>CAWUFW010012434.1:0-542927 GCA_963921515.1 Calotriton arnoldi | reverse complement strand
AACCAATAAATTATAAATTATACTTTGGAACACATTCATTGTGTTGTGTATGTGTGCTTGTCAATGTAATAATCTAGTCACTCACATGTTCTCAACTAGATGTAGGCCTCAACATGCATGAATCTTGCTGTCTGAGCTGTTGATCAATATCGGGCCATGCCACCAAATAATAACAAATCAGCGCAGCAAGCCAAGGTGATGCATTGTACTGCATGAAAGGGATAGGGCAGGATTGCCACATATCTACATAGTAATGGGACATTCCTGTCCTCAAGCACTTATGCAGTGCAGTGCAGCACAGCAAGCAGTCTTGATGTGTTCTGGAAAAGCTAAGTGTATTCCATATGGTACTCAGTGTATGATGTAACACAATTCTCCCAAAAAGTCAGTATTTGAAGCTAACTCTTCATTTTAGTGTGTCTTACATCTGAACTAGCATGCGTGCCACCTCTTCTTGCACTCCAGCACTGCCCTTTTTGTTTGCGCTACACTGCTGATTTTATCCACTATGGATTGCCAAATGACTACCTTCTTCCCTAATGGCAATTTGGAGGTGACAAAGAGAAGGTGTTCATTCATTTTCACCTCAGCTATTAATATGTGGTTCTCTTCCTCACTGAAATTGGTCTTCCTCTCCCCGTGGGCTGCTGTCTGGTCATCTTGGCTGGGGTTGGTGTTGTTGCCCTCCATTTTTCCCTGTTATTGGTGTTCAGCAGTGCTGTAGATTCAAATCTGTTGTTTTTTTAAGTTTCCCACCACGCAACGCCCTCCTGCATGACGCAGAGCTGATTTTAGGCACGTAAAGGTGCTTTAGGACACGCAAATCAGAGTTGCGTCATGAAAGTAGCAGTTGCGTTACGACACTTTGTGTCATTGTTCTCACTGATGCGTCAGAATTTTTGATGCAACTTTGGTACTTGCGACATGGTGCACCGTACCATAAATCCAGAGCATTCATGCCGCAAAGAAGTGATGCAATGCAGGTTTTTCTGAGGCAACGCAGCCGCAACACAGCGTTGTATAAATAATCATAAATATACAACCCAAGTCTTTCACCAAGCATGTAACACTGAGGCACACATTCCAGAGAATGGAACGTTGATAATGTGAGCAAAGCCAATCCGCAATAAGGATTATCTTTGTCACCAAACTCCTTTGGGCTAAAGAACTATTTGAACTGCTTCACCAGTGGCCCCGGGGCAATCATTTAGTAAAAAATTGCTCCTGTACCAAATTTTGCCTAAACTCATCCTATGGTAGAGAAACGCTGTAGTGCTGCATGGCCCCAGGGCGCGAAAGGAAGAAAGATAAAGGGGACATAAGAGATTAAATAATGGTAACAAGAAAACACAGGTGAAAACAGACAGGAATATCTGAGAACTATACAGTGGTAAATGAACCGCATTGCGATGTGACATAGGAAGCATACATTATCTCCTTACCTGTCGTCTTTTTCTCAATCCTAACAGTTTGAGGGCTTTAAGGTTTGTTTCTCTTAATTCTGATTGGCAGTTGGGTCTAAGCAATGTTCTTAGCCATCAACGTTTCTAGTTGAAAAACTGGCTAATTAATCAAACAATCAATCATGTTTATTCTATATAATTTACAATTTACAGTGGAATACATCACAAAATAAGATATAAAAATATACTTCAGCAAACAAAACACCGCAAAGCTAAAATTGCAACACTTTCAAAAACTTTCAAAGTGCCTGTTCCGATGAAATATGGTTTTAAAATTCCAATTGCAAAATAAATTAAGCTAAAAATAAAATCTATTCCTTTTTCAGACATCTCCCATGGTGTTGCAATGTACTACATAAAAAATGAGAAACTACAGAAATTATGTCAAGATTATTTGTGCTTCAGAAGAATGGAATAGCCTCCCCTAATGCTTGAGCGAATAATTCTATGTAAAAAGATGTTCAAGCCATACTTTTTAAGCCAGCCCACTAAGGCGAAGAAGAACAGAAGATGCATTACAGTTGTTAAAGAGCAGAGGGCAAACAAACATTGACATTCTTCTAGAGGTTTCCCTACCCATACTTCTAACTAAGCAGACAAGGGAACTGTTATGTAACAGAACTGAGAATATAGAGCCATATTTATGACCCGGGTTGCATCACAAACCTTAAGTCAAAATTTTGAAGTTTCACAAGGCCACTGTGCGTGGCTCCAAAAATATGTAGTAACGCAACCCAACACAAATGGCTGTGTTGTGTTACTCTGCCCTGAGTAGGCGTTCCATGGATGTTGCGTGGGTGTTCCCATGTAGCTCCCATGATTTTTGACACATTCCCAGATCACTTGTAAACCTGGGAATGCGCCAAAAAGATGCGCCTCCTCAGGTGAGGCGTAACGAGGAAAAATATCTTTATTTCTCCTCATTACTTCCTCTTTCTATGTGTGCTGCATTCTACAGGACAAAGCCTTTCAGGATTGTTTTTGTGCAGGAAGGTGCCCCTTCCTGCACAAAGCAATCCTGCCTACAACACAGGCACCCTTGCACCATGGTGCAAGGGTGCCTGCGTTGGCTCTAGGCTGCCGAAACTGTGCCAGTGCAAGGGAAAAGGACAGGAATGCCCCATATTGGATAAATAGGGCACATTCTCCTGCCCTGTCCCTGTGATTCAGGGCAGCGCAGCAAGGTGACTTGCGGCGCTGCCCTGAGCCACAAAATTCCTAAATATGCCCCATAGTCTTTATTTGGGGAGGATTGTGTTGTAAGGGGAATGGGTGCTTCGATATTCTGTATAACTAGATGTTGTAACAAGAAGTAAGCTTTCTATTTAAGTAAGCCAATGCCTTTGTGCAACCAGAAAATCACTTCTCTTTTATTGCCTTAGGCCACTAAATGCACATTTTGGCTTTTGCTATCTCAACATTCTTCACTCTACAGATGACATCAGCAACTCAGAGCTATAGGCTCTGCAGCAGCACCACAGTCTTAAATACAGTGGTGCTGCCATGTTAGTGAGACAAACTTCAAGGGTGCATAGCCACTCTCTGCAGGACTGGCTTAGCAAGTTGTCACCTATGTGTCACCTGCAGGTAAGGCAGCTTCCAAAAGTTCCATGAAATGGGCAAAGGAGAGTGTGGCCACCAGGTGGTGCTCAGGATAACCCAGAAGTAAACACATGTTCGCCTGGGTGGTGAGTTAAAGACAGAGCAAGATTATGGGAAAAGTAAGAAAAAACCTGGGTAGTGACTGACCATAGCAAGGATCTAGGGAGGTTTCTGAGAAAGGTGAAAAAAGACCACTGGAGAGACGAAATGGGACATAAATGAAGGGGATACTAGTGAGGGCAAGAATAGACCTGGGAGAGATCATAAAGGATAGGGAAATTGGGGATACTAGCAATGTTAAAAAGAGGCCCAGGTAGCCATTGCTGATAGATAAAGAATACAGAAGGTTCATCCTAGAGAGGGTAGGAAAAGTCCTTGGAGAGACTGCTAAAGGATAAAGCATGATGGTTATTACATGGGAGGTCAGGAAAAGACCCAGGGGAGAGATCAATAAGGGATAAAAACATAGAGTAGGCAGGTCATTAAATACATTTATGAGAAAAGAGGATGGAGTAGATATGAGAAGAAGAGTTTAAGGGAATAAAGGATATGGGAGAAGCTATGCAATGTGAATGAGGTACATAAGAGGATTAAGGGGGATTTGCATTACCTACAGGGTGCTGCACTCCTCTTTACCCATTATTTAAATGTGAAACTGAAAATATCTTGAGCTAATAGGGGTTCCAGAAATGCCCAATTCCCTGTTCCTGGAACCCCCCACCTTTAGTCGAGAACGATACATGAGCCAGTAATTTTCTGGTAGTGCCACAAGAATCTGTCACTCTCTGCCTCCTTCCCTGCCACCTGCCTAGTCACGTTCAAAAAGGACCTCAAACTCCTCCTATATGACGGACACCTTGGTTAATCACCCTCAAACATACTTAAGTACTCTCTCCACCAGGGTCTGTACTACCTTCGTTGTGTGAGCCCCACCATCTAAATCAATGCTTTACCGGTAGGCGACCTCTGACCAACTGCTGTATTTGTCTCATGTGGTAAACTCCTGCATCCATATTCCGATGCAAGGGATCCAGCGGTGTACTAACAGCAGATACTCCACTACCATATACTCACCTGGGCCCATATAACTACTTCCACTAAATACCAAGTAGACCGCTGGAACTTAGTTTATGATTTTCATTCTTCAAGATCTAGTTACTTCTTTTCACTAACTAAAACTTTCACTGATCAATTAGTTCTTTCCTCTGGTCAATGGACCATTAGTTGGAACTAGTTGATGGTGATAATTAACATAACTTATTAAACATTTCTCGATTAAAATAAAATAATCACAGACTCTGGAAGTTTTAAAATCTTTATCTAAATTAATTGAGTGTGAACCATCTCAACGTTTCAGTACAACCACACTCATTCGCAAGAGTGTCAATTCAATCAATTTTCAATAAGCAATAGCAATTCAGATCCACACAATAACTATGCTCAGAAAGAAGAGGACAGAGAGAGAAGAACATCTATCAATACGATGAATTTATAATTACCAAGTATGGTGTGAAGACCAACCCCCTGGCCAAAGGGCTGGTAAGGGTCCCCGGGATAGAACAGGAGACAAAGACTTCAGGACAGGAATCAGGACAGGATACTTCACTTCTCTAAATGCCGACGACTGCGTCGCACCCCTCTCTGACACTCTCTTCCTCCTCGTGGTTCTTCCGCGATCTTCTTTCTAATCCAATTAAGTTAAAATAGATGGTTCTGCATTCGATTTCTTCATCAGCGTCTCACTGCATCAGCACCACCCCCAGCACCGACAGCATCCCGAGCTCTGCTTCTGTGCTCCCGTTAAGCTAAACTAACTAACTAAAACTACCTCAATTATACCTTTCCATAACCATGTACCACCCATTAATGTTTCAATTTCACAAAATACTAACTCTGATTGGACAGGCGAGAGGGGGATGATCATCACACCATGCTTACATTTCACTTATTTCATTAAACCATTGTTTTAAAATCCCTTCCCTCAAACTTTATTAAATCATTTCCTTTCCCATACATCTCCTAACTTTATTAATACAAAATGTTGCAATGTCATGAATAAAGCTTCTTCATATGAACTCTTCACCTTCATGTTCCCAGGGCACATCTTCACTGGCTTTGGACGCGTGACAAGTCCTTACTCATCTTTCCTTATTCTCTCTCTGGTGCGCATGCGTGGGGTCAAGTCAGTCAGCTCAATTCAGACAAGTGTGGAAGGCCCAAATGCGCACTAATAATATAGTCAAAAGAAGAAATGTTATTCTCAAAAATAAATGGTTTCACGGTACACCACCAACCTCTACTCTAACCCACTCTAATTATTATTACCCTTTCTGCATTTGCGTTAGTATAAAACTTATTTTCTATTTCAGCCAAGCAGGTGCCATGCATGTGAACTTTCAAGCGGCCATTTTTAATATTTTTGCGCAGGCGCAAGAATTTCCCTCCAAGCATTAGTACGTCATACTACGTAGATGTAGTAGACGCATGCGCAGTAAAGATCCCTTGTTAGAGTGCGTTTTAGTCCTTCGTTCATGTTATTACAGTTAGTAAACACATAGGCAAGCTTCACTGTCCCGCGTGTCTTTTTCTAAATGCGAATTATTAATTACAAACACGTTGTTAGTAATTCGTTAATGAGTTAAAACAAAAGGATTGCTTCCGAGCAAGTCTCATTTACGAGTCCTTGCTCCATCAATCCCCTCTCTGATGGCATCTTAAGCCATCACAAAATTACCCATCCCATCCCAGATACCAACTTTAGCACTTCTCAGTTTTCTCTATTTCTCCTCTCAATTTTCCATCAATCAACTAAATCCTTCATTTTCTTGTATAATTTGCCTTTCATTTCTTCCAGCTGTATTTCATCATATTTTCTTTTTCGTTTCTGTCCCTTTCCTTTTCTTTCAAAATTTATTTTCTCTTTCCTTCCTCTTCTACAACACTTATATGTAATCATTATTATTGTTACACCTGTTATTATCATAACTAATGGTATTATTATTTGACCTAGAAAACTTTTCCCAAAATCAACAAACAATTTCACTATTGATGTTTTACTTTTTGTTAGTCTTCCCCACACACTATCAACCTCCAGTTGGGTCAAGTCTTTATGCATTCTTGTAATGTTTTCAATATATCCTTTAATTTCTCTGCTCTTGTCCGGAATATAAGTGCAGCAATGTTGAGTTTTCAACATGCCACAAACTCCACCTTCCTTTGCTAATAATATATCAAGCGATACAAAAGGGGATGATGGACGGAACGTTTGAGCCAATCAAACACTCACCCCCAGTCAACTGATCTGGGTTTAATCCATCATCATTCTTTAGCTCACTCCACCACCCCAGTTCAGACATGGCCATATGCAAATCAGTCTGACCCTGTGCCTCATGGGAACAGTCCAGCCCGAACTGCCAAGCCATTTCTTCCCTGGACCGGAAACAAGCATCCTAGGACCGGTTTCTGGCATTCCAGCCGTCATCAGCCAGGCTTGCTTGAATCCAGTGGCAAAGTGAGCAAGGGACCCACGTCTGGGCATACCCCGCCAACTTAGGGCGACCAAGCGATACAAAAGGGGATGATGGACGGAACGTTTGAGCCAATCAAACACTCACCCCCAGTCAACTGATCTGGGTTTAATCCATCATCATTCTTTAGCTCACTCCACCACCCCAGTTCAGACATGGCCATATGCAAATCAGTCTGACCCTGTGCCTCATGGGAACAGTCCAGCCCGAACTGCCAAGCCATGTCTTCCCTGGACCGGAAACAAGCATCCTAGGACCGGTTTCTGGCATTCCAGCCGTCATCAGTGAGCTAAAGAATGATGATGGATTAAACCCAGATCAGTTGACTGGGGATGAGTGTTTGATTGGCTCAAACGTTCCGTCCATCATCCCCTTTTGTATTGCTTTGGTCGCCCTAAGTTGGCGGGGGTATGCCCAGACGTGGGTCCCTTGCTCACTTTGCCACTGGATTCAAGCAAGCCTGGCTGATGACGGCTGAAATGCCAGAAACCGGTCCTAGGATGCTTGTTTCCGGTCCAGGAAGACATGGCTTGGCAGTTCGGGCTGGACTGTTCCCATGAGGCACAGGGTCAGACTGATTTGCATATGGCCATGTCTGAACTGGGGTGGTGGATTAAACCCAGATCAGTTGACTGGGGGTGAGTGTTTGATTGGCTCAAACGTTCCGTCCATCATCCCCTTTTGTATCGCTTTGGTCGCCCTAAGTTGGCGGGGTATGCCCAGACGTGGGTCCCTTGCTCACTTTGCCACTGGATTCAAGCAAGCCTGGCTGATGACGGCTGAAATGCCAGAAACCGGTCCTAGGATGCTTGTTTCCGGTCCAGGGAAGACATGGCTTGGCAGTTCGGGCTGGACTGTTCCCATGAGGCACAGGGTCAGACTGATTTGCATATGGCCATGTCTGAACTGGGGTGGTGGAGTGAGCTAAAGAATGATGATGGATTAAACCCAGATCAGTTGACTGGGGGTGAGTGTTTGATTGGCTCAAACGTTCCGTCCATCATCCCCTTTTGTATCGCTTTGGTCGCCCTAAGTTGGCGGGGGTATGCCCAGACGTGGGTCCCTTGCTCACTTTGCCACTGGATTCAAGCAAGCCTGGCTGATGACGGCTGAAATGCCAGAAACCGGTCCTAGGATGCTTGTTTCCGGTCCAGGGAAGACATGGCTTGGCAGTTCGGGCTGGACTGTTCCCATGAGGCACAGGGTCAGACTGATTTGCATATGGCCATGTCTGAACTGGGGTGGTGGAGTGAGCTAAAGAATGATGATGGATTAAACCCAGATCAGTTGACTGGGGGTGAGTGTTTGATTGGCTCAAACGTTCCGTCCATCATCCCCTTTTGTATCGCTTTGGTCGCCCTAAGTTGGCGGGGGTATGCCCAGACGTGGGTCCCTTGCTCACTTTGCCACTGGATTCAAGCAAGCCTGGCTGATGACGGCTGAAATGCCAGAAACCGGTCCTAGGATGCTTGTTTCCGGTCCAGGGAAGACATGGCTTGGCAGTTCGGGCTGGACTGTTCCCATGAGGCACAGGGTCAGACTGATTTGCATATGGCCATGTCTGAACTGGGGTGGTGGAGTGAGCTAAAGAATGATGATGGATTAAACCCAGATCAGTTGACTGGGGGTGAGTGTTTGATTGGCTCAAACGTTCCGTCCATCATCCCCTTTTGTATCGCAATAATATATCAAGAGCAAGACGGTTCTGTAAAACCATAGACCTGATTGCAACCATTTCTGTGTTAATCATTAAGAATCTTCCTGCAGTATCTGTAGAAAGACGATCAACTATGGTTGATAACTTACAAATTTTCTGTGAATTAAGAAGGACTCCAACTGAGGGTATCAGTGCACTAAAAATGTCTCCTACAATTTCAGAAAAACTAGCTCTTCTTCTACGTGTTAGTCCATTAGAATTTCCATTGGTTCCACTGATTTTATCTACATGATAGATTTTTGGAAAAACTATTCCAAAGTAGCAGCTCCCATACCATCTTGCAGGTAACCTATAATAGGCGTTGCTCCCACAAACATAATACACTCCTGGAAATACAGGATCAGTTCCCCCTTTCAGTCCCCACCCTCCTAGAATTAGGAAGTTGTGTTCACATTCACTGGAACCAATGTAATTATTGTTATAATCTGTCTTTAATCTATGGAGGCAGAATTTTCCCCTTTTCACAAAATCCAGGGACATCGCAGCATGAGCCTTGCCACTTGCATAGATTCCCTCCTTCCCAACGCATGGAGGTACATGGGTTTTCTGTTCAGTTGCCTTCTTTATTAAATCCTGTCTCCTTTCTTCTACTAAATCCAAAAAATCTTTTTCTTCTTTTCTCAATGTACATGTTAGATTATCTTTATGTGCCTGAACTAAATCTGTTGAACTCATTGTTAAGAAAAATTCACCCATTAATTGTGCATTTTTACTACTAGCTTCATATTCTTTCTAATAGGTAATTCTGAAAATACTACATCTATGTCTGAATAAAAATATTGAAGTCTCCCTGTAGCATAAAATAAACTTGATAAAATACTACATGACACACCATATGTTAAAGGTATATGGTGATACGTCATCCCTTCTGATACTGATGAGGGTAACTTCATACACACGTAGCAATTATTAATCTCCATAGTACTAACATATTGAAATAGCAATTTAATAAACACATTAAAGGACGTATTATAGTCTAATTCATTATGATAGTTTGCTTCATCTTCTACCCCTATTTCTATTTCAGTTTCTTTTATTCTATCCACCTTAACATTAGTATCTGTATTTTTCTTGTCACTTGTTTTCATTAAAAAGGTACTCCTACTGTTAGGAATAACCATACTAATGCTACTAATAAAATACTACAAAAACAAAATCTAAAACACTTTCTTTTTAATCCACGTTTTGGTTTCCCGGTAACTTCAATTTCTGCCATTTTACTCCTGAGAAAATTTCTCTTCTCTTATCTTCTCTTTGTCAGTTTCACTTTCCTTTTCGTTTTTTAAGGAGGCCTCAATTTGCTTTCATCAATCTGAACAATATGAATTTCTTCTGTTTCATCAGTCAGATCTAGGGATTCAAATTCTTTGAGTATTACATAAGTCCATTCAGGAGCCTTGTATCTCCTGTTTAAATTTCTCAATCTTGGACTTCTTCGAGTTATTTTTGCCAAGGTTTGTTTAGATTGTGTTTGACTTGTGACTTCATTTACTTGTTCTGGTCTCTTTTCAGATCTTCTCAAGTGATATTTTAGTTTCTTTACTCCAGTTGGCCAATTGGCTCCCTTTCTTATTTTATTGATTTGCACTGCATTTTCACCTTCTTTATCTCCTTGTAAAGTTATTTTTATTTCATTTATTCTAGGCACAATCTGTTCTGATTCTCTGTTTTCTGTGCTTGTACCTTCTTTTGCTTCCACCTGCTCAGGTCTCACCGTATTTTGTTCTTCTTCTTCCTGAGCTTGTTCTTCTAATTCTATCTGACCCTGATCAGGTCTTACTTCAAACTTTTCTTCTTCTGCCTGAACCTGTTCTTCTAACTCTATCTGATCCTGTTCAGGTCTTAATTCAAACTTTTCTTCTTCTGCCGGAACGTGTTCTTCTATTTTTCCCTCCTCAGGTTCGTCAAAGTCTTTTTTATTTTCCACCTGAGTGTGTTCTTCTTCCCCTGTCTCTTCCTGACTACTTTCCTGTCTTTTCAGTTCTGTTCTTCTTTTTTTTAATAACATCATCAATTACTTCAATCACTGGTATCCACTCTTCCTGACTTGTACTTGGCTGTTCGTCATATGGTTGTCTTTCAGAATCTATTACTCTAGATCTTTCAATCTCACAGCTTACAACTCTTAACGCTTCAGCCTGTTCAGTCAGTGGTTGCTCTTGTTGTTCTGATGGGCTTGGAACTCTTCTGGTATGGCTGGCATGAATCCAATTGGGCAAACCTGCACACTTCACTGCTGTGGTAGTGACTAGTATGACTTGCCACGGTTTGTCCCACCTTGGTGCTAGGCACGACTTTCTTGCGTGTTTCTTCACTAGCACCCAATCTCCAGGATTCAAATCATGCGCTTGGTCTGGCTGTCTTTCAACTGCGTCTTCTCCAACCTGGTGAGAGACAGAACGCATCATTTCAGCCAATCCTTTGCAATAGTCCAATACCAGATCATCAGTTATACTCATTAGTTTATTTCCAGGAATAAATGCCTGTCTCATGGCTCTTCCCATGAGAACTTCATGTGGGCTCATTCCTGTTTTTCTGTCTGGAATACTTCTGAGACCCATCAATACAAGAGGTAATGCATCTGGCCATTTCAGGTTTGTGGATGCACACACCTTCCCCAATCTTGACTTGATTGTGCCATTCATTTGCTCAACAATTCCAGAAGCCTCTGGACAATAAGCACAGTGCAGTTTTTGTTCAATGTTAAATGCAGCACAGATTAATCGAATTATTTCATTATTAAAATGAGGGCCTCTATCTGATTCCAAAGTGACTGAAAAACCAAATCGTGGAACTAACTCCCTCAACAACAATTTTGCAACTGTAAGACTGTCATTTCTTAGAGTGGGATAGGCTTCCACCCATCTTGAGAAAAGGCACACTATGACAAGTATATATTTCAGTCCATTGCATGGGGGAAATTCAATAAAATCCAACTGTAATCTAGTGAAGGGTCCTTCTGCCTTTCCAATCTTTCCCCAGCTTACCACTGTCTTTCTACCTGGATTTTGCTGCTGACAGGTTAAGCTTCTTTGGCAAAGGCTCTCTGTGACTACCCTGAATTTCGGATTGTACCAACTCTGTCTGAATAGCCTGATCATTGAGTCTCTCCCTATGTGTGTTGCTCCATGATACACTCTTGCCATTTTTTAAAGCAAACAATCTGGCATGACTGGTTTTCCATCTAAGTACACCCATACCTCATCATGTGGTCTCTTTGTACAAGCTGCCTTTATCCAAATTTCCTTTTCCTTTTCCTCAACTTCTTCCTGCAATTGTCTAATCTCGTTCCATGTTTCTGGTACTGAGAAAAACATAGGGGCATATTATCAAGAACGGCGTTAAAATTATCGCCGGTTTAGCGGCAGAAAACTGCCGCTAAAGCGGCGATAATGGGCTTGATAATATGCCCTGGAGAATTCCAATAGAAGCCCATGTTCACACCAGAACATGGACTTCTATTGGAATTCTCAAGGGCATATTTTCAAGCCCATTATCGCCGCTTTAGCGGCAGTTTTCTGCCGCTAAACCGGCGATAATTTTTAACGCCGTTCTTGATAATATGCCCCTTAAGTTGGCATCTGGTTTCGCCCGTTTCAATTTTTCTGTTTATGGCCACTGTATTTTTGGCACAGTATTTGGCCACTTGATCAGCATAATTATTGCCAGCAGTCACATAGTCATGTCCTGACTGATGTGCAGCGCATTTTACAACTGCTATCTCTTTTGGCAATTGTAATGCTTCCAACAAATCCTTTACATTTTTGCTGTTTCTGATAGGAGATCCTGAAGAAGTCAGAAATCCCCTCTGCATCCAGAGCTGGCCGAAGTCGTGCACAACCCCGAACCCATATTGACTGTCCGTAAATGGTTACTCTCTAATTTTTCCCCTTTTTGCATGCCATTGTTAAGGCAACCAATTCAGCTACTTGTGCAGACTTGACCCCAGGTAAATAGGATGCTTCAATTACCCCAGATATTTTACAAACAGCATATGCAGCACTTAGTCCTCCTTCTTGTGTCCTGAGGCAGGAACCATCTACAAATAACTCATGGTCAGCCTCTTTCAAAGGTGTCTCTTTTATATCAGGCCGGGGCTTCGTACATAACTCATTCACGTCCAAACAATCATGATCACTCTCATCTCTCACTTCTTCATCGCAGGGGTCTGGCAGTAGGGTAGCTGGGTTCATAATCGTACACCTTATCACAGTCACGTTCTCAGCTCCCAAAATCACTCTTTCATACTTAGTCAATCGACTAGGGGTGAGATGCTGTGTTCTTGTCAAAAGAATCTCAACTGAGTGTGGAACAAAAACCTTTACCGGATGTCCCATCACTATCGACTCACTTTGCTCCAGACTCATACAAGTAGCAGCTACTGCTTTTAAGCAGCCAGGCAATGCTGAAGCCACTGGGTCCAATGTAGCTGAAAAATATGCCACTGGACGTCGACACAATCCATTTCTCTGTATTAAGACTGAAAGTGCACAATTTTCTCTCTCACAGAAAACAATGCAAAGTCTTTTGAATAATCAGGCATGCCCAAAGCAGGAGCCTCACACAAACAATTTCGCAATTTTACAAATGCCTCTATGCAGTCATCATTCCAATCAATCGGATCTTTTGCTCTTTTCCGGATCATCTGTATCAATGGATTTGCTAACATCGAAAAACCATTAATCCATTGCCTCCAGTATCCAACCACTCCTAGAAACATTCTCATTTCTCTCTGAGTCTGTGGCAATTGCATTTCTTTGATTATTTTTATTCTTTCCAGAGTCACTTTTCTAACTCCTCTTTCTATTTTATGCCCTAAATATCTAACTTCTCGCTGACAGAATTGTAATTTTTCTGGAGACACCTTGTGTCCTCCTTCAGCCAAATGGTTCAGCAATGCAATTGTGTCTGTGACACAATCTTCTCGTGTTTTTGAGGCCACCAGTAGGTCATCAATGTACTGGACCAAAACAGATTTTCCAGGCATAATCAATGACTCTAGCCACTTTTTCAAAATCTGATTAAAAATTGAAGGACTCTCTGTGTACCCTTGAGGAACTCGACACCATGGTAAATATGGTCCTCAAACTTAAACGTAAAAAGATACTGGCTGTCTGGGTGCAAAGGAATAGAAAAGAACGCTTGGCATAAATCAATTACTGTAAACCAACCTGCATTCCAAGGTATCTGATAAAGGATCACTGCTGGATTTGGCACTATTGGACAACATGGCACTACAATTTTATTTATTTTCCGTAAATCCTGCACTATTCTGTACTTTCCGCTAGGCTTTTTCTGTCCCATTATTGGCAAATTACAGGGACTACCCATCACTTCTTTTAAAATGCCTTGTTTAACCATTCGTTCAATCTCTGGAATAATTCCTGCTTTTACTTCTGGACTCATCTTGTACTGTCGGGTGTTTGGATATACTGCACCTTCTTTCACTGTGACTTTAACTGGGTCTATATTCGTCATTAGCCCAATGTCTTTTTCTGTAAAATCCCACACTTCTGGATTAACTGTGGTTCTCAACTCTTCTGGTAATTCATTCTCAGTCACTAGTGAACACATTTCATCTACTTCCGTTCCCTGTTTGGCTAACATCATCTTGTATACAACGTCTTCATCAGGGGTTTGGAAAGCGACACCATCCGGTGTACAATAGATCGTGCAATTCATCTTGCACAAAAGATCTCTTCCCAACAGATTTACAGGACTGGAATCGCAAACTACGAACTGATGCATTTCTTTAACATTTCCAATGTGCACCTCCATCGGTTTGGTGATTGGGGTTCTAATCTGTTGGTTTGACATGCCTACAACTTGGATTGATTCTCCCGAGAGGGGTAGGTTTGGGATGTCTGCTGTTCTCACAGTAGACCGGATAGCACCAGTATCCAATAGGAAAGTAATGTCTTTACCTTCTACTTTCCCATCAACAAATGGACCTGACTGATCTACCGGCAAGGATGCGCCAAGCACGCACTCCTCTTCCTCCCCCCTCAGGCACCGTCATTGTGCAACATCTGAATTTTCCTCATCATTCTGTAAAAAATATTGTGTAATTGTTCTATTATTCTTACCACTTTCTCCTTGAAATCCGGTGTTCGCACTGAAACTTTGATGATTCACAAAATTTGGCATAGGAGCAGGTGGCACCTGATATTGTGGAGTAACTACCTGCTGCTGCTGATTCAAAGTACTTCATTCTGCATCTGTGGGATTAAATTTTGATTTGGCCCATTATTACTCCTATTATTCTGAGTACTCTTACACTCGTTCTTTCAATGTCCAAGCTTTCCGCACGCATGACAACGAAACTTCTTTTTCGCTTCTTCTCTGTCCATTCGTCCCCTATATTTATTACCATTTGCTCCTTGATTATTCTGACTCTGTTCTTTCACTTGATTATTATTTTGGTCATTTGTTTTCTCTTCTTGCTGTTCTGCCAATTTAACTTGTGCCCACATCATTTTCTCTTTTAGTTTCCTACGCCTGGCTTCAATGTCATCTCCGCAATATTTCGCATACTTTAAAATCTCATTTACTGTTTTGCTTTGCCAACACAACATGTGCTGCTGTATCATCTGACTAATTTCTGGTTTTAAACCATATACAAACCGATACACAAAATGTCCCATATCCTTGTCACCGATATTCTCAAATCCACTATACTGCTTAAACACCTGTAATAACCTCTCATAATATGCATGTACAGATTCATTTGGTTCTTGTGTTGTTCTATCTATTTTTACCCAATCTGTTTCTTTAGGAGGAATTTTCCCTTACAAATACGTAATCACTTGGTGATACTTTTTCATCACCTCCTCCGAGGGTGCTCCTGTCTTTGAATCTCTAGCATACTCCTCATTAGGCCAATCAATTGTAATTTTGCATTCTGTCCATAAATCAGCAGGTACCACTATATCAAATAGACCATCCAAATCCTTCAATAAAACCTTTGAAACCTTCACAAATCTCTCTACCTGTTTGTACCATTCAACTGGTTTTTCTCTCAGCTTTGGAAAATCATTTGTAAATGACAAAATATCTTGTCTACTCCAAGGAACATGAACATATCCACCTCCAGGAACCTCTCTCATTGGACACAATTTTTCCACTTTGCTTGATTCTCTTACTGGAAATGCAGCTGCTGCTTCTCTCGCTTGTACTTCCTCTTTCTTTCTTATCCATCTAATTCTCCATTTATCAATGTCTCCCCATTTTCGTAAAATGTTCATTAATTCCTTTATCTGTAGTCTCTTTCCAGAAGCATTTACACTTTCTAAATATTTATCAGTAAAGTCCACTCGATATGGTTTCTGTAACAACTTTGATTTCCCTATGTCTATTCCAATCTCTGAAGCAACTTCAGTCAATCTCTCATGAAACACTCTTGCTCTTCTGGTTATACTCTTACATAAAAATAATAATTCTTCTTCATTGTATGCATTCAATCTTTCTGTGCCCACACATCCTGTCATCATCTCTTCCAATTCCACTTTCAATCTGCTGATGTCTAAAATCCTTGGTGTTGCGTTCTGATTATCTCTTTCCTGTGCCCATCTTTCTATTTCTTCAGAGGTGACTACTGTTGCGCCTCCAGTTTCAATATGAACCAAAGGTCTTCTTTCTCTCAAATTCATGGGCGTAACTCTCTTTGGAGTTTCCGTCAAAGGTTCCACATCAGGGAGATCCATTAATGAAATAATTGACTCACTTTCGCTAACCTGATCATCTGTAATTATTATTTATTTTCTAGGACTATTCAATGGAATTGTCACAGGTTGTGGTTTCTGGCAAATCTTATTATCTCCATACAATGGGATTACCGGACCAATGGCCACTGGTACTGTCAAGGCTTCAGTATTCAAATTTAATTGACTTATCTTCTGAACTAGTTCTTCTCTAGTTTTGTTTAAAACGTCTCTTTCATTATCCTGCAATACTCTGTTGTATGACGTATCATGTAAAATCTGTGGGGTTAATGGCATTCCCATTACTGGTGCACTTGGGGTAACCTTACTAGTTGCTACTTGATACGGTGGTGGATTTTTAATTAAAATATCCTCTAACAACTTGTCATCTGATTCACCATATCCTGCTGTATTCATGTGTTTCGTTTTCTCCCTACACTTTCCTCCAGACTGTTCCTCAGCCATTAACACTGGATATAAACCTTCTGATACCATAGCTCTCCTCCATTGTTTCATCTGCCCTTCGCGTGACTCATGCAAGTGTCTGGGAAAGAATCCTCTATATCTTCCACCTCTGCATTTCTCTCGTTCATATGACTCAGTCTCCCATTCTTCCAAAGCCTCATATTGAGTTAACCTAGGTCTAGGTTCCAAATCATTCATTTTCATTCTCAAATTCTGAAGAATCCTCCCATTAAATGTACCATCCTTTGGAAAAGCTAACACTCCATCATCTTTTGTATATTCTAACCAGTTTTCCAACCACACGCAAGTATGATATCCTCTTTCCATCATCATAAAAGATTCTGGTGTCTTCGGTGTCTTCAGTGGTGTGAGAAAGTGGGTTTCTGTTGCAGTAAACCCCCCCCTTTTTGCCAGACTACTGATGCTCTTTGACTTGATGTGCTCTGGGGCCCTGCCAATCAGGACCCCAGGGCCTGTGTTCTTTCCCCAAAACAAACCCAATTGGCAACTCTGGCCACAGGTAGGTCCCTGGTAAATGGTACCCCATGTACCCAGGGCACGGTGACCAGAAAAGGCTCCTAAGGCCTGCAGCACCAATTGTGCCACCCTTAGGGGCCCTGCACATTTTCACAAACACACTGCCTTGCAAGCTGCGTGTCTTGGTGGAGATCAAAAGTGAAGAGTCGACATGGCACACATCCCTGTGTGCCATGCCTACAAACCACTGCCCTGGCCTAGGTCAGTCACCCCTCTAGCTGGGTGCACTATGCCAGTGGTGAGGGCACAGAGGCACGAGCCCTGTGCCCCTACAGTGTCTGAGTCCATTCTCAGACATTGTAAGTGCAGTGTACTATTAAAGAGTATATGGTGCTGGGAGTTTGTCATTACGAACTCCACAGTACCATGATGGATACACTGAAGTCTGGGAAGTTTGGTATCAAACTTCTCAGCACATTGTACCCACACTGATGCCAGTGTGGGTTTCAATGTAAAACGCACGACAGAGGGCATTTTAGAAATGCCCCCTGAACTCGACCCACAACCAGTGTCCCGACTGAGTGACTGCTTAGGCTGCCACCCACCAGACATGTTGCTGGACCCCTGGGTCGAGAGCCATCCGCTCTCGAGGGCCTGCAACAATGCACATCCTGGGACGAGGTGCTAGGCCCCCTCCCCCAGGATGGGCAGGTGAAGTTTCAAAGGCCTGCCGCCTTTGTGAGCTTCTCCAGACCACTTGCTGTACTCAGCAACTGGTCCCCACCAGTTCTGACCCCCACTTTGGGCGGGAGAATCGGCGGAAAAAACAAGTGAGGAAAGGAGGTGTGCCAGCCTTTGCCAACCCCACCCCTCAGGTGGGGGAGGCGAGGTGAAGCACAACTCCGGGCTCTCGCCATCTTGAAGATGGGGAGCCCTAGCCAACCAGGGACAGGATCCTGCCCCCCTCCCACTGGAGAGTGGCAGAGTAGGGGGATGTACTCACCCCAAGGAAGGGACCCATTGGTCCCTGCCTTTGCCCTACCTGTAACGCCCCTAAATTTAGTATTTAGGAGCACCCTGAACCTGGATTCCTCAGATCCAGCCTACCAACAAGAAGAAAAGAAGAAGAAGGATGAAGAGCCGTGCAGAGCTAACAAGAGGACGACGCCCACTGACTTGGCCACAGCCCTACAGGCCTGTCTCCCCTCTAACCTGCTTCTGCGAAATCCCGGCGTGTCCAGCAGCCAGCAACCTCACAAACCCCGGAGGACCTGCCTGCCTTCACTTCCAAGACTGTTTCTCCCGTGAACACCGGTCGTGTTTAAACTGCAGCTTCTGGCTCCGGCCGGACAAGTGAATCCAGCCCACTCTGCACCCGCCGAACCCGGCCCGAGCTCAAGTGGAAAAACACCACAAGAAGGTCACCCCGGCGATCCTGACCCGAGATCCGGCGACTCCTGACCTGCCTCAAGCCTCCAGACGACGCCTGCAGCCTCAATCCAGAGGCCCCCCTCTACCGCGACCAGAGCGGGTAAGAAAATCCGACCCTAAAAGGCACCCGTGCACCCGACGCCCCACGGCCTTGTGTGCCCCAACCAACGGTGCCTAACCAACCCAAGACATCCCAACTTACCCCTCGAAGTGGTGGTCACACCCAGAAGGTCCTCGTCCCCGAGCCTGCTGTGCTTCTTCAAACCGGAGGCTCTCCATAGAAAACAACAGGGCGTCTGACGTCGAAACAGCACTCTGCACCCGGCCGCCCCAGTGCCGCTGAGGGTGCACCTTTTGTGCCTACTTGTTTCCCCTTTTGCCCTGACCTAAACCCTAGGAGCTTTGCTCCCACAACCCAGTGGCCTGCTTCCCAGCAGCCACCAACCGGAGACCCCCTATCCTCTATAGGATAACATTGGGCCTCTACACTCTGCACCCGGCCGCCCTAGTGCCGCTGAGGGTGCAACAACAGTGCATCACTGACCCTGGGAGACCCCTGAGTCTGACCCCAGAACCCTAACTCCAAAGACCGAATACTTACCTCGAAACCGATAACCTGTTTTTCCTCATAGGATAACATTGACACTTTTTTCTCCCAAAAAGTTTCTAAGTGTCGACTTTTGAAAACTAAGAATATTCCTTAAAAATCGCACAAATAACCTGAACAAATTTTCTCAACTATTTGCAGGAAAGGTTCCAGTGCTGAATCTAGGTATCCAGCACTGAGTAGGAAAAGTAACGTAAAAGTAACTTACCTGTGAATTGAATTTCCTTCCATAGGATAACATTGGTGGTTCTATGTGAAAAAGTTTTTGTCAACTTTTGAAATACAAGAATATTCTTTAAAAATCGTACATCTAACTAAAACGCATTTTCTCAACTGTTTTCAGGAAATGTCCCAGTGCTGAATCTAGGATCCAGCACTGTGTTAGAAAAAGTAATCCGAAAAGTAACTTACCTGCAATTTACAAGAAAAGCCTATGTATTTCAATGTACTGTTCCAAAAAGTTTTTAAGTGTGGACTTTTGAAATCTGAAAATATTCTCTAAAAATCGTACAAACTACAAAAACGTAATTACTTACCTGTTTTAAGTAAATGTCCCAGTGCTGAATCTAGGAGTCCAGCACTGGATTACAAAAGTAACGCAAAAGTAATTTTACCTGCATTTACCTTAAAAAGCCATTCATTTCAATGTACTGCATTTACTAAGTATTGCAACCTACTGCATCCCCTGTAAATCAAATCAAGTACAATCTTCATTGCTTTTTAAAACTGTGTACAACAAGTAACTTATTACTGAAAAGAATTGAATGCTTACCTGTATCAGGCTTGCTTGGTTCTAAAATAAAATAACAGTATATTTTTTATACAAAAACAATTGGCCTAGAGTTCAGTTCTTGAGTGTGTGAATTCATTTGCTGACTCAGTGTGTACATCAAATGCTTAACACTGTCCTCTGATACTGCCTTACTGCTCGATCAAGCTACCACTATTAGAGAGTAAGGTTCTATCTAACTTTAACCTCTGCCTACCTCTGGAGTCACCTGGACCCTATACACACTATACCTCATTTTGGTGTAGTATATATAGAGCCACTTTCTTACAGGTGGCGGAATAGGAATTCCCTCTCTAGTCAACACAGGCTTATCTTTTACAAAGAAATTCTTAATTTTCTTTAAAAATGACATCTTTCTTTTCTCTCCATACATCCTTGATGAACGATGTAGAAAATTGTATTCTGCAAACCCTTGAAATCTTCTACCTGTACGCCTTGCACTAACAGTCAAATCAAAATCCTGCATACAATCTTTCTCTCCACCAATCCTAGCGCGGCTTCTAACTAGCTATCTAATCAAATCAGGCTCACGCTCGTGATCTGACCAATGCCAGCGCGGCCTTTTCCTGACGTCAGTTCTGTTCCTTACTACTGACCCCTCCTTTACAAGGCTGCTTCTGTCAAACGCCCGCTGTTTCTACCAATCCCAGCGCGGCTCACTGTGACGTCAGTACCACTCCGGCAACTGACCCTCCCTTCACAAGGTAATACGAAAACTTTATTTCTCAATATTTTCTTTAAAATTCTTAGTTATTAACGACATAAAAACATTTGCTACTCTGTCTGTTCCACTAAATCAAAGGATAGTTTATTTCTTTCCACTGCGAGTAAAACCCTTCCGCTTACCCTTCATTCAAGCTCCAGAGAACCTGCTACTCCTCCGGTGTCACCCGTTTTGGGAAATTTGAGACCAAAGTTTCACCAGCGAACTCCTTTTGCTGTCAATCTAGCTTGGAAGAACCTGCTACTCCTTCAGGGTTACCCTTTCTAGGTGATATAACGCCTAAAGTTTCACTAGCGAACTCTTTGCTATCAATCACTCTTACTTTTACACAGAAAATAGTCCCTATTTTAACACTACCAGCCCTACCTAGCTTCTCAGTGTTATTCCAACAGACGAGTAACCTCACTGCAGTGTGGTTTCTATCGCCACCCGCTATTCATTCCCCGGGAATTTTCCAGACGACATAAAACAGGACGCTAACTCTTTTTGTTAAACATAAATCAATATTCAATAATATATACTTATCACCAAACTAGTCTATAATAACCATAACTCTGCTTGCTACCAGAAAACTGATCCAGCGGTGTACTAACAGCAGATACTCCACTACCATATACTCACCTGGGCCCATATAACTACTTCCACTAAATACCAAGTAGACCCCTGGAACTTAGTTTATGATTTTCATACTTCAAGATCTAGTTATTTCTTTTCCCTAACTAAACCTTTCACTGATCAATTAAATCTTTCCTCTGGTCAATTGACCATTAGTTGGAACTAGTTGATGGTGATAATTAACATAACTTATTAAACATTTCTCGATTAAAATGAAATAATCACAGACTCAGGAAGTTTTAAAATCTTTATCTAAATTAATTGAGTGTGAACCATCTCAACGTTTCAGTACAAACACCCTCATTCGCAAGAGTGTCAATTCAATCAATTTTCAATAAGCAATAGCAATTCAGATCCACACAATAACTATGCTCAGAAAGAAGAGGACAGAGAGAGAAGAACATCTATCAATACGATGAATTTATAATTACCAAGTATGGTGTGAAGACCAACCCCCTGGCCAAAGGGCTGGTAAGGGTCCCCCGGATAGATCAGGAGACAAAGACTTCAGGACAGGAATCAGGACAGGATACTTCACTTCTCTAAATGCCGACGACTGCGTCGCACCCCACTCTGACACTCTCTTCCTCCTCGTGGTTCTTCCGCGATCTTCTTTCTAACCCAATTAAGTTAAAATAGATGGTTCTGCATTCGATTTCTTCATCAGCGTCTCACTGCATCAGCACCACCCCCAGCACCGACAGCATCCCGAGCTCTGCTTCTGTGCTCCCGTTAAGCTAAACTAACTAACTAAAACGACCTCAATTATACCTTTCCATAACCATGTACCACCCATTAATGTTTCAATTTCACAAAATACTAACTCTGATTGGACAGGCGAGGGGGGATGATCATCACACCATGCTTACATTTCACTTATTTCATTAAACCATTGTTTTCAAATCCCTCCCCTCAAACTTTATTAAATCATTTCCTTTCCCATCCATCTCCTAACTTTATTAATACAAAATGTTGCAATGTCATGAATAAAGCTTCTTCATATGAACTCTTCACCTTCATGTTCCCAGGGCACATCTTCGGTGGCCTTGGACGCGTGACAAGTCCTTACTCATCTTTCCTTATTTTCTCTCTGGGGCGCATGCGTGGGGTCAAGTCAGTCAGCTCAATTCAGACAAGTGTGGAAGGCCCAAATGCGCACTAATAATATTGTCAAAAGAAGAAATGTTATTCTCAAAAATAAATGGTTTCACTGTACACCACCAACCTCTACTCTAACCCACTCTAATTATTATTACCCTTTCTGCATTTGCGTTAGTATAAAACTTATTTTCCATTTCAGCCAAGCAGGTGCCATGCATGTGAACTTTCAAGCGGCCATTTTTAATATTTTTGCGCAGGCGCAAGAATTTCCCTCCAAGCATTAGTACGTCATACTACGTAGATGTAGTAGACGCATGCGCAGTAAAGATCCCTTGTTAGAGTGCGTTTTAGTCCTTCGTTCATGTTATTACAGTTAGTAAACACATAGGCAAGCTTCACTGTCCCGCATGTCTTTTTCTAAATGCGAATTATTAATTACAAACACGTTGTTAGTAATTCGTTAATGAGTTAAAACGAAAGGATTGCTTCCGAGCAAGTCTCATTTACGAGTCCTTGCTCCATCACAAGCATCCGAATTTATTTACTGTAAATGTAACTCACTGAAACCCATATATCCTGCTACTGTTGTAAACCACTCTGATGCTTTCGGGCCATGTCTGTGCTATATAAAATTGCAAAAATAAAAAGAGAACATATGTAGAAGAAAACTCATACTAACAGGACAAAAATGTCCATGGTGATACAATAGCTGAGCTGGAGAACTGACCGAGCAAAGAAAGATAAATGTGAAAACAAAAATTAAGGAAGGAATAAATACAGGATAGGGAGAAATGCACAAGGTTATAATAGCCAACGTACTAATTATATGCCTAGCTGTTTTTGTTTAGCATCACTACTCTGTAAAGGGCCTATTGGAGATCTTCTATTTGCAACCAAGACAGTCAGAGAAGTCTTGAGCTTCAGACTCAATTCCAGAAGTGAGTCAGAGCATCTAACATTCAACATAATGGTGTTTGGACTGAAAGAGGCATATTTGGGGAAGGAATGCCCATCCTTAGAACTTAGATTTTTTGTCAGGACCAGAGGCGAGGATTAGGCTCATCTTTCTTCACTTATTATTAAACAGCAGCTTTAAAACAAACAGGAAAACAGGGATTTCAGTCCTTGATAGTCGGGGCCACGTGAGTGCGATAATGAGCGTTGGCCAGTAGAGGGAGCTCAACCAGTATAGAGACGCTCCTCAGAGCCTGCGGCCACAGTGTGCTAATACCCCTTAACAGAGGGGAAGCCAACGTGAGCGTTGCAGAGTCTTGGCCTCACCTAATCAATCCCCGAAACAAACTGGAGCACCGATGCCCTCCTGGGTCTCTATTTCAAGGTTTCCCCTTCATTTCTGGTATAGTGACTGCTATCCCTGCCTCAGCGAGTCTGCATTGTTTGGGCTGCTTTAAATTCACTGCTTGATTTAGGCACCGTGGGGACCAGCCCAGTTTGTGACCCTTTTGAACACAGGGAGTTTGGTCCAGCAGCAATTGCCACAAAGTCTCTGACTCGCTTCAGACCTGCTAGGTCTCCTAGCACCATATTGGCATTTAAAAATACAAGTATCTGAGAGTACCTGTTTGGAGGAGATGTCACAAGGATGCATACCTAACAGTCCCAATTTTTTCACCTCACCGCCGATTTCTGCTGTTCCTTTGGTGTCAACAGGCATTCGAGTTTCAGATACTCCCCTATGGCAGTGTATTCCGCCCTTTCGTGTTTTATCAGGTTCTCAATAGAATTCCTCCGCAGTCGTGGCATACTCCTGATCGTTTACCTGGATGATATTCTGTTAATGGATCAGTGTCTGCAAACACTATCGAGACAGCGTCAGACAATTCGCAATTTGCTGGCACTTCTGGGCTTTGGAATCAATGAGAAAAAGTAATTGCTTGCACCCGCGCAAAAAACAACTTTTTGGGGATTTGTCATAGACTCCAAAAGAACCCACTCTAAGTTTTACTTCCAAAAAGATGGCAAAGTTTCGACACAAGCTCAGGAAGACTCTGTACTGGCAGAGCACATCTCTCGTACAGCTAGCCAGCCTGGTGGGATTGCTAGCATCATTGATACAGTCCATTTTTCCGGGCCCTCCTCAATACAGAAAGCTCCAGTGAATGAAGGCATACCATCTGAACAGAGGTCTGAAATACTCAGTTAGTCCCTTTGACAGAAGGGTTTGGAGGAGATGAGATAGTGGCTAACCCACATGGTGGCCTGGAACGAGAGAGCAATCTTTGGTTCGAGTCCGATCACTGTTATAGAATCCAATGCCAGCAAAACAGGCTGGGGAGCTAGATGTGGAGATATGTCCACAGGAGGAAAGTGGTCCTCTGATGAACAGAGTATGCACATAAATTGCCTGGAACGTCTAGTGGATTGTACTGCAGTTCATTGCTGGATGATGGAAAAAGTGAGTGTTTTCATGGTGCTGAAGATAGACAGCGTCTCAGCGGTATCCTACATCAACCATTTGGATGGTCCTTAATCCAAGTTGCTGGTGGACTTCGCAAAGAAATTTTGACAGAATTGCCTGGAACGCAACATTTCAGTGGCAGTGGAAATCCAACAATGTGGCCAATTGGCACTCCTGGTGCCTGCAGGATCTCATTTCAGTTGGAGGCCAGATCCGCAAGCGGCGGCTACAGATGCCTTCCTTCAAAATTGGAGTACGGAGAAGGGGTACGCATTCCTCCCATTCATTACGATAATGAGATTGTCAACACAAGTCAGATGACAGAAGGCAGATCTGGTGGTCATCACTCCAGTCTAGAGACCTTAAGTTTGGTTTCCAGTGATGATGGAACTTTCCTGGGATTTTCCAATCTGTCTACCCCAGAGGATGTATCTTCTACAGGACACCCTGGGGAATCCCCACCACATGATACATGGTTGGCATGTCACACCTCATGGCATGGAGGATTACAGGAGAATATGGAAAGTCCAGGGACTTTCCGAGGAGACTGAGCATCTCTATCAAAATCATAGGCAGATGGAACAACTAAGAGGCACAGGTCCCCTTGATGGTGATAGCTACAATGGTGTTGGATCCTGTGGAGTTCAAAGTCGTCCACATTTTGACTTTTCTATCCTCTTTGGTTAAGGAAGAGTTGGCATACAGGTCGGTGAACAGCTGTCGGTCCGCCATATCGGTGGGACATCTCCCCATCAGCGGCATTCCGAAAGGGTGAACATCCCCTGGTTAGGCAACTAATGAGGGGCATAAGATTGTCCTTTCCACCATAACACAGATATTCCACTCTCTAGGATTTTAGGATGTGAACAAGGTTCTTAATCTTTTTCTTTTATCGCAACACAATAAATACCTTAGTAGGAAGGAATTTTCAGGTACGTTGTTTATGTTGTTATGCCTGATCTCATGCAGATGAGTTTTAGACATTATAGCCCTGGATATTACAAGTAGGATATTCACCCCGGAAGTGGTCATCTTTCATATCTCTCAAAGAACTAAATGTAATTTCAGAGTAGTATCTTATCCTGTTTTCCATGAAGTACCAAAACTATGTGTGGTGAGATGCATTAAGGCTTATGAAGTAATGACCAAGGAGTTCGCCCAGCAGGGGTACGTCAGCCCTAATGTCCTTACGTAAACCATTTAAGAGGATATCTTCTCACACCATAGCCAGGTCGGTGAGAGGAGTCATGCAGGAGGCTAGCATTGACACCGCTGTCTTTGGCGCATATTCAGCAAGAGGTGCCATGGCTTCCATGGCTTTTTCTATGGGAGCTAGGTTGGAAGATATCTTGAATGTAGTAAATTGGCCATCAGATTCTACGTTCATGATGTTATATTTCAAACCAGTAGTCAACATGACTGCATTGGTGTTAAGTAAGCTTTGAACTAGCATAATCCTTGCCTCTGGTCCTGCCATAGAATATACAATTTCCTAGCTTTCATAATGGAAAGTTTCAATTCTATTAAGGACACTGAAGCAAGGATTATTCCCACCTGATTCAGAGAGTCTCTCTGTCCCGCCCTTATCTTGGGTCTATGGATGGTGAAGGTCTGAGATCCATAAGGTATACATATAAGAAATGTTTTTTTACTCCATTCTGATGGCTGGAATGAAGATATTATTTTTGTATCCATAATTGTAATTATGACTTATTCAGGGAATGTATCAATGGAACTCATGGATGTGATTTTGATTGCTTTTGATTGGATGAGTTATGAAGCTATTTCCTTCTTTGCAGGAAATGAGCTCTCCAAACAAAAATGAGAAACGCAGAACTGAAGGCAACTGTCACACAAAGAAAGAGGGGTGTAGAAAATGCTGATGGACTATATACATGAAATAGGACTATGATTGGCTAACGTTTTTTCCCTTTTCCCTAGTGTTCATGGGAATATAATTTTCCTGTTTGTTTTAATGCTGCTGTTTAATATAAAGTGAAGAAAGATGATATCTTTTTAGGTCTTGCTAGGGCCAGCTTTAACTGTCTCTAATACCATATGTTGAACAGTGTATATATAGAGAGGGTTTGGGTCCACCCATTTCAGCCATTGTTTAGCTAAGCCACTGATTTCTGGAAGTATCATTCGCAATTTGGATCTGCTCTCATGGATTATATCCTCTTTAGCAGCAAAATGATATTTAATATATGCTAAAACTGTGTGAATCTCTTCTCATACTAAACCTTTAGCCCCCGCCTTGCAGGTTTATGTGGCTAAGGCCCTGGGTGCTGTACTTTATGGGTCTGAGTTATAGAACTTTGGTGATGTCTCCGTTACCCCTAGTGCCCCTCTGCTCCCTCTTCATCTGGACATGTACATCAGAAAGGTAGGAGTAAGGGGGGTGTAAGAAAAGAAAAAAAATCAAAAAGCAATTTACCTTATCGCCGCGTCTCTCCCACGTCTCTCCTCCGCGTCAGGGACAAACAGGAAGCATGCAGTCTCCCCTGAGCCAATCACAATGCTGCAATGCAGGGGGAAGGTGTCATTTCTGTTCTTAATCAGAAAGCAGGCACATTGGGCCCAATTAAGAGTTGTGTTATCCGAGTTCATTAATTCCACACCTGGGGTTACCATTTCTGAGCGTTAAATCCGTCTGCAGGACCTGCGATTACAAGATTTGTCCAGGCACCTAGATGTTGAATTTTACCATCCTAAATTTCTCATTGACTCTCCCACATGTTTCTTTTCTGTACGGCAATGCAGGCTGATATTATGGTACGAGAAAAGTACATACACAAAAAATCCCAATGACTAGAAATGACAAATAAAAACAGGAAATATATGCTTTCTAGGTGCCTTCTTTACTCCCTTAGTATCATAAATGTGCGGTCTGGGTCTCTTTTTGGAATCAAAAATGGTTTACATTATCTGGCATCTGCACTCCTATGTGGATGTCATATTTGGATTTTCTTTTTTTATTATTATTATTTTTATTAGGGCATCACAAAGCAAAGATGATAAAAAATATTTTTTACTTGTATCAAAAGTGAAATACATGAAAGTGCTGCATGCATCAGTATAAATGTCAATAAATATATCCATCATAGAAGAATAATCCATAGAGTAATACACTATGGGATTGACATGTCAAGGCCAGCCAGTACCTCTGACTCCCAATCTCATAATGGGCCCCAATTACGACTTAATCTCGTTCAGTGCTGATCATTTTCGAGTACTGATATTTCAAGTGAACAAATATTTAGGAATTATTGCCACCACGTCTTGGGATCCAGGGAATTGGTTAGAAACCAGTGCCATGCCAAAACAAACCTAGCAAAAGTGATAGCAAAAATGTAAATCCTTGATAGAGCTTATGGGATCCAAGGAGACTACCCAAGCATTACCAGCTTATATTCCAATCGCCAATCAATAGATAATAGCCCATTCAGCTTCCAGAAAATAGTGTCGCAATACACCTGTAAACAAATACAAGCAGCAAATATGTGAACCGCACCAGCTCCATCAACCCCACACCTAAGCATCCACTGTCCTGCCTTATCCTCATTTTATGTAACCAGCATGGTGTATAGTATGCCATTCAAAAACTTAAAATGGTGGGCCTTGATCAGAGACACATTGGGGACTCTATGTGCCAAGATATTACTTCTTTGAATTTCTTGTGGCGTCACAAAACCTCTCATAGAGGCAGTCCACTTTGCAGCCCTAAGGTGACATAAATCGACTCTCCCTTCCTTTTCGACTGCAAGAATCATTTTATAGAAGAAGTTTATACTCCCTTTAGAATTTATATCCAAGAGGAATTCAGGAAATTCATTCTGTGCACAATTTATCTCTTCCACTTCCAGTCCCAACATACACTTTCATGTATGGCTAATGGGAGATTCTGTTTAAAACCTAATAGTGTGTATTTATTATACTGGGTGACACCATGAAATAACTTTTTTAAATAAACATACATTTGATTATAAACCCGTAGAGTTGTAAACCTAGTCCGCTCAAAGTAGACCGTATTCATAATGCCTGTATGTGGTTCAACATTTGCCCCCTATGGTAGATAGTATGAAAATATTGACCCAAGCAGCCATGGTTCCTTGCCCAGAACCATAGCAAGTCGAAAAATAAAAGATGGAAGGTAATAGATTTGGATAGCAGGTAGGGACATTCTGCCGTTATCCCTTTGCTGCTGGAGATACAGTATCTTACACCTACGCTTATTATAGCTCCTTATGAACCTTTGCCACAGTGACTCAATCTTAGTAAAAAAAAGTCCTTAGGGAGATATAATGATATACATCTAAAGAGATACAGATACCTAGGTAATATGATAATTTTAATAAGATTACACCTCCCTATAAGCCCCAGGTGCTATAAGTTCCATTTATTAAAAGTCACCAAAGAGTGATTGTAAACCTCACCATAATTGAACTGAATGATTTCCTCTGCTTGTATGGACAATTCTACACCTGAGTAAGTTGCGGAGTGAACCTTCCTTTGATCTGAATTGAGAGCAGAGACATTAGAGATCACCAGTGCCTTACCTGAGTTAAGCATATATCCAGAGACTGGTCCAATCTGCTTTGCTAGCAACTCAACTTCCTTCAAGGCTACCACTGGAGAAGATGTCAGAATTGCAACATCATCAGCATAAGCCAACATCTTAAGCTCCAAGTGATGTAGACGAAGTGAACAAATGGAGTTGGCTAGTCACAGAGCCTGGATATAGAGCTACAAATATAATGCAAAAACTTGTTGTGATAACTGGCAACCTTGACGGGTACCCCTGGTAATTTCAATACGGTCCAGTAATTTGCCACAACAGACAATCCTTGCTGTTAGCCTCCTATAAAGAAGCTTAATCCAGGTAATAAACCCTGGGCCAAACCCTGACCTAGCCAGCATCACCCAGAAAAAGTTCCAGGAGTCCCAGTCAAATGCCTTTTCGGTATCTAACATGATCATCCTTATAGGGGTCTCCTTCGCTGATGCCAAACTCCAGGGCAGTTATAGCCATGTTCATATGAGGGGTTGTAGCACGCTCTGGGATGAACCCATGTCGTATAGGATCTAACAAATTGATGATCACTGTGGATAATCTATTTTCCAGAACTCTAGTGTAGATCTTGGAGTCTACATTGATTAAAGATGTCGGCCGATAAGCTCTACAGTTTCCTCTACCTGCTGAGTTGTTAATGTCTTAGCCACTACAGCCACTGCATCCCCAGCCCTTGTGACTTCCCCAGGGTACCCTCTTAGTCCCCTATTTGGTTCTGGCAACATCAGCCTCTTGGTATCCCTTAACTCAGCTCTGCCATTCCCAACTTTTCCCATGCCATCTACATCTAGTTCTGCCATCTCTAAATCAGACACATTGTCAGAGTCGGAAAGAGAAAAGAAGGCTTCAGTTGACTCCTGCTGATTATTGTCAAGAGTTTGAATATCCAAGGGAGCTGTGCCTTCAGACCAGATCTGCTGTGATACAGCAGTCCCCTGTGCATTGCACAGCTTTAGCCCAGCCATTGTAAGTACATTACCCTGCCCGTTCAAGCTGCACTGTCCTACATGGATGTCATGTTCCATCTTTTTTATCTTATCCGGAGCAACCACAAGTAGACTGGAGGACGTGGAAGTAGAAGTAGAAGTAGGGAATAGAGATATACCTGTCGGGACCCTAGGAGAGGCTATAGTCCCAGATGGCCCCTGAGAGTTATCATCATTAACATCATCAGATTTTTCAAGAAGCCTACTAATCTCAGGCAGCCCCACAAGGACAAACGTCATTGATTTAACTGGATGTTCATACTGGTCTATAGTCTTCTGGGATGTACCTAACTGAGGACCAGTAGCAGTATCTGGGAAGGGATTTGCTAGTTCAATATAACTTGTATCCCATTCTCTTGGCCCTGCTCACCTCCCTCTAAGTGTGCTTTTGCTGCTTATAACTCCTGCAACAACCAACCAGGGACGTTAGCTTTCCCAGACTTTAATGTCCTCTGCATACTCTCGTCTCTCTCATCTGTCTCCTCAGTTATTATCGTAGATGAGGATAAATGATTCTTCCCAGGTGGCAGGCGCTTATGGGATGTGGAGCCTGGACTAGAGGAGCGACTCACTGAGGCCTTTCCAGGCCCTCCTTTGGAGGTCTTCACCCCAGGTCTGCCAGAAAATGTTGAATACCAGCTTGCCCAGCAGCACTGATAGGCCAAGTCAGCTGAGGTAATTACTGCCAATATAATTCCAGGCTCAGTCCGAGTTGCAGCCGATAAAGTCTTCCCAAACAGACAGGAAAAAACAGGAGCCAAAACTCCTTCAGCACTCCAAACCAGCCAGGGAGTCCCCCATGGAGGGACACCAGAGCAGAGCGCCTTGCAAGTGCCTTCAAATCTCGCACAGTGGAGGCACCAGGAAACTTGTGCTGGAACTGCCTCCCTTTCATGCATCTGGACCAGGCTGCTCTCTTTGGCCGCACTGCCTGCACGCAAGCAGGAAGGGGAAGGAGAGAGACGTTGTGATCCTCGCGGCAGTCACCGCTACCTCCCATCGTAGGGGCTGCCTCTCATCATGTTGCAGTCTCAGGCAGCAGGGAGGGCCCTGCTGCACATCTTGCGGCAGCTCCAGTCACTGCTGGATTTCAGGTATGCCTTGGGCTGGCTCGGGGAGGTCTTTGCTTCCTTTCTCCCCTTGCTGCACACCGCCATCTTGAAAAGCCAACCGAAATGTATACCATATTTGGATTTTCAATCCAAATTAATCCTTGGAAACCAACAACCATTCAAGCACGAATATTTTACACAGAGACACCTTGGATTCTGAGCACCTGAGAAAGACTGAGGGGCATATTAGCAAGACCCACGTTAAAATTATCGCCGTTTTAGCGGCAGGAAACTGCCGCTAAAACGGCGATAATGGGCTTGCTAATATGCGTTATGGAATTCCAATAGAAGCCCAGGTTAGATGTCCTGCACATCTAACCTGGGCTTCTATTGGAATTCTATAACGCATATTAGCAAGCCCATTATCGCCGTTTTAGCGGCAGTTTCCTGCCGCTAAAACAGCGATAATTTTAACGTGGGTCTTGCTAATATGCCCCTGAATTTTTGTGAGGCAGAACTAGAAGTACCCATAGAACAACTCGCTAAAGAGCAGCCTAGATTAACAGGGCTTTTAGTGCAGGAAATCACTGCAACAGTAATAAGCATACTATGGCAGCAGATTACTCAAAAAGCTAACATTGTGTCGTCACACCCCAAGACAATGAAGGAATGTATAAAAAGGTTTCAGCACCTTAAATGTTGTGTGAGAGATTTAGGGGCCGATTCCGATCTCGGCCGGTAGTGCTCCGAATCGGATTCGGTTTTACCGGATCCGATCCGGAGCCCTATTTTCCGACCGAGTCGTACGCGCGTCCGGGCGAGCGAGTACGATGCGTATTCGCCGACCGACTCGTCCGGGCGACCCGACCGCTCCGACCGACTGGTTCCCGGATCGTACTGCTCCGACCGACTCGCTCGGACCCGATTCGCACCGCGCAATGGAGACGTTTTCCGGCCGGGTAAGTACGATGCGCACCTCGACCGCTCCGACCGACTCGCGCCGTCCGACTCGAACTCGCTGTCGGAGCCGTACTTTGGGGGTCCGTGTCGGACCCCCCTGTACGCGTACCCGTGCGAGGCGCACACAGGGGGACCCATGGGTCCCCCTACCTGTGCGTGTACGCCGCGAGGCGCTCGCGGCGTACTCGCTGTAGGGGGCGCCCTTGTCCGCCTCGCACCCATTGAGGCAATGGGAGCCCGCGTACGCGTTGTACGACCGGCTCCCATTGAGTTCAATGGGAGTCCGACCGACTCGTGTCCGGTGGCATACGAATGCATCGGACTCGTTCGGTCGGACTGCACGGGTCCGATTCGGTCGGAAATCTCTCCGAGGCCGGCTCGGTCGGAGAAATTACCGACACGAATCGGAATCGGCCCCTTAGTATTAAAACATAAATGTGATGATCTGGCCAAAGGAGGAGGAAAAGCACCACAAATTAACCTGAGTTCATGGGAAAAGCAGATCAGGAGCATTATCAATCTATCAAGCGTGTTGGGGAATATTGTAAGATAAGGATTTAAATTGATACATGTCAACTCACCTGGAAGATTTTGTTAATGTAATGGACATTTTCATTCATTTCATTTCCAAAGAAATTTAGCAGGTTGCTAATCCCTGCTAATTCCTTAATGTATAAAAAACTCTAAACAAATAATATCAAGTTTCTGTGGCTGTATGCCACATTAGTGAAGTGTATGTGCAGGCAGAAAGGTCGAGTACTGAAAATAAGAATGTGAAAAAAGAAACAATTTTTTCCATGAAAGATCACAAAATGTTTAATAGAAAAATGTTTTTGTAGATGTTCCAGCTATATTACTAATAAGTTCTTTCAATACTATGCAATGTCAAACTTTTACACAGACAATTATCATATACTTTTTTTGCACTTAAAGATAACACAGCACAAGAGGACACAAGAAAGCTCTCAAAATCTCATTCTCCACCACCTGCCAGGAGATAAAATGGCAAGACATCCGTAGAAACCCAGCTACTTGTCATTCAACATGCATCACAGTAATAGCTACAGTGATTGAAGAAAGCACTTCGACTGTGAGCACAGTTTCTGTCACCACTGCTACAACCACAGCTTATGTGTCCATTCAAGGACGTCTGGAAAGTTGATCAACCACCACTATCACCAGGGTCCTTGCATTGCCAATTTTATCAGTTTCCATTACACATTCAAATGGAAAAATATTCACATAGGAAGGGATGAGGAGGAACAGGACGATGTAGCAATGCCTGACATTTTATCTGGTGTTTCATTTGTGGGTCCTCTTGCAGAGGTTGACTCCCAACGACCACCCACAGTAGCTGATAGTGGCAGTAATAATACTGTGGCACAAACTTTGGAGCCATGGTCCCACAAAACATCCGCAATGAATGCTGGTCATTTTTAATTATTGAACAACTGTAGGGGATGATCATCAACTCTGATCAGACTTAGCTGAACAGTTAGCCAGCAGATGGGCAACCCACTGCATGACCCATGCAATTTAGAGAATGTATAAGTTTGGTAGTGGATGGTCTTGTGGTAATTTTAGGTTCACAGAAGGCACACACACATACTCTACAACAGGGACAGTTATGCCATCTGCCCAGCTTTTAAAAACATTCAAAAGGCACCAGTCGAAGCACCCATTATCCATCCCCTTCTATCTCTTCACCAATCACACTCTTCCCAGCAAGTATCTCACATAAGGCCATGAACAAGAGAAGACCCTATGGAGCACATCATAGTTTATTAGATAGGGGCAGATTTACAAGCCCCTTGCGCTGCCAGTACGTCACTTTTTGTGACGCACTGGCAGCGCATTTCTCTGTCCCATATTTACAAGGACAGGAAAAGCCACCCTGCGTGGCTTTTCCTGTCCTTGTAAATACGGCCCCTTTGCACGCAGCACTTTGCGTGAAAGGAGCGTGCCATGGGTGTTGCTGTGGGTGTTCCCATGCAACACCCATGGAACCAGACATATTTCCAGATTTACGAGGATTCGTAAACCTGGAAATGCGTCAGTATGGTGCACCGAGGACAAATGTTTTCATTTCTCCTCGTTTTTTTCCTCTTTCAATGCGTGCTGCATTCTACAGCATGCATTGAAAGAGGAAAACGCCTGTAGTGATTGTTTTTGTGCAGGAAGGTGCCCCTTCCTGCACAAAAACAATCTCCCCATGACGCAGGCATTCTTGCACCATGGTGCAAGGGTGCCTGCACCGGCGCATGGCAGCTGTTTGTGCGCCAGCGCAGGGGAGAGCACAGGAATGCGACATATCATTGTAAAGATGTTGCATTCCTGTGCTCTGAAAGTGCTGCAGCATGGCGCAGCCAAAGGGCTTGCGGTGCCATGCTGCGGCACTTTCTTGTAAATCTGCCCCATAACGTTTAAACAATATAGATTGTTGGAGGGGGTGCAATCTTAATACTATGGAGTAGGTAAAGATTCTAATTCATAAATTAGATTTTTTATTCTAAAGGTGTAAGAAAACAGTTATATGTCAAAGCCACGGGGCAAAATGTTGGAGATAGTCATGTGGGATGTGTGCCTGGGGGGTTGTTTAAGATTCAAAATGTTGGATATATTGTAAGGGTAGAGGGAAAAGTGAGGAATTACCTTAGACTCATTTGTTAATAATAGCAATAAAAATCAATTTTGACTTTCTGATACACCTATGTATTTTTGAAAAATTGCATTATTGTTGAGCCAGGTTCTTTAGGAACATTTGATTTTTTTTAATTAAGATTTTTATATGCCCAATGGTGTTCATCCATTGATGTAGAAGAATTATGAGATGTAATAATACAAAAAAAATATTCTTTTATGTTTTTCAATACATAACACCTGATCAGGACAAGAGGAGTTTTTTGGTGCCAATCCCTCATGCAGAGCTAGTTACCATCCACCTCATAACTGAATGCTACGATTATCCTGCATATACAATGTGCCACATTAATTTTTGTCGCATGGTTTACCACATGTGGTTTTTCCTCATGCAAATATACTGCACAGCATATCTGTATGCCCCTTTTTACATCTTAATCCTACCTTGCACCAACCACGGACAACTGTCCCCAAAGCCTGATATTTTGGTCCATCATAGCCCAAAGTAGCATGGAACTCAGCCTCCACCTTCGGCTCAAGATTTTAGGACTCAATCTTCTGTCACTGTAAAAGAGGACAGGAAGAATTTTTTTTATTTTGTGCTACAACATGTAAGTATTCAATCACTTTAGTCTCCTGTTGTTCCCCCTCGTTTGCTTGCTGGGTTACAATGGGGACTTTTAATGTTAGGCTGAAATCATTCTCATCTAGTGTTTCCTTATTATCTTCACCTGGGCGTATAGAATTACACCCATGAAACAGGATATGTCATTTTACATAAAGTTTTCACAAGGGTAAGTGGAATTGATGACAGCAGGTTCTGCAAACCACATAACAATATATGTGATCAAAACATCCCCGAATTCAAGGCCTTATTACTATGGTGGTCGAACACTCTTCAGCAGGAGTGGATCCGCCCGTCAAGTAGTCGGAGGTCCCACCCGCCAGATTAGGATTAGGATGCAACCGCTGTGTAGGTGGTCGGAAACATACCTTTTTCTATTGCGACTTGTGCTGCAGCCTGGAAAAGGGCCACAGCAAATCCGCAATAGGAAAAGGGATGTTTTTAAACATCCATGCACCGTGTGCCAGCCACTATATGGTGCCTGGCACATGGTGCATGGATGTTTGGGGTGCACTATATGTGCCCCCCAGGCCACATCGGGGAGGCCTACGAGAGACAGGAGCCCTGCAAAGGGCCCCCAAATTCCGTTTCAGACAGCCTTTCCATGGCAGTCAGACCGCCATGAAAAGACTGTCAGAAACTGATATACTAATCCCGCAGGCACTGCCTCCATTATAGTGATTAGGCTCTGACCGCCACCCCGCCGTGCTCCTTGAGCTTCGGAGGCAGCAGTCTTTCCCCCCGCCCGCTGCACTCTGACCACCAGTATCATAATCCGGCAGTCGGACTGCTGCCCTAGATGTCAAGCAGACTGCCACAGATGGCCTGCAGGTGGCGGTCCGGCCGACATCAAAATCGGCCTTAGATGGCTCTGCTTGATTTGTTCTTAAAAATGATCCCATGCCTGCAGTATAAATTTCCATAAATCACCCTTGCCAAGCTCACCCACAAGACATATCTTATGGTAAGTGATTAAATTGCTTTAAAGAAACCTTGATTCAGTCCCCAGTTTTGTAGTTTTGATGATCATTTTTCACAACAAAATATATAAGATTATGGGGATGATTTTGATTCCAGCGGTCCGGGGAGTCAGCGGCGCGAACACCACCACTGAGTAAGCGGTCTGACCAACCAAATTACCAATATGGCGGTCGGATTGCCACAAGACTGCTGCCACCGCCTGGATCCTGGATCTCATGGCGGTGGGGAAGGTGGGGGAATTGAAGTTGGTGCCAATGCTAGCACCATTTGACAATTACGAGTTGGATTTCCATTGACCTTTTCATGGCTTGGACTCCGCCATGAACAGATTAGCGGAAAGCCAGGAAAGGGGCCCCAAACAGGTCCCACGGGGGGCTTTTGCCCATTGTGCATGTGCATTGTGGCTGCACTAATGTACGCACACTGTGTGCCATGCACGACATGGTGCCGGCCAACAGTATGCGCACAACAGTGTATGTTCTGCAGTGTTGTGGCATTGCCTTCAGGCTCAAGACTGCGCTGGCACACCACCGGCCCGGCAGTTAACAATTAATGTGGCGGTCAAGATACCGACGACTTGGCAGCCTTTTCCCGACCGCCGCATCGGCGGTCCAGCAGTTGGACCTCCAGAATCAGAATCAGCTTCTAAGTATTACAACATATTTATTTTAAGTACATCTTTTGTTCTTTATTTTATTGTAGTGTATTGGTCTACAATTTTAACTTTTTTAACTTGTGCACTTTAGGGAGTCCAAACTGCTGTGTGATTGTTATTGCCTTATCTTGCCTAAAACTAAAATAAAAGATCTGATGTGATTCTAATAGAACACCAAATGGTTTGGAGACTCTATTACTGATTTTACAAAATGTTAAGTATTGAGAAGGATGCTTGAAAGAAAATCAGAAAAGGTTGTAGTGGACACAGAAATACTATAATAAATGGGGAAATTGTGCACTAAAATTATGAGGAAAAATGTATTGCATAAATGTCTATTACCCAAGTTGTTTACCAAATTACCCTCATCATTACCATCATAATTTTCTTTGAACCTAAAGAAATATTACAAGTGTGGTTTACGGTAAACCCATCTCGTGAGAGGAAAACAATCACTTTCAATGTTGCATAATGGAATATGCAAATGGCAGATGAAGCATGTTTGCATGATGTAGGTCAAAGGAGGAGTAACAGGGAGCTATAATGTTATCATAGGAGAGACGAATATTGTGGCCAACCTTATTCTTGATTAATTTGCATGAGGATGAGAGACCCTAATGCTGATACCCCATCCCAGCCAAATTCTACCCTTGTCACACCATGCATTGACCCAACACTAGGTGAACTCCAGAGAACGTCCTGCTTTCCCAAGGGTTTGTGTCAGATTCATTGCTATACTGAATTATGACTTGACTGTCTAGGCGTACGTTCTCCATGATTTTCTGAAATATAAAACATACATACACAATAAAACCATAAAAACCATAAAAAATATAAAACATTGAATAAGAAAAATTATAACAATTAAGGCAGGCAATAAATACAAAATTAAAAATGGAAAAATCCAAAATCCAAATTGAAAAAAACTATAAACATTACAATACATTTTAAAATAAAAACAAATAATATAATTCTAACAAAAATCAACAATTAATGCTATAAAATCTATTGAACCAATATTATAAAAACTATTAGAGTCTAAGAATATTAAACATATTATTCCCACTCTAGTTTATGTAACAGTAGGGAAAGTGTTGGACTTCCTAGGGGTTAGATTTACTATTCCTACTCTAGTCACCACAATAATAGGGAAAGTGTTGGAATTCAGGGGTGAAATATACCATTCCCACTGCAGTCTCAGCAACAGTAGGGAAAGCATTGGATTTCAGAGGGGTGAAATATACTATTCCGTCTCCAGTCTACACAACAGTAGGGAAAGTATTGGGCTTTGGAAGGGTTAGATTTACTAATCCCACGCCAGCCAACGCAGCAGTAGGTAAAGTATTACATTTCAGAGTGGTAAAATGTACTATTCCCACTCCAAACAGAACATTAGTAGGGAAAGTGTTGGACTGTGAAGGGGCAAAATGTACTATTCCCATGTACTATTCCCTCTCCAGTCTGTGCAGCAGTAGGGAAAACAATGGATTTCAGAGGAGTGAACTTTGCTATTCTCACTTCAAACAGTGCAATAGTAGGAAAGGTTTTGAACTTTGTATTGGTAAAATGTACTATTACCACTTCAGGTTGTGCAACAGTAGAGAAAGTGTTGGATTTTGGAGGGGTGAAATATACAATTTCCACTCCAGTCAGGGCAACAGTAGGGAAAGTGTTGAGATTTTGAAAGGGTGAAATTTACTATTCCCACTCCACTATCTGCAACAGTAGGGAAAGCGCTGGATTTCGGAGGGTCAAAATTTACTATTATCACTCCAGTCTCTGCAACAATAGGGAAAGCATTGGATTTCGGAGGGGTGAAATGTAATATTCCCACTCCAATCAGTGAAACAGTAGGGATAGTATTTGACTTTGAAGAGGTAAACTTTACCATTCCTACTCCAGTCTGTGCAACAGTAGGGAAAGTGTTGGATTTTGGAGGGGTGAAATTTACTATTCCCACTCCAAACAACGCAACAGTAGGCAAAGTGTTGAACTGCGAAGATGTTAATTTTACTATTCCTACTGCATTCTAAGCAAGAGTAGGGAAAAAACTTCACTTCGAACACATTACATATGTGAGTAACCCCATGAATGTAGAAAAAATATGAAACTCTTGACATAAAAATAATTAATTAACATAATATTTACATACATTTAAAAAACTAAAAATAATTAATTTACATAATTTCTATTAAAAAACAGAACTATCAATTATTAATTGTTATTCAATTAATAATTAATTAACTTCTCACCAAGAACCCCCACAAACCTAGTGGTCTGAAAAATAACTAGTACATACCTTACATATTTAAAATAAATTACATAATTAACAAATCATAATTAATTATTACTTAATTAACTTCCTACCGTAGATACGTACAAACCCCGCATCCCACAACTAAAATGTAACTCAAACAAATAATTTTAGCACAATTTACATAATTGATAATCAATTAAATAATTAATTAACAATTAATAATTAATTGTTAATTATTACTTAATTAACTACCCAACCTGTACTCCTACAAACCCAGAAGCCCAAACCTAAAACATAACCAAAATATATAATTAACACACAACTTCCAGTGGAGTATGTGTAGGGCACCTGACATGGATCAGTGCAAATTCATCAGCCATTCTCAATAATGGTGTAATTAAGGGCATCAATAATTAAACAACTATTAATAAAATGATAAATAATTGTTAATTAATTCTTACTTAATTAACTTCCTAGGCTGTACCCCTACAAACCTGGAAATCTGCACCTAAAATATAACTAAAATAAATCAGTATTACATAATTTATATAATTAATACCAGTCACATAATTAACTGAAAATTATTAATTAATTCATAATTCCTTTTTGCTCCATTAAATTTCCACCATGTCCACCTACAAACCCAACAACCTGCTACAACACTGTACATCACTATTAACAATTAAATAAAAAATTCAAAATCGCTGTAATTTACAAACTATATTGTAAAAAATTAATAACAATTACACAAACAATAACACATAAAATTAATATATGAATTAAAACACATTAAAATAATTAAAACACTACATTTCTACAACAATATTATTGAAAACAATAATAAAAACAAAGGTATTCTTAAAAACAATATTACTTACCTAAAAAAATGACATTCTTACCAACAATATTTTTGCATCACTATATTTTCATCCGATATTAGTCTACTGGTATTTATAACTCAATATTTTATCCAAACACCATTAATTCAAGCAAGCAAAAGCTTCTAATTTAGAAGGCTGACTGCACACAGGAGAACTACAAACTATGAGTAGCTCACAAGCTACTCTTTGGAGAAGCCTGGTTTAGGCACTAGCCTTTGGCAGATGTGATGACACCCATCAACGTGCCAGTAAGGGCATACAGATCCTGGTGTGTGGCTGTACAGAGCCCTTTAGATTCAAGAGCCTTCCTTCTGTGAAGTGACCACAGTGCAGCTAAATGCTGGTATGCATAATCCACACACACTGGAGCATGTCCAGCGCTCCCGCCATGGATCTGTGCAAATTCATCAGCCATCTACAATAATGGTGTAAACAAGGGCATTCAGTTAAAAAAAATAGAGTGATGTTACAAAGCTTGGCAGGCACTCAAGATTGCGATGTGCAAACATCTGCATGCACTGTATATTACTAAATAATTAATCAGAATATGAGGGGAAATTGGCAGGTGAACATGTAGCTGGCTGATATACCGGATGGGAGCTCTGAAGCTGAAACCTCTGAAAAACAGTTGTTTGTAATAAGATGAATTCCAAGCATGTAAAGTAGAGTGCATAATACAGCAAGTCACCATTCCCACCTGACCTGGTCATTCCTTTGTGATTAATGCCTCAGAGAGTGAACAATTTGTCTTGGAGACCAGCAGCTTGGAGTGGCTGCTTGACAGAAAGCTTTGAATCCAATATGGTACAGTGAACAGATTTAAAACTGGCAAGTCTACACCTTCCTGATCTTAGCTATTCAAGGTTGCAAGCACAGAGAGGGACTTGAGCAGGCAACAATGCAGAAGATGGGAGAGACTGGATTAAAAGAGAGATGTATTATACCAAGGGCTGATCAAAAAAGTTGGAGAGGGAATTAAAGCGGTATTACAAAAAAATACAGTAAGTAATTATAAGAATAGCTTGAATAGCAAATATTATAAACAGAGTACAGTAAGCAATAGATATCTACACCAAAAGATGAGATGGGGGCATGCATACACCATTTAAATAGACCCTCTTGTACAGTAAAGAAATACAGTGAGTGCACACTAAAAGCCTGATCTACTGACCTAACACAGGATCCTTCCAAAATAATACTAACGCAAAAAGGCCTAAAAATAAGGGCCTGATTATGAGTTTGGCAGTCATGGTACCGCATTCAAAACTGTGTTGGAATCACTTCCTCACCTTTGGCGGTCAGACTGCTCTATTACGATGTATGCAGTTACATAGACGAAAGACCGCTGAGGACCTGCCACTACCGCCAGGAAACCTTGACTGCGGTGGCAGTGGAATAGGCCAATGCCTCTGTTTGAGGGCGGACCACCAGTGTTACCGCTGGCCCAATTACGATGTGGCTTCCCGCCGGCGCGGTACAACTACCACATCTGAGCTGGCGGGAAGGTATGTATATAAGGCTGAAACTCACCTGTACTCAGCTTCACATTTCCTGTGCTGCCATGGAGCCAATCCTACACGTCCTGCCACTGCTGTTCCTGCTTGATGACATCCAAAACTGACACAGTCGTGGACACAACGGATGGTAAATTATGCTCATACCCATTTCCATCGACTCCTTAGCAAATAGATGCCCCGCCATGGACCTGGCAAGGGTTTTGAGGCCCCTGGATCAAACATATTTTGTGGGCCCCTGTTCGAACTTGATCTCAATGTATGATACAATCACAGCTCTATGATGCACTCTTTGGCCAGATCACTGACACTGCACAGGCACACTGTACAAAGGTCAACATGTGCTCACATCTCATAATCAGGGAAAGTGATGTGTGCATTGAATTGTGTCACACAATAGCACCTCCTCATCAATATCATACCTAATAATCTCTGTGACACCCTCACATTGCTCACATGCTAGGTTTTGTTGTGATATCAAAGATACATCTGTATGGATGTGTCATTAAACCGAAACACACCTCTGCTAAATCTCTGTAATGGACTCTCACACATTCCCCACATTAAAAGATAATGTCAGGTAAATGGGATTTGAAATAATCAGTGTGAGAAGCATTCAAAGGTCAATATGTAAAGACTCTCTGCAGATTAGGTATGTCTCTACCAGGGGGACCCCTGGAAGGCTGGGGCTCTGGCCCACAGTCCACTTTACACATGCCTCCAAACCTATATGTGCACAGGACCTGTGAATTGAAGTGTATCTTGGCAACCAATAGCATAACCAAGCACCATCCATATGTGGGAAATGTGCAAGTGCAAGTCATGAAAGCAAACATAGCAGTAACAGCATTTGTCTCACATTAATATAAAGAAGGTGTAAGGTACCCACACAAAAATGGACACATGTTAATTAAAATTCGTTAGGTATGACAATTAAACACTCGCCATGTGTGGATGGACAAATACCTAACTTGCACACATCAAACACATATTCAACCTACATCAAAGGGAGAAGTGCAAGTTACATGATGTTGACATTGGCCAAGCCAAGCTGAACTAACTACCATATGAAATACCACCCAATGCAATGTCAGCCCCAATTGGAATTCATCCCACATATCCATCCATTGACTTTTCCCCTTATCTTGAGTGACTCCAGCACTGGTTCCAAGGTCATATAATACTAACCACTTCAAATGGATCATCATCAATCTGGGTGAAACAAACACAACTGTAGTCACACATCCCAAAGTATCCAATAACATCAAATAGTTAGAAAAGTAATGTCAGGACTAATTTGCTCTAAACAAAGCAAATGTTTAATTTTGCAAAAACAATTAGATGTAGTAAACCAAAGACCAATGGCCAGTCCATTTTCACATTGTGTCATCCAGCACACTGCTGTGCCACTAAACTTGCCCTTCATGACACTGCCGGGGGAACCTTCCCAGGAAGGATCATCTAGTGCGCAGTCCAGGCACCTCTGTGATGTCACTTAGGAGGGGTTGGGTCGGTTTTGGGAGGGGTGGGTTTGGTTTTGGGAGGGGTGGTCCTGACTTTGGGAGGGGTGTCTTTGGTTTTGGGAGGTGTTTTGGTCTTCTTAGGGGTACACCTGAGTCCAGTGGTGGAGGGATCAGGTTTCTCAGGGGTGGATTGGGATGTGGAAGGGATGGGTTGGAGAAGTAAGAGGTTCTTTTGGCTTTGGGGAGGAGGTCAGAGTTGACAGGGGGATGGGCAAATGCAAATAACATGCTTTCATAAGGGGATTGGGCAGGATGTTTGAGAGGGAGTAGGGATTGGAAGGTAGAGGGAGTGGAAGTGTTAGATGTGAGTGGGTGTTTTGTTGGTTCATGTGTCTGTGTGCCTGATGTATCTTGTTCATGTTTTGTAGGAGTCTGTTGTGTGGGTGAGCGTGGGTGTTTGCGTTTTTTGATGGTGTGTTATGTGGATGTGCAGGGTATGCTAGGGTGGTGGATCAGTCTCTGGGTGTGGGTGTGGTGTCTGGAGAAATTCTGGGGTTGGTGGATGGGTCTGTTGGTGCAGGTGTGGTGTTTGGGAGGATGCTGGGTGTTGAGGATGGGTCTGTGGGTATGGGTGTGCTGTCTGTGGGAATGCTGGGGGTGGTGGATGGGTTTGTCAGTGCGGGTGTGGTGTCTAGGGGAATGCTGGGTGTTGGGGATGGGTCTGTGGGCGCGGATGTGATGCCTGGGTGAATAGTGGGTGTTGAGGATGTGTCTGTGGGTACAGGTGTGGTATCTGGGGGTATGTTGGGGATGGTGGTGAGGGGGGAGTGTCATGTGAGTGGTTGTGTGCTTGTATGTTTTCTGGTGTTTTTCTTTGTGTGTGCTGCTTAGGGCTGTTGAAATGTGTGTGTGCATATGTGTGTCTGTGCTTGGCGCAGGCATGGAAATAGGGAGCTTGGATGGAGAAGAGGTAGGAGGTGGGTGGAAGTTTGGGATGGGTGGAAGGCTGCCATGAGTGAGGAGGCCAGAGCCTAAAAAGATCTCTGTAGGACAGACATAACACTGTGGATGCCTTCCAGATATGCCACCATCTGTTGCAGATGGTTGCCTTGCCCCTGGATGGCATGCAGTAGTGCTGTCTGACCCACAGAAATGTTTCTCAAGCGATCAATAGCCTCCTCACAGGGCAGATGGGGTAACAGGGGGTGAGGTGCCTGGAGCGAAGGAGACGGCTCCCCTCTTAGGGAGCATGCCCAGCCAACTGGATGGGGAGCAACAGGGAGGGTGAAGATGGAAGGGGGTGGCGGACAAGGATGGTGTGGGTACAGGTCCTGTGTATTCCACCAGCACTAGGGAGTGTCCACTGGAAGTCGACTCTGAAGATGATTACTTTGAGTCTGCATCCTCTGTGGCACTCTCCTCACCCTCTGGGCCACTGGCTCCCTCGATGTATGCCATGTTACGACTGGAGCCACTGTGGCCAGCTGCTTCTCCGATGATGTTGGCCCTGTCTCTTCTGCTTGCTTGGGATGATGCTGAAATGGCATTTAAAATAGGTTTATTGCATGTGCCAGAACACACTTGACCAACAGCTTTAATCACAGAACATTAATAAAGTGTACAGAAGACTCCAGCTACATGGTCCACTATAGTGGCTTCAACATTAGCATGAGTACATGCATGCATGCTACATGACCTGTAAACAGTTGCTCACAGTGAAGTCATAAACAGAGTACCTCCAATTGCATGAGTAAAGTTGTCTGATCTCCATCCTCATATATTTAGTAGGATACTTGATCAACTTGTATAGGTTGGCTTTTGTTGTATACCTTAGTAAACTGATGTCATCAAATAGGATGGCAATGACAAATTAATTCCTTCAGGTTCCACACAAGGCACTGCAATCAGCATATGGTCATATACCTAATACCACCTCATGATGAAATGACGGGCAACTAATACAGCTATGTTGCACTAATATGTACAGTAGCAGGAAGAAGATGACATGGAAATCCTCATTTCACAATGTTGCCAACTCCTAATAGAAACTTCCTCATATGTCCACTGTCAGAATAGTCTCATGAAAGCTGTACTTAAGTAGCTTTGCTATGTCTTACATGCAGCACAGAAAAGTATACTGGAGATATTCTGGCCCAAATATCTTTGAGATTTGTCTACAAATATCCACAGCATAATGAATCAGCTAGGCCTAGGGGCATCTCCAGTCCAGATTGGCACTGGTGAGAACACCATTCTTACATTGCATACCTAAAAGCCAATAGACCAATTGAAGGCTGTTGGGTCCCAGGGAATCTCCATTACATGAAGAGGTGGTTTAACCTGTGTCCTAATGGGAGGGCACATCACAGTACCTTTTTTTCTCATAAACACAAATTCAAATACAAATAAATGATATTACTGAGTGTAGACACTCACATATGATCCCTACATTTCTGCATGTTACTCCCTGATGCATGTCACCAGTCAGTGAATAAACCTTGACAAATCACATAACTGAATACTCCCACATCAATGGCATGGAAATTCACATTGTGAGAAATTACTGTAAGTCGACCTATCATGTCCTTCATTGTTTCATCAATTGGACCTGACTAATGACATTGAGTAATGGTTTAGGGTATGTGTACCCCACCCACCAATGTCTACACACTCCTGTCTGTGGTATCACATGACCTGTTAAGCGGCACTCACCTCTTCTCCAGGTTGTTCTACCTTGGCAACGATAATGCCCCAGGTCCTCTGGGAACTTACAGCGTGACAGTAATGAACAGAATACACACCGTCAATCTGAAAGTTCCCAGGGGGAAAGGGGATGAGACGAGAAGAGAGAGAAAAAAAAATACGAAGATGCCAGACGTCTTCGCAGTGACAAGAGAACTCTTATGGGAATGTCTGGAAGTTTCTGAAATTCCAAACTCTAGATTGTGATTTAGGAACACCTTGTTCAAGAACACTGTCTTCGTGGTGAACTAGAGGCAAAGAACAATATTTAAATTACTAATGCTATGACAATAACTTAAACCTATATCTGCTAGATCTATCCTTTATATATATCCTACCTAAGATTTGTTAGGGGCATACACGAAAGTTGGGTACTTCTTTGTACTGCTTCTTTTACTATATATTAATTAAGTGTCTCTGATTTACCAACAGAGCATCCTAAAAACAGAATAAATCAACACTGACATCAGGGCGACAATTGACAAGAATTCTTAAAACATATTTGTTCATTAATGATCCTTTCGTAGGAATATACCTGAGCCCTTCAATCAGTAACTTCACTTGAATTGAGCAGCACTGACTTCACCAGAAAGTTTTAACACGATAAAGGAAAATTAAAGAAAGAAAAAACAAATAAAGAATGTTTGCGTTATTAATAAGCACAAATGTCTCTTAATCAGAGTCCATTACTCCTTGTATAATGGTTCTTTGTTTAGAGTGTCCTTTTTCTTCAAATATACGGTTAAAAGACTCCACAATGACTTGTCACTTCACAAGAAATAATAATATGCTCCAAGTTCAACTTTTATGTTCCAAGAAGGTGCCAATAGCGACAAAGTTGTTTTCCATGTGCACTTCAACAAAAAAATAAAGATTAGACTCACCTGGGGTCAATGAAATGCTCAGATTACCTTGTACTGAGACTATCTCTCTCTGTTCTTATTCTACAGGATTTACGGTACAACAGACCGGAAGATCTGAAGGTCCGTCGCCGAAGACTGGAAGAGCCGGAAAGGCAGGGAACCAGACGAAGACGCCGAAGCCCGAAGAGGGAAAGGAACCGGCCAGCGCGAAGGAAACTGGAGACAGATAAGCATTGGGAAAACGAGGCCAAGCCTCGAGTACAGGCAGGAGCGACTTAAATACCCTTGCTGTATTGTATCATTTACATACACGTTTTGCCGGTTGCCATGTGCTATTGCCATCTTACAAGTGAGGGAGAGAACCGGCGATTTGTCAAGATTAACATACTTGGTTTGAAACACGTTTTAACAGTTTAAACGTGTCCGTGATTCTCAAATGAACGCTTGTATTCATTTCTCTTATGTGCCCAGATAACAGAGTATGTACTTATACAATATTAGTAAATACACATTTACTCTGTACAACGTTCCTTAAGGTCTGGCATAATTACAGTTTCTTGATGTTAAGGTTATAAACAATGTTCATTAACGCCATAATTACCAATGTCAGAATCTTTCTGGCATAATTACAGTTTCTTGATGTTATTGAGTAAGGCGGGCATGAGTGAGGTGATTTATACCCTTGACATGAACTTTATACCCATCACAAGTAACTATTTTCAAATACAGATTGGCCTACACACATGTATGAAACAGTATTACAGATGATACTACACCAGGGAAAAGTACACATACGAACAAGTAGGCACTAATACTGATGGCAGCAGTGATGTTTGCTATCTCATGTTACTATACATTCCCCACTTACCAAGGGGAGGTATTGCTCAGGTACTGCATCAAAAGTGCACTGTATGCTATGTCACATGTAAGAGGACCGTCATTACATGAGACACAGTAGTGAGTGAGCATCAATCCTGACACACTTAAAACAAGTGGCCTGTTTGGTACAATTGTCACCCACAACATCAAACAATATGATCTAATTAATCACTTTACTCAGCCACGTGTCTGCTCAAGGCATTCAATTGGTAGTGGAATGGACCCTGCTGTATTCCTGGTCAGAAAGACAATAGGCAAAGCACATCAGCATGCAGATACTACTAGACCTACGCAAGCAATAACTCTTTTTGTGCGTCGCATTTGGACCACCCCCAATATTGATGGGGAAATGCCTACCTGTAACACACAAAGTTGTCAATGTAACATGTATGACTCTGGCCAGGACTCACCCCGTGCAGCTGCTGTTGGGTCCTCAATTGCCCATCAAGCTCCGGGTAGGCCACCGTCTATTACGAAGGCCATTAGGGGGGCAGGGTCCGGCGCATGCCCCGTCCACGTGGGGAAAACATCCCCAGCTCGACCTCCATGATCTTCGGGTCCTGTGCCTCAGTTCCTCCCACCTTTTCCTGCAATGAATGCTGCACTGGTGATAGACCCCCCAGGGTCTGTACCTTCTGGGTGATGGCTTTCCAATGGCTTGCTTCTGATGGGTATTGACCTGGATGAATGCAATAGAGGAAGAAACAGATTATGGCTGCAAGTTTTAAGATATCTGTTTGGTTGACACACATTTTGTATACACATTCCACAAGCATTAATCAATAGTTAAAACACTACATGTGTAATTCTCACATGCTAAGCAGTACAAAGACATGAATACACACTTTTGTAGTCATCTGCTGACTATCCTCAACCCTGGTCATGACCTACACTGACTAGGCCAGCCCACGAACATCATGTAGCCCAGGGCCATCCTACATGTACTGTGATGTGAGCTTCTATAAGACACAACACATCATTGTGACCTTCTGAAGGGTAAACTACTTGTGAATGACTGTGCAGACACCTTTACAGCCAGGTCCATTGACTTGATGCATACGGTCCAGACAGGCTAGTACCAAAGTATAGACTACATCCTAAAACTTAGGTCACAATGAAAGGGCTGGCACGTGTGTCAATGAGAGCTTCCTCCCTAGTGATGTGTAGACATGTGGACCACTTAATGGGATATCTTACTATTTCTGATTGAGTTTGTGTGGTATTTAGTGCCATCACAGGACACACCTTTTGCCATATGTGGCATTGTTACAGGGGTGACATTCAACATACCATTGTATGTCTTGTTTGATTGGTTAAATGTAACAAAGCTGGTGATTCACATATCAAAATCACTACAGAAGTAACAAACTATCTGCATTGTTCATGTGTCACATGTGCAATAGGCCTGTACAGTGCAAGCATGACTCATGGAAAAGTGACAACAGATCTCTGGGAGTAAGGGGCCTGTCATTAGTAAATGTCACACATTGACAATGTGGGTCAATGGAAAGAAGTATCATGTCCGGGGGTTACCTCAGTGTCCTTACCAAATGTAGTCAATGTAAAAGCAAGTACAACTTATTGTCAGGTCTTTCTCTCTGCAGGCTGAGCATACTGATCCCACATGAACATCAAATTTCCACCAATTCAATACATAAAAGTACATCTTGTGGCCATTCAATACGTGACCTCAAAGTTGTGCGGAACTCTGAAGGGGTCTGTGAAGTATAGCTAGCTCCCAGAGAACAATTTGGTGAGCCTTGATCTGGGATGAGTGATATGTGGGACTGTACACATATCTAACATCATCCTCACCTGCTTCGTACAGTATGCATACACAGCTCAAGACTATATATTTCTTTGAACATTGACCATGATCTGATTAGAACATATGTCATAGGTACCATGAAATGTATACATGCATAGATATGTGCATGCAACACAAAAGTAGGATATAGGTCTTATCACACATCACAATGGTGATGTTAAGTACATATAGTGCTCCACAATCTATTACATGCATGTCCTATGTAGGGACCACAAAATGTTAAAACAGTAATCTGAATTCACTCTGGGACTGAAAGGCACATTGTAGCCTGTGGGAATTGAAAGGATGGAGGTGAACCGAGTAAAATGTGTGTGAGATAGTTACCTGTTCCTTTGGGGAGTCATAGAGCTGGCCATAAAAGGGGAAGGACCTCTTCAACAAGTTTCTTCAGCTCCTCTGGAGAGAAGGCAGGGGCCCTCTCACCTGCTTGGCCTGGCATGATTGCTCCCAGAGGTGGCAAACAGCAGCTAAGAGGCGGAGGTATTAATAGCATCAGTGTCAGGAGGCAAGTGAGTTATTTTTCAAACCACTGCATACATGTATGCCACATACACAGTCATCAGCATAGATGGACACAGCCATTGGGCCGCAACCATCACAATCACTAACATTAGCCTATGGATGTGTCTGCAGTGGATAAAACTGCCCACCATGTGGTCAACTTCCGCCGGCGGAGGCGGGTTCTGAATGTCCAATATGCGAGTACAGGCATCCGCCATTTTAGTGGTTGGGAGTACAGTATTGGTGACTGTTAAGTGCATTACCACAACTACAAATATGTTGTAACATGGTTACAGATGTATTACTCCATTGCTCTGAAATTTCCTTTTTTCAAACATCAGTGTAGTGAATTACTGTGCATAAACTCTATATTACTGTGGTGCGCTGTACAATGCTGGTGACTGTATTTTGTGAGAAAAATTCAAACTTTACAATATTAGGTTGCTCATGATTAAGCTTGGGCAGAGTCCACTGCATTCGGCTATGCGGTACTGCCCGAAGTGACCAAAAAACTCGGCAGCGCTACGCAGAGTACCGCTAGCTGTAGAGTGCGCTTGGTCATGCCTATTCGCGTTGATTTTCAGCGCCGGGTGTTTGTCCTGCATTTGAAAATCAATGCGAATGGCACCACGCACAGCGCAAGAGGGCGCTGCTTCTTTTCTGACACTCGAGTAGATTTTCTACTCGAGCAGCAACTTTCTCAACGTGAGCAAAAGGTTTCTTAATGCGAACAGTAGCGACCACACACGACTGCTCGCATTGAGAAATCTGACTGCCCGCGTTCAGAAATCTCGCTGGGAGGTGGATTTTTCTTGCTTGTGCTCGCCAACTTAACGCTGGGGAGCGCGAGCGAGGAAAAATCTCACGGGGAGGTGGATTTTCCCAACTCACGCTCACCAACTTCACGTTGGGGAGTGCGAGCAAGGAAAAAAACTCCATTCCGCTGAGTGCAGTTTTTCGGAACTCCACATGCTCCGTGGAGCGCAGAGTGCGGAAAACTCCGCAAACTCCGTGAACGGAGCGGAGTTCACTGCCCAGGCTTACTCATGATACATTTTTTTATGTATAATGTGCACATTTCTGTTACAGATACATGTGAAAACCACAATGGGGATTGTAGGTGGATGTTGAACAGTAGGTAATTACCATGTGAGTTATGTGTAATGCTTTCTGAAGCAGGGATGTTTTGTCACATGACTTTTGGCTTACTCTCCACACATAGGTACCCTGGGAGAGGGAGGAGATCACAGCCTACAGTGTACCACTCATTTCCAGACATTCAGACCATGGAAGAAAGGGATGTCATCAAGGATTTTTGTTTGAATAGACAAACAATGCAGGATTTATGTCATCAGTTGGAGCCTGATCTCCTACCTCAAAACACTAATCCCACATGTATCCCACCTATTGTGAGACGTAGGGCAGTATTGAATTTTCTAGCCACAGGTTCCTTTCAATACACTGTGGCTATATCTGGTGGTATGTCACAACCAATGTTCAGTGGTGTACTTCAGGATGTACTTTCAGCAATGATGGGACACATTGACAGCTACATCCAGTTCCCCAGATGTGAGTATTTAGCCAGTGTGGAGGTTGACTTCTTTGGATTTGGTCGCATCCCACATGTGGTTGGAGCCATTGATGGCACTCATATTGCCTTAGTGCTACCGCAAGCCATGGAACAGGTTTATCATAACAGGAAGCTCTTCCATTCTATCAACGTGCAAGTTGTCTGCTTACCGGATTTGTATATCTCAAACATCTGTGCCCGGTTCCCAGGATCAGCCCATGATTCCTTCATGCAGTGGAACAGCACCATATCCCAGCTGATGTCACAACTACTACAGGAGAGGGCCTAGCATGTTGGCAAGTATGATCTGTCCTTTGTGTGGGTAATGTCAGGTAGTATGATCAGAAAGTGTATAACTTCTTCTATCTAGCAGACTCAGCGTATCCCAACTGTCCATGGTTGTTGGCACTGCTGAGGAATCCAACATGCCAGGGAAGTCCGCTTCAGTGAGGCCCATGGAAGAACACAGCCGCCAGTGGAGTGGGCTTTTGGGCTCCTGAAGGCTGGATTCAGATGTCTGGACAAGACTGGGGGAGCCATACTCTACTCACCAAGGAAGCTGTGTGAAATCACCATGGCCTGCTGCGTACTCCACAGCATCGCCCTGCAAAGGAACATACCTTACATCACCATAAAGTGATACCGGGTGAGGATACTGAAATGCCAAATAATGATGATAGTGGTGAAAAGGAAGGAGATGCCTTGCATCAAGATCTCATTGACAACTTCTTCTCATGAGTGTAAGTCTGTTGTGAGATGTCATGACTTTGACTATTAAAGCAACTCTTGTTGTGATGATATGAGGAGTATGTTTAGGGAAAATATTAGGAAGCTAAAGCTCTGGGAAATGCCGGTGAAAGGTGTTTGTGGAGGAAGGGTTTGACACTTGCTCATTTTGTTTTTTTGTGTGTTTTTTTTATTATTTTTTGGGTCAAAATGTAGTCATACATAAACTCATTATATTACATATATTGTGTCTGAGGAAAAATATGGAAAAGAGGGGCAGAAAATAGATAAGAAGAAGAAGCATAAAGGAAAAAGACGCAGGAGGGCAGGGAGGACAGGGAAGTAGAGTCATACAAGAAAGTAGAACTTGAGGCAGTCTTTCCATATTAAGAAGTGTCCCAGAGTATATTTAGTCAGCATTAAGCATTGGTACAGAAAGGGGTGCTGAATTTGTTCAAGATCCTTTCAAATTTTTTCAGAGAGGTAAGACTTCTGGCCTTAGCCAAGGCCAACTCCGCCTCATAGATCTGATGAATGAGAACCTTCCATACTACAGTCTTAGGGGCACTTGAAGAAATCCATGCCCTAGCGATACACAACGAGCACACACCAGCATGATCATTACCAGATGTTGAGTACCTCCCTCACAGTCATACTTAACCCCCATAATTTTTTCCTTGATGGTTATTGCCCTCAGGTGGCCCAGGCTAGATATCATAGCCTGACTCACCCCTGCCCAGAATTCTTGTAGAACGGGGCAGAGTGCGAACATATGTATTATGTCAGCAGCTGGGAGCTTACACTTCGGGCATTTAGTCTTATCCATAGCAGCATTTGTTCCCCATTTAAGTATTTTATCTGGGGTATAATACAATAAGGTATATAGTACGCAGTTGCTGCAGTTTTAGACTAACTGAATATACAGAGTGGTCTGGTATTTCAAGGGAGCGATGAATCTCTGAAGCTGGAGTCTCTACTGAAAGCAGTTGGCTCCACTTGGCTGCCAGAGTCGTAGTATCGTCTGTGTTAGGGCAGGAGAGCCCCTGATAGGCAATAATAATTGAGGGTTTGATACCTGGATTAAAATAGTACAGCTAGGGTTCAGAGACTTCAATATCCAGTGTATACTGACAGCCTGACTGAATATAGTCCCTCACTTGTAGGTATTTGAAAAAAAGGTGCCACAAAAGCCCATATGATTCCTGCAGCCCCAGAAAAGACCTGAAGCCATTTGTATTGTAGAGCTGACCGATTGTTACAATACCGCTCCGTGCCCAAGCCCTACAGGTCAAATCCTGAAAGACTGCGAGGAATGCAGGGTTATTTCAAAGTGGTGTGTCTCTGTTTATAAAGGCTATGGAGTATTTGGAATGTATCTCCTTCCATATATGGATAATATCCCTCAGGACTTTGAACCACACCCACGTGTAGTAGTTGGGATCTCCTAATCGATAAAGGAAAAGCCTGCACTCTGTCTCAACAACTAATTGATAGAAGTTAAATGATAAGCTGGGATCGTCTGGATCGAGTAAGCTGCGCAGATGACCTGTGAAGGCCGCTCAGAAATATAGCTTAAAATCTGGGAGTAAGAGTCCCCCCATTCTTGAATGGAAGCTTCAGAAAGCGTATGGCTCTCCTTGCACGCCTACACCCCCATAAAAAGCTGCCAATGGTGCCCTCCAGGCACTCAAAAAACGAGTCAGGGACCATTAATGGGATGGCCCTGAACACATAAAGGAATCTGGGGAGGATATACATCCTAATGATGTTAGTTCGCCCAATAATCATAAGTGGTAACTTGTTACAGGATTTTAATTTGGAATTTACTGCGGATAGCCGAGTTTCATAGTTCAATCTGATAATATTGAGGACCTCCAGGCATAGCTTGATACGCAAATAGACTGCAGTGGTAGTTACCCCTGGAGTAGGAGAGTCTGGATTAAAATTCAGGAGAAGTTGAGTTTTGGATATATTAAGTTTGTACCGTGAGACCTGGATTAACCTGGCCGCCTCTTTGGAGACCTGTTCAATTGCTGTTAGAGGATTGGAAGAAAAAACTGCCACATCGTCGGCATAGGCGGCCAATTTCAGGTGTTGCTCTCCAGCAGTGAAAGGTTAAATACCTGCATTCCTACAGAGTGACTGCAGGTATGGCTCTACATAAAGAGTGAACAAAAGGGGGGAGAGGGGCATCCCTGACGGGTGCCACAGGATATCTGAAATTAATTAGAGCAGTTTCCTGCTGGTATTACCCTTGCCCTAGGTGTCTTATATAAGGCTTGAGTCAGGTTGATGAATCTTTCACTGATACCAAAGGCCTGCATTGTAGCCCACATAAAGTCCCATGAGACACAGTCGAAGGATTTTTCTGCATCAAGAAGAATCATGCCCATATTAAGCCTCCCGGCCACATCGAAAGCTGTGATTGCCATATTGGTATGGCTAGTGGTATCCCTTCCTGGGACAAACCTGTGTTGTTGTTGGGAAACTAGGAGTGAGATTACAGGGGCCAAACGCATGGCCAGGATCTTAGCAAACCATTTTGCATCTGTATCAATCAAGGGTACGGGTCGATAAGGTCCCATGTCCTCCGGGGGCTTATCTTTTTTTTTAAATACAGTAATGTTGGTAATATTCCTGGTGTCCGGGGGCTCCCCCCCCCGGAATGGATATGTTGGATCACCTTTTGGAACTCCACAATTAATATATCTTTAAATACCCTGTAAAACTCTAGAGGTATAGCATCCTTGGCAGCCGCTTTACAGGTTGGCAGAGACTTTAGTGCGGCATCAATCTCTGTTAAAGAGAATTCAGCCTGCATACCATTTACCTGACTTTCCTCCAGGTGAGGTAGGCTGCACTGCAGTATGTACTGCAAGCAGCCGGACTGGTCTATACTTTGTGTCTGATTATATAACTCCTCATAGAACCCAGCAAACTGTTTCAGGATAGGCAGCAGGGTGGTGTATAGCGTGTTATCCCTACCCTTGATTGCCCATATTGCACACTTTGATTGTTGGTCTAATATCTGATGGGCCAAACCTTGCCCCACCCTTTCCCCATTTTCATATTGTAACTTTCTGTGTTTTGTATACCAGGTGGCAACCTGATCTTTTAACCTACGCCTAAGAAGAGATCTTTTCTCCACTAACTGGAGAAAAACCAGCTGCTCATCTGTGAGTCCTTGCGAAATTTTGAGAGCATGTAATGTTTCAAGTTGTGAAATAGCCTGGCAAAGAATGTTAGCCTCCTCAAAGGTATCTCTATTTTGCTTAACTACATACTGCAGAGTTATACCCCTGACATATGCTTTAGTATCCCAGATTATTTGGGTGACTCCGTGTCTTGATTGACCTGGAGGAACTTCCTAAGTAGACCTGATGCATAGGTCATATAGTCATCATTTGCAAGCAAGTGACTGGGAAATGAGAACTTTGTACGATTATCCCTGTCTCCAGTTAAACCAAATGAGAACAAAATCGGATTATGGTCTGAGACTATCCTAGGGCAAACCCTCATTTCCATGCAATCCAGCAGGGACCTCCCCATAAAGACCATATTGATTCTGGAGCAATACCTGTGAGGGCAAGAATAGAAAGTATAGCCAGGGTCGACCGGATATAAAGTGTGCCATTAATCACATAGCCCATGCAACTGAATAAGACCCCTAAGTGAAGCCTAAAGTTCTGGTTTTACGCAGAATAGCAGAACGATTCGTAGTATTTATATTATTATTAAATGTGCAATTAAAATCCCCCATTACGATCAGTTCCCCAGCACAATCTGAGAACTCCAATGACAGCATATCTAATACTTCTGGGTCATCGATGTTAGGGCCATAGTCCACACCAGGGCCGGACTGGCTACCGGGCGTTTTGGCATGCTACCGAGCTGGGGGCTGATTTCGTTGATGGGGACCTGCGTGTGCTGAACGAAATCCGTTTTGCTTTGTTTATTTCGAAGCACACGCATGTCTCCACCAACAAAATTAGCCCCCACCGCAGTGACATCAGCCCCCAGCTCGGCAGCATGCCAAAACGCCCGGTAGCCAGTCCGGCCCTGCTCCACATGCAGAAAAAAATTCATTGAATTTAGTAATAATTGAGCAAGAACCCATCTTCCCCTAGAATCGGCAGCGGTTCTGAGAACTTGGCCGCGAAAGTTCTTATCTGACAGTAGTGCCACCCCACGTATTGAAGTTGATTGTGATGTGCAGACAACTATGTTGTATCCTCGTTGCTTATATAGAGACCTATCCTTATATGCTAAGTGAGTCTCCGTCAGGGCTACCAGCTGGGGTTTATAGAAAATAATCTCCTCCCGAACCAGTTGTCGCTTGCTGCACATGTTAATTCCACATACATTCCAGCATATACATTTAATCTGAGTCATAAAAGCAAACAACTGTCAGTAGCTCTACCATGCCCTTGTATCCCTTGTACCCGTTGTTGCTCTGATTTATTATTCCCCCACCTTAAGAAATGCAGAGAGTAAACCCCAGATAATTTGACCATATTTTGACCATTTCCCATATTTCGACCATTTTCCATATTTTGACCATTTTCCATATGTTTACCATTTGACACTTGCTCATTTTGTTAATGTTGCTTTGTTTATCTTAGATTTTTGTCATGGACTGTGTTCTCCAGAAGTTGACTATGAGAATTATGTAATATGTATGATTTCATAGCTAACCTCTTTGTTTTTCTCTGTTAAAGGTACCTTCTCCATGGCACCTTCATTTGGATATTTCAGAGTTGTGATATTAGTAGGTATATGATGCGGGTTGGATGTACGAAGCGGAAATGGATTGTTCCTGGGAATGACTATCACAGACTTTGGGTGTATAAACCTGTACCAAGACAGCTGGCACAGCGATAGGATGGATGTTAAGAGGAATCCATTGGACTTGTTCCTTGTCGTGTGGTGGTCCTAATTCAATATGTGTGCCGACATGTGCTCCAGCAAAATGTTGTTGTGAGCCCAAATCATTCTAGTCTCCCTTCACATTGGCTACACCCTCACTGTGTATAAACTGTATGTAGCTGTTGATTTGTCTCCTCATTGTAGGCCAAAGTGCGTGTGGCACATCACTGACATTTGTTTGTGACTTTCCACCAGATGCAGCAACACTGGATTGAAATGACCCTGTGACGAGAAACTGTTCTACTGCCAAGTGTCTGTTTATTGGTTTAAAATATGTGGGATTCCTTTTGTGAGGTAGGTGATATGGCTCCAGCTGATGACATAGAGCAATTTTATTTTGCCTATTCAATAGGAAATTGTCTGATGTATCCCCTCCTTCCATGTTGTTAAGATCTGCACCTGAAAATGTGATCACTTACGCAGAATATTTGAGCCATGTTTTATTTGCTATGTTTCTGACATTGTGCCAGCCTGTAATTGGAACACTGGAATAAAGATGTTATAAGACAAGACACTTGTATGTATGTGTTGGTGTGACATGGTTGGGGTACCTGAGCTAAACATTTTGTACATGCAACATATCCATGCTCACACAAGTAACTTGTTTTGGCATTGTAAAGTTCAGATGGGAGTACATAGATACTTTGCTAGATGTGAGATTTACTACAGCTGACAATGAGTTTGTGACTTGTGTATTTATAAAAGTGGTAAAGGTGAAGAGATACATTGTGCAAAAACAAACATAACAAAAAAAAGTAGCAAAGTGGTAAAGGTGAAGAAATTTGTCTGAAGTCCAAAGTCCAAAATACTACTCCCATCAGAAAGGGAATAGTGTCCAGAAATAGTCCACAGAGTGAATGTGCTACATACACTGGAGGCAATTAAGGTTGAGGTTTCTTTCTGGCAATGGTGGGTGTCTTGCCATCCGCACCTCCTGGATATTTGCATGGACGTCCCAGCTTCCGACTGTGGGGGGATTCGCTGCTGCAGAGACAGGGGTGTCTGCATGTGTGTCTTCCTCTGACAGGGCCTCCCTTCCTGTGACTGCCTGGATGTAGGTGGACCACAGGAAGAGGTAGATTGTGGTGGAAAAGCCTTGCACGGGGTTGTATTGATGTCCTGCAGAACCCCAATGAGCTGGCCCATGTTGGAGTTGTGGGTGGCCAGCTCCTGGTGTATGTCCCTCTGCAGCTGCTTCATCTCATGGATTTCTATCAATACCTGGCCCATCACATCGTGGGAGTCCTGATAGGCTCCCAAGACTTGGTTAATGATTGCTTGGGTGTGAGTGACCCCAGTGGCCTCACTCAGTGGACCCACAGTACCCCTCCTACCAACCTTACCCAGCGGGCCTATGCCCTTGGCCCAGGGTGCACTCTCCCACTGGTTCCTGGTTCCTCTGTGACTGGGCTGGTGATTCTCACCTCAGAATCCAGGACTGGGGGCACAAGATGATAGAGAGTGTGCTTTGTACACAGGTCGTGTGGACTGGAGTTGACTGAGGTGTTGCAGCTGGGGTGGGAGGTGTTGGTGTGGGCACAGTGAGACTCACTGTTGTCGTCTGCCCAGGCTGACCAGATGTACCAGGACTGTCATCCACGTCCACATGTCCAGGAGTGTTGTCATCACTGAGGGCTGCATCCAGAAACCGTTTGTAACTGAGCCTGGTTTTTCATTGAATATTGCTTTTATTCATTTCTATTCATATCTGATCTAGATTTCCACACTAAAAGAGCTCCACTTTTGTCTCCGTATTCAAAGTGCTATATTTGTCTGATATCCCTTGTTTTCGTAATTATTTCCTCCAGTTTTAATCTGTATTTAATGTTTGCTTTTTCTAGTGTCTTGCCCGATACAATAGCAGATAGCTGCTGTGTATCTCTTTAAATTTCATGTATGCCTGTCTTTTTTCCTGATTGTCCCATTTTGATTTTTCTTTGGATAGTTTAATTAATAATTCCTATCAGATAGGCCTTATATGAGTCTTTATACTACTCCTAAGCTGATGGACTCTAAGTTGAATTAAAAAACTTCTTCTGGGTCTTGCATTAGCTCGTCTATTTTATGCTCTAACAACAATGTACTGTCTACCGTGGCACTTTGTATACAAGGGTATCTCAAATCTAGACTCACAGCAACATGATTTAAGATATGAGCTGGTAAATGTTTGATATTTATAACATATTTGAATAATGCTCTGTCAACAAGAAAGAGATCTAGTGTAATGACTATGCGTTTTAGAGAAGAATGTATAGCTCCTCTGAAAGCCTGTTTCTTCTCTTCAAATATCACACATTTGTGGGTTCCGAATGGTACACAATAAGCAACAGCGCACTTTAGGATTATTAATAGTGAGACATTTAGTTGAACTATGTGCTCATTATTCAAGCGTATTAACATCTACACTAATTATTATGAGGACTGAAAAGTCAAGGAGGTTCATGATTACAGTATATAAGGGTGTGGGATTGTCCATATGCGTAAACACTATTGGATTTAGTTTAACGTTAACCAATACCCAGCTACCAGTATTATCTGTTCTTGATTGTATTACTTCAAGCTCAGATTTATGGTACACCTTTAAAACAAATTAACTTGTCCCTGCATATTACTTCTTGTATAAACATTTTTTTTCAATAGAACCTTACACGCTGTGCTAGTTAAATGAGTCTCTTAAAGAATCATTATTTTTGCCTTGTTGGTATTTAAGTACTTCAATATTAAATAGCCTTTAATTTCCTTTCATTCTTAAACAGTTCACATTACACTTGATTACTGTCAATTCAATATCTTACTTATTATCTTCTGTTGCTTCGGCTCTCAAAAAACATATGTTATGTGGTGAAATATGTTCCTTCCATAACTTTAATACAAGTGCAATGTTACTTAGTAAATTTCAGATTTTTCTTAATAGGCATCTGTCATATTTTGTATCTTGTGCATTTTATTTGCCATATGATTCTTAGCATTGCTGGGAACCTCATCTGCACTTCTTCTATCTGTTTAAGTTTTTCCATTACATTCCCATGATCCCATTATGTCTATTCTGTAGCATGGCATATATCAGATATTGTTAAAAAGTTATATCATTTACCTGTAGTGATTTAGCCTTCAATACCACCTTTAATATGTCCCCTCTAGACTCCAACCAACAACATTTGAAAGATTGCAACCTATATGGTCACTGATTAGCTGGATCATTTTATCCCATACCAAAGTACACTCTAGAGTACACTCTAGAGTCTTTTTAATGTCCTTGACTTACAATTTAGAGAGTCGTACATCCTCAGCATTGCCTATGTTCTTTAATTTAGTTTCCTCTCTTGCTTCAACCCTACACCAAAATTCCATAAATTAGGCACTTACAGGCACATGCATCAACCATTTTTGCGAGCGCAAACGGTGCGATTCGCAAAAATCGGCCATTTGCGCCCGCAAAAATGGCATTTGCGATGCATCAAGGTTCAAGGCACTCGCAATTTGAGAATTCGCAATTAATTGCGAGTTCTCAAATTGCGATAGCATTTAAGGAATCGCATTTTGCGATTCCTTAAATGCAATGCAAGAACCACTTTGAAGTAGCGATTTCGCTACTAGGGGCGCAAATTACCATGAAGTTGAACTTCATGGTAATTTGCAAAACTATGAAAAATGCACTAAAGTGCATTTTTCAAAGTTATAGAGTTACACACACACATGTCCTTGGGACATGTGTGTGCGCAACATTTGTGCACAGATCAATTTCAGGGTGCAACAGGGTGTCCTTTTGACACCCTTGCACCTTGAAGTGCATGCACTAATTGCGAGTCCCAATTGGAACTTCGCAAATTGCGCATACATTCCCATTCATTCCTATGGGCCTGTAGGCCCATAGGAATGAATGGGAAGCCATTCCTTATTTGCGACTCGCAATTTGCGAGTCGCAAATAAGAATGTGTAGGAATCGCTATTTTTATAGCGATTCCTACATGCATAGGCTTTGCGAGTCCTTAATTGCGATTCCTTAATAATCGCAATTAAGGACTCGCAAAATCCTACCTTGATGCATGTGCCTGTTAGTGAAGTGCCAAGCTGAATAACTCTGTCACAGATGTAGTAATTTGCAAGGCTTCGGTGAATGTAAAAAAAGGGAAAACAGTGGAGCAAGATGGCAGCCTTGCTAAGGCAATAAAAAAATTAAGGATGTTCTAATTCCTTTATTGATTGAATTATTTAACTCAATATTATTTTTATTATTACCCTGAGGTCAAGGACAGAAGTATCATTCTCAATCATTTTAAAAGCGAACAAAGACCCGAAGTGAGAATCGTAGCAGCCCATATATTTGCTCAACAGTGGTAACAAATTTGGTGCATGAAGACCAGAAAGTATACCTACTGGGAGGCTAAATTTATGAGTAAACTTCTATATAAATGAATACAACTGACTTGGCAGACAATAAAAGTGGACCTTTGGTGATAACACTTGACACAGTCAAGGCTATTGACAGGGTTACTTGGGTTTATCTCTGAGGAGCACTGGCACAGATGGGTATAGATGACGGTTTTTGTCAAAGTTTTGCAGGCTACATATGAAGTCCTGATAGCCAGAATACTAGTGAATGTAACAATACATAAGCCATGAAGATATCCAGGGTACTAGGAAATAAAGATACGTTATTTTTCCTCAATTATTTGAGCCATATATTGAACCATTATCTTTGTGTACAAGACTAGATAGAGATGGTATCCTTTAGCAGTTGGCTTTTTCAAAAGAAGGTGGCACTGTATGCGGGTGATTTAGTATTGTTTGCATCCGGTGCAAAAAAAACATTCTCTTGTAAATTGAAGTAATAAAGAATTTCAGGAAAATGCCTGGCTAAGAATTAAATAAGGCAAAATCAGAGATAACAGTATGGAATACTTAGGCAAGAAACTGTGGTATTTGTAAAGAAATAAGCTATCTAGTTATGAGCACAACACATCAGTAAGATCCAATAGAGAAATCTACGAAAGATAGCAAAGACCCCTCAAAGATGGATCAGTATCCCTCTTATAATAGACAAATGTGTCAACTTTATAAAAATGTCTCTGTTACCAAAACTAACATATTTGTTTGAATGCATAGCCCTGAAGTTTGATAACAATGTAGTTTCAATATAGAAAGTAAAATCAATTGTTCATACAGGCCTCCAAAGACATAAGGCTCTCTTAGGGAAAAGAGATAGGAAAACCCTTCACTCATGAAGGATTAGCTGTACATCATATCCAGCTATATTGTTGGGCATTTCAACTAAAAAACTTTAGTTTTAAATACTTTTTCAGGAGACTCAAAAAAGGTAGTATGATTTCAGAAAATGTTAGTAAATATATGCAGAGACAATTTTTTATATAAATTCTCATCACCAAAATATTTCAAAAATGATAAGTTTAAAATATAACAGACAGAGGTCAGGAGACATCATAATCAATTTTAAGCAAATATGCTCGAATATGGGATTTCCCATACACACCTGAATGTTTTAAAGGTCAATTTAGTATTCCTTTATGAGAAGTAGATGAGTCAATTGATGGTTAAAAATGTATTACAAACTTGGGATTACCTTGACGATAAAAATGGATGAGAATCTATCAAGATTTAAATATGTACAGTTACCATTATTGTTTGAAAAGCAAATATGGATTGAGAAGTACTCATAGGACATGAATATGAAACTGCAAAATATGACTCCCATGAAGAAAGAAATAACTAGTTAATACCAGGGTTTGAGTACAGAGGTGAGACCTTGATTGCACCACACAAAATATGAGAAAGAAACTTGCCAAAGCTGGAGCTTCGCAGCTTATGGCGAGTGTCTATGTCCATACTTATTCCACAATAAAATGAATTAATTAAGAAAAGAAATCAGTTGTTCACTTTTCACAGAATCTACTGGACACCCCACTAGGTACCTAAGATATTAGAATGATCAAAAGGAAGATGCAAGAGATTTAAAATGACTCAAGCAGACACCATAGCTTCACTTTAACTGTGCTTTTTTAGTGAATTTCAGAATCTTTCAAAATGCCCATGAGACTATATTATGAGATGTTACCATACCTTTACTCTACTGTGTTTTTCCTAGGGACTGTAATATACCCATAACTGTGCTTTAAGTGCCGTTTTAAATTAGCTACTATTTGAACATTCATTAAATGAATTACTATTGAAAACAAATTTGAAGTTATATGTTTTTATGATGATAAGAGATCATGTGTGTGCATAGTGTTTGTACTGTATCATTGAGCATGTCTATTTAACTTTGAATGTAATGGAGTGGTTGTTATATTTGTTTAGTGTCTACTTTGCTTTGTTGTGTTTCTGTAGTGTGCAATATAAGATTGTTATATGGGTACAATTTTGTTAGATGTTGGTTCTTTAAAAGTGATGCACACTGCATGGCTAAAGGCTGCGCATGTCTCTTATTTATTTTTTGATGTTGTGAAACTCATATGCTATGTAATATATTTAGGTTACATTTTTCACAGTGTTAAGAGCAAAGTCTGATTGCTCTAATTTTAACTTACTAACAATCTGCCATATTTCATGCAGATTCATTAAACAACTCCAAGGTTATGAGCACATTAAATCATTTTAGCTCAACTACCACCGGTGGATCTGCACAAAACTTGCCATGTAGCATTGTCAAATGATGCCGCACTTAGTACCAAAGGAACACTTTTTTAACACTTCCATTTACCTTTGCCCCTAGTGACAAATCAGTACAAATTTACAAATACCAAAAGTAAGCTAAAAATGGTAAGCATCTGTCAAATTTTGTGCCAGTTCTTATATGGGCGCTAAAGTTATAGGTAAATAAAACGAATCAAAGGCACTTTCTTGAGTAAAGTTCTACTTTCTTGTCAGGCTTGGTGTAATTAAGATCTTGTTGTCGGCATCAGAGAGCAAAGAATCCTATTGATTTAAAAAGGGAAATTCCATTTTCTTGTCCTACCCCAAATTTTTGCCTCATCCTCTGACCCACCCCCTGGATATTTTGCAACATTCCATGGCGAATTGTGCTTTTTTTTCAGAAACTGTCATGCAGATTTCTGAATTCCATCAAAGTATATACTTAAACAAAAAATGCATTTTCAATAGACACTCTGGCCTAATCATACCTACTATTGGCTACCACTAATATGTAATGTACTCTGAGGATGTCTACAACTATGTCTGCCTATTATGCACTGCTACAGCTAAGAGCTTATGGTCTCAAACTTTCACTACCTGTTTATTTAATTTCTCTAGCCCAACATAATTCTAAAAGTTTGTTTAGAAGAAGATTGCAAGGGCTAGATAACAAAACCTTCAGGCTGATGAGCTTCAATGTCCTTAGTGGTAAGTGAGGCAGTGCTTGATGTGAAAACATCTTACCACAATAGTATGAAATCAAATTTGTGGTGGTGGTATTAAGTGTCAAAAATATTTGTATGTATTAAGTAGAAAGAGTGAAATTCTCTTATAGCAACACCACAGCAATGTAGCACAGCACACCATTAAAGATGCTACATGAAAGAGTTACTCAGTGGTTTCAATTATCCCAATCAGTTGATGCGTATTTAAATAAACTACATCACAATGATTAATTACACAAAGGGAGACCGGACAATATTTTTGCAAAAGATCAAAACAACAAGCATCTCTTTCTGCCTCCAACCTCCAACCTCAGCTTTTCCATCACATCACATTTAACAGTAACATTACGTATCACACATAGAATTGCCCCAAAATCAGAACTAGGTCTGTTAGTTCCCTGAAAAAAAAAATAGGGAAAATATTTTTTCTAAAAATACACGAGACTGGCAAGACAGCTAAAGTGGTCTCTAGGCCAGAGCTAAAAAGTAGTTCCCTGAAATGAAGCAGTAGAAGGATACAAATCCTCCAATAAAATGGATTGGTAAGAAGCTATACTTCTGGAGAGGGACAAACCCAAGAAGATGGAGGAATGCCATCAAAGAAGCAAATAAATCAGATTGAGAAGAAAGTAAACCATTGATAAGCTATACGTTGAGCTGAAGCTCACTCTAAGTCACAGCTTTCCAAACTTTTCATGTTGGTGACACACTTTTTGGAGATGCATAATTTTGGGACACAGTAAGGCAGTGTAGCGAGCGAGCGTAGCAAGCGAGCCCGAACCACATAAGGGGGGTTCGGGGGGGTTCTCCCCCCGGAAGAAAATTTTGAAATAAAAGTGGGCAAATGGTGCATTTTCAAGCAAATTTGAGACCATGAGGTTGAACACAGGCCCCTGCAGCGGATGCCTTCGTCCACTGAGCCACCAGACCCGGCATACACATATCTCTCTCTCTCCCTCTCTCTGTCTCCCTCCCTCTATCTCTCCCTCCCTCTCTCTGTCTCCCTCCCTCTCTCTCTCCCTCCCTCTCTCTATCTCTCTCTCTCTCTCCCTCCCTCTCTCTGTCTCCCTCTGTCTCACTCACTCTGTCTGTCTCCCTCTCTCTCTCTCTCTCTAACTGTCTCCCTCTCTCTGTCTCCCTCCCTCTGTCTCCCTCCCTCTCCCTCCCTCTCTCTCCCTCTGTCTGTCTACCTCCCTCTGTCTCCCTCTATCTGTCTCGCTCCCTCTGTCGCCCTCCTCCCTCTGTCTCCCTCCCTCTGTCTGTCGCCCTCTGTCTGTCGCCCTCTGTCTCCTGCTCTCTGTCTCCCTCTGTTTCCGTCCCTCTGTCTCCCTCCCTCTGTCTCCGTCCTTCTGTCTCCGTCCCTCTGTCTCCATCCCTCTGTCTCCGTCCCTCTGTCTCCCTCCCTCTCCCTCTGTCTCCCTCTCGCTCTCCCTCTTTCTCCCTCTGTCTCTCTCCCTCTGTCTCTCTCCCTCTGACTCTCTCCCTCTGTCTCCCTCTCTCTGTCTCCCTCTCTCTCTGTCTCCCTCTCCCTCCCTCTGTCTCCCTCCCTCTGTCTCCCTCCCTCTGTCTGTCTCCCTCTCCTTCCCTCTGTCTCCGCCTGACTCCCTCCCTCAGTCTCCCTCTCTCTCTGTCTCCCTCTGTCTCCCTCCCTCTGTCTCCCTCTCTCTCTGTCTCCCTCTCTGTCTCCCTCCCTCTCCCTCCTTCTGTCACCCTCTGTCTCCCTCTCTCTTTCTCCCTCTGTCTCCCTCCGTCTCCGTCTCCCTCTCTCTCTCTCCCTCTGTCTCCCTCCGTCTCCCTCTCTGTCTCTCTGCCTCTCTCTGTCTCAGTCGCTGCCTCTATCTGTCTGTCCCTGTCCCTGTCTCTGCCTCTATCTGTCTGTCCCTGTCTGTCCCTGTATGTCGCTGTCTCCCTCCCTCTGTCTCCCTCTCCGTCTCTCTGTCTCTGTCCGTCTCTGCCTCTATCTGTCTGCCCCTGTCCCTGTCTCTGCCTCTATCTGTCTGCCCCTGTCCCTGTCTCTGCCTCTATCTGTCTCTGTCTGTCCCTGTCTCAGTCTGTCTGTCTCTATCTCTGTCTGACTGTCTCCCTCCCTCTCTCGGTCTCCCTCTCTCTCTGTCTCCCTCCCTCTCTCTCTGTCTCCCTCCCTCTGTCTCCCTCCCTCTGTCTCCCTCCCTCTCTCTCTGTCTCCCTCCCTCTGTCTCCCTCCCTCTGTCTCCCTCCCTCTGTCTCCCTCTCTGTCTCCCGCTGTCTCCTTCCCTCTGTCTGTCTCCCTCTGTCTGTCTCCCTCTGTCTGTCTCCCTCCCTCTGTCTCCCTCCCTCTGTCTCCCTCTCTGTCTCCCGCTGTCTCCCTCCCTCTGTCTGTCTCCCTCTGTCTGTCTCCCTCTGTCTGTCTCCCTCTCTCTGTCGCCCTCTGTCTCCCTCTCTCTGTCTCCGTCACTCTGTCTCTGTCTCCTTCCCTCTGTCTCCTTCCCTCTGTCTCCCTCCCTCTGTCTCCCTCCCTCTGTCTCCCTCTCTCTCTCTCTCCCTCTGTCTCCCTCTGTCTGTCTCTCCCTCTGTCTCCCTCCCTCTGTCTGTCTCCCTCTGTCTGTCTCTCCCTCTGTCTCCCTCCCTCTGTCTGTCTCCCTCTGTCTGTCTCCCTCTGACTGTCTCCCTCTGTCTCCCTCTCCCTCCCTCTGTCTACCCCAGACTCCCTCCCTCCCTCTGTCTCCCTCCCTCTGTCTCCCTCTCTCTCTGTCTCCCACGTTTTCCCTCTCCCTCTGTCTGTCTCCCGCCCTCTGTCTCCCTCTATCTGTCTCCCTCCCTCCCTCTATCTGTCTCCCTCCCTCTGTCTGTCTCCCTCTGTCTGTCTCCCTGTCTCCCTCTGTCTGTCTCCGTCCCTCTGTCTCCCTCTCTCTGTCTCCCTCCCTCTGTCTCCCTCTCTCTCTCTGTCTCCCTCTCTCTCTCTGTCTCCCTCTCTCTCTCTGTCTCCCTCCCTCTGTCTTCCTCCCTCTGGCTGTCACCCTCTGTCACCTCACCCCAGCTTCCCGGGCACACACACAGCCGCACCTGAGTACTTCGCAGGTCTTTAAAAGACCATTTACTGGGAGACGTTATGCAATAGATGAGGCATAGTGAGAACAAAGCTTTCAAAGGAATGCCTCTTAATTAGCAGCAGTTCTGTGCTAAGTGCCCGTTAATACCAGTGTCATCCCGCGACACACCCACCATTTGCAGGCGACACAGTACTGTGTCGGGACACACAGTTTGGAAAGCTCTGCTCTAAGTATTGGCACTGTCCAAAATAGATCTTTTGACAGAAGTCAGATAAAACTAGCTGTAGACAAGATCAAACAAGCATTTACAATGCAATAGGTCTCGCAACTGCGAGTTTTAGAGCTATTGGTATTGTAAATGGCAATGCCTTTTGTAAAATTAACAGATATTGTAATTTATAATAGTAATTTTCCACCAGTACCATAACTACCACTATTATTATTACTATCACCACAGAGTAGTAATAGTAATAATTGTAGTGGTGGTTATGGTACTTGTGGTGGTTGTAGCGGTGGTGGTAGTGGTGGTGGTATTGGTACTGGTGGTGGTGGTACTGGTGGTGTTAGTGGTGGTGGTACTGGTGGTCTACGTGGATTTTATTTCATTACTTATGCTACTGCTGGAATATTTTTAACAAAAAAATGCAAAAACTAACAAACATTATCATTTGCAATGCCAATAGCTCAAACTTTTAGTAATGCCAGCCCTATTGCATTGCAAATGCTTGTTTTATGTTGCAGGCATGAGGTGCATCATCTACTTCCCAAAATACAATCTTAGATTTGTAGACACTCGTAACAGTCCTATGGTAGGAGGCAGTTGTTCAGCCAGTGTAAGGCTAATAGCTCACACAACTTTGCATTTTGATACCTGAAGTTTTAAATTACATTAAATGTAGTAGACCTCAGGCAGGAGACTTGAGTTACCAGTAACTGTGGAAAGAGCAATAACTTTAGAAACTGGTGCTTTATTTCACCTTTTCCGTGGTGTGAAGGTTACGTAACTGTTTTATTGCGTTCGAATGGGCACAATGGGGCTTATTTACAAGTCCCTTGCACTGCCGGTGCTTCACTTTTGTTTGGGAAAAAGTGACGCAGCGGCGGCGCAAGGGGCTTGTAAATAAGCCCCAATGTCCTGTTTCTCTGGCTCTAAAGCAGCTTTGCTGACCTGGTTCACTGGCTCTACAACGGCCCTGCTGACCTGGTTCTCTGGCTCTAAAGCAGCTCTGCTGACTGGTTCTCTGGCTCTACAGTGGCTCTGTTGACCTGGTTCTCTGGCTCTAAAGCAGCTCTGCTGACCTGGTTCTGTGGCTTTAGAGCGGCTCTGCTAACCTGGTTCTCTGGCTCTACAGCAGCTCTGCTGACCTAGTTCTCTGGCTCTAGAGCAGCTCTGCTGACCTGGTTCTCTGGCTCTACAACGGCTCTGCTGACCTGGTTCTCTGGCTCTACAGCAGCTCTGCTGACCTGGTTCTATGACTCTACAGCAGCTCTGCTGACCTGGTTCTATGGCTCTAAAGCAGCTCTGCTGACCTAGTTCTCTGGCTCTAGAGCAGCTCTGCTGACCTGGTTCTCTGGCTCTAAAGCAGCTCTGCTGACCTGGTTCTCTCCCTCTAAAGCAGCTCTGCTGACCTGGTTTCTCTGGCTCTACAGCAGCTCTGCTAACCTGGTTCTCAGGCTCTAGAGCAGCTCTGCTGAGCTGGTTCTTAGGCTCTAGAGCAGCTCTGCTGACCTGGTTCTCTGGCTCTACAACACCTCTGCTGACCTGGTTCTCTGGCTCTAGAGCAGCTCTGCTGACCTGGTTCTCTGGCTCTACAACGGCTCTGCTGACCTGGTTCTCTGGCTCTAAAGCAGCTCTACTGACCTGGTTCTATGGCTCTAAAGCAACTCTGCTGACCTGGTTCTCTGGCTCTAGAGCAGCTCTGCTGACCTGGTTCTCTGGCTCTAAAGCAGCTCTGCTGACCTGGTTATCTGGCTCTAAAGCAGCTCTGCTGACTGGTTTCTCAGGCTCTACAGCAGCTCTGCTGACCTGGTTTCTCTGGCTCTACAGCAGCTCTGCTGACCTGGTTCTCTGCCTCTAGAGCAGTTCTGCTGGCCTGGTTCTTAGGCTCTAGAGCAGCTCTGCTGACCTGGTTCTCTGGCTCTAAAGCAGCTCTGCTGACCTGGTTCTTAGGCTCTAGAGCAGCTCTGCTGATCTGGTTCTCTGGCGCTACAATGCCTCTGCTGACCTGGTTCTCTGGCTCTAAAGCTGCTCTGCTGACCTGGTTCTCTGGCTCTAAAGCAGCTCTGCTGACCTGGTTCTCTGGCTCTAAAGCAGCTCTGCTGACCTGGTTCTCTGGCTCTAAAGCAGCTCTGCTGACCTGGTTCTCTCCGTCTAAAGCAGCTCTGCTGACCTAGTTTGTCTGCCTCTAGAGCAGCTCTGCTGACCTGGTTCTCTGCCTCTAGAGCAGCTCTGCTGACCTGGTTCTTAGGCTCTAGAGCAGCTCTGCTGACCTGGTTCTCTGGCTCTACAACACCTCTGCTGACCTTGTTCTCTGGCTCTAAAGCAGCTCTGCTGACCTGGTTCTCTGGCTCTAAAGCAGCTCTGCTGACCTGGTTCTCTGGCTCTAGAGCAGCTCTGCTGACCTGGTTCTCTGGCTCTAAAGCAGCTCTGCTGACCTGGTTCTCTGGCTCTAAAGCAGCTCTGCTGACCTGATTCTCTGGCTCTAGAGCAGCTCTGATGACCTGGTTCTCTGGCTCTAAAGCAGCTCTGCTGACCTGGTTCTCTGGCTCTAAAGCAGCTCTGCTGACCTGGTTCTCTCCCTCTAAAGCATCTCTGCTGACCTGGTTTCTCTGCCTCTAGAGCAGCTCTGCTGACCTGGTTCTCTGCCTCTAGAGCAGCTCTGCTGACCTGGTTCTTAGGCTCTAGAGCAGCTCTGCTGACCTGGTTCTCTGGCTCTACAATGCCTCTACTGACCTGGTTCTCTGGCTCTAAAGCAGCTCTGCTGACCTGGTTCTCTGGCTCTAGAGCAGCTCTGCTGACCTGGTTCTCTGGCTCTAAAGCAGCTCTGCTGACCTGGTTCTCTGGCTCTAAAGCAGCTCTGCTGACCTGGTTCTCTCCCTCTAAAGCAGCTCTGCTGACCTGGTTTCTCTGCCTCTAGAGCAGCTCTGCTGACCTGGTTCTCTCCCTCTAAAGCAGCTCTGCTGACCTGGTTTCTCTGCCTCTAGAGCAGCTCTGCTGACCTGGTTCTCTGACTCTAGAGGAGCTCTTCTGACCTGGTTCTCTGCCTCTAGAGCAGCTCTGCTGACCTGGTTCTTAGGCTCTAGAGCAGCTCTGCTGACCTGGTTCTCTGGCTCTACAACACCTCTGCTGACCTTGTTCTCTGGCTCTAAAGCAGCTCTGCTGACCTGGTTCTCTGGCTCTAAAGCAGCTCTGCTGACCTGGTTCTCTGGCTCTAGAGCAGCTCTGCTGACCTGGTTCTCTGGCTCTAAAGCAGCTCTGCTGACCTGGTTCTCTGGCTCTAAAGCAGCTCTGCTGACCTGATTCTCTGGCTCTAGAGCAGCTCTGATGACCTGGTTCTCTGGCTCTAAAGCAGCTCTGCTGACCTGGTTCTCTGGCTCTAAAGCAGCTCTGCTGACCTGGTTCTCTCCCTCTAAAGCATCTCTGCTGACCTGGTTTCTCTGCCTCTAGAGCAGCTCTGCTGACCTGGTTCTCTGCCTCTAGAGCAGCTCTGCTGACCTGGTTCTTAGGCTCTAGAGCAGCTCTGCTGACCTGGTTCTCTGGCTCTACAATGCCTCTACTGACCTGGTTCTCTGGCTCTAAAGCAGCTCTGCTGACCTGGTTCTCTGGCTCTAGAGCAGCTCTGCTGACCTGGTTCTCTGGCTCTAAAGCAGCTCTGCTGACCTGGTTCTCTGGCTCTAAAGCAGCTCTGCTGACCTGGTTCTCTCCCTCTAAAGCAGCTCTGCTGACCTGGTTTCTCTGCCTCTAGAGCAGCTCTGCTGACCTGGTTCTCTCCCTCTAAAGCAGCTCTGCTGACCTGGTTTCTCTGCCTCTAGAGCAGCTCTGCTGACCTGGTTCTCTGACTCTAGAGGAGCTCTTCTGACCTGGTTCTTAGGCTCTAGAGCAGCTCTGCTGACCTGGTTCTCTGGCTCTAAAGCAGCTCTGCTGACCTGGTTCTCTGGCTCTATACAGCTCTGCTGACCTGGTTCTCTCCCTCTAAAGCAGCTCTGCTGACCTGGTTCTCTGGCTCTACAGCAGCTCTGCTGACCTGGTTCTCTGGCTCTAGAGCAGCTCTGCTGACCTGGTTCTCTGGCTTTAAAGCAGCTCTGCTGACCTGGTTCTCTGGCTCTAAAGCAGCTCTGCTGACCTGGTTTCTCTGGCTCTACAGCAGCTCTGCTGAGCTGGTTTCTCTGGCTCTACAGCAGCTCTGCTGACCTGGTTCTCTGCCTCTAGAGCAGCTCTGCTGGCCTGGTTCTTAGGCTCTAGAACAGCTCTGCTGACCTGGTTCTCTGGCTCTAAAGCAGCTCTGCTGACCTGGTTCTTAGGCTCTAGAGCAGCTCTGCTGGCCTCGTTCTCTGGCTCTAAAGCAGCTCTGCTGACCTGGTTCTCTGGCTCTAGAGCAGCTCTGCTGAACTGGTTCTCTGGCTCTGAAGCAGCTCTGCTGACCTGGTTTTCTGGCTCTAAAGCAGCTCTGCTGACCTGGTTCTCTGCCTCTAAAGCAGCTCTGCTGACCTGGTTTCTCTTCCTCTAGAGCAGCTCTGCTGACCTGGTTCTCTCCCTCTAAAGCAGCTCTGCTGACCTGGTTTCTCTGCCTCTAGAGCAGCTCTGCTGACCTGGTTCTCTGCCTCTAGAGCAGCTCTTTTGACCTGGTTCTTAGGCTCTAGAGCAGCTCTGCTGACCTGGTTCTCTGGCTCTAAAGCAGCTCTGCTGACCTGGTTCTCTGGCTCTAAAGCAGCTCTGCTGACCTGGTTCTCTCCCTGTAAAGCAGCTCTGCTGACCTGGTTCTCTGGCTCTACAGCAGCTCTGCTGACCTGGTTCTCTGGCTCTAGAGCAGCTCTGCTGACCTGGTTCTCTGGCTTTAAAGCAGCTCTGCTGACCTGGTTCTCTGGCTCTAAAGCAGCTCTGCTGACCTGGTTTCTCTGGCTCTACAGCAGCTCTGCTGAGCTGGTTTGTCTGGCTCTACAGCAGCTCTGCTGACCTGGTTCTCTGCCTCTAGAGCAGCTCTGCTGGCCTGGTTCTTAGGCTCTAGAACAGCTATGCTGACCTGGTTCTCTGGCTCTAAAGCAGCTCTGCTGACCTGGTTCTCTGGCTCTAGAGCAGCTCTGCTGACCTGGTTCTCTGGCTCTGAAGCAGCTCTGCTGACCTGGTTTTCTGGCTGTAAAGCAGCTCTGCTGACCTGGTTCTCTGCCTCTAGAGCAGCTCTGCTGACCAGGTTCTCTGGCTCTAAAGCAGCTCTGCTGACCTGGTTCTATGGCTCTAAAGCAGCTCTGCTGACCTGGTTCCCTGGCTCTAGAGCAGCTCTGGTGACCTGGATCTCTGGCTCTAGAGCAGCTCTGCTGGCCTGGTTCTCTGGCTCTAAAGCAGCTCTGCTGACCTGGTTCTCTCCCTCTAAAGCAGCTCTGCTGACCTGGTTTCTCTGGCTCTACAGCAGAACTGCTGACCTGGTTCTCTGGCTCTAGAGCAGCTCTGCTGACCTGGTTCTCTGGCTTTGAAGCAGCTCTGCTGACCTGGTTATCTGTCTCTAGAGCAGCTCTGCTGACCTGGTTCTCTGGCTCTACAACGGCTCTGCTGACCTGGTTCTCTGGCTCTAAAGCAGCTCTACTGACCTGGTTCTATGGCTCTAAAGCAGCTCTGCTGACCTGGTTCTCTGGCTCTAGAGCAGCTCTGCTGACCTGGTTCTCTGGCTCTAAAGCAGCTCTGCTGACCTGGTTCTCTGGCTCTAAAGCAGCTCTGCTGACCTGGTTTCTCTGGCTCTATAGCAGCTCTGCTGACCTGGTTTCTCTGGCTCTACAGCAGCTCTGCTGACCTGGTTTCTCTGGCTCTACAGCAGCTCTGCTGAGCTGGTTTCTCTGGCTCTACAGCAGCTCTGCTGACCTGGTTCTCTGCCTCTAGAGCAGCTCTGCTGGCCTGGTTCTTAGGCTCTAGAACAGCTCTGCTGACCTGGTTCTCTGGCTCTAACGCAGCTCTGCTGACCTGGTTCTTAGGCTCTAGAGCAGCTCTGCTGACCTCGTTCTCTGGCTCTAAAGCAGCTCTGCTGACCTGGTTCTCTGGCTCTAGAGCAGCTCTGCTGACCTGGTTCTCTGGCTCTGAAGCAGCTCTGCTGACCTGGTTTTCTGGCTGTAAAGCAGCTCTGCTGACCTGGTTCTCTGCCTCTAGAGCAGCTCTGCTGACCAGGTTCTCTGGCTCTAAAGCAGCTCTGCTGACCTGGTTCTCTGTCTCTAAAGCAGCTCTGCTGACCTGGTTCTCTCCCTCTAAAGCAGCTCTGGTGACCTGGTTCTCTGGCTCTACAGCAGCTCTGCTGACCTGGATCTATGGCTCTAGAGCAGCTCTGCTGACCTGGTTCTCTGGCTCTACAGCAGTTCTGCTGACCTGGTTCTCTGGCTCTAAAGCAGCTCTGCTGACCTGGTTCTATGGCTCTAAAGCAGCTCTGCTGACCTGGTTCCCTGGCTCTAGAGCAGCTCTGGTGACCTGGTTCTCTGGCTCTAGAGCAGCTCTGCTGGCCTGGTTCTCTGGCTCTAAAGCAGCTCTGCTGACCTGGTTCTTTCCCTCTAAAGCAGCTCTGCTGACCTGGTTTCTCTGGCTCTACAGCAGAACTGCTGAACTGGTTCTCTGGCTCTAGAGCAGCTCTGCTGACCTGGTTCTCTGGCTTTGAAGCAGCTCTGCTGACCTGGTTATCTGGCTCTAGAGCAGCTCTGATGACCTGGTTCTCTGGCTCTACAACAGCTCTGCTGACCTGGTTCTCTGGCTCTAAAGCAGCTCTACTGACCTGGTTCTATGGCTCTAAAGCAGCTCTGCTGACCTGGTTCTCTGGCTCTAGAGCAGCTCTGCTGACCTGGTTCTCTGGCTCTAAAGCAGCTCTGCTGACCTGGTTCTCTGGCTCTAAAGCAGCTCTGCTGACCTGGTTTCTCTGGCTCTATAGCAGCTCTGCTGACCTGGTTTCTATGGCTTTACAGCAGCTCAGCTGACCTTGTTCTCTGGCTCTAGAGCAGCTCTGCTGGCCTGGTTCTTAGGCTCTAGAGCAGCTCTGCTGACCTGGTTCTGTGGCGCTAGAGCAGCTCTGCTGGCCTGGTTCTTAGGCTCTAGAGCAGCTCTGCTGGCCTGGTTCTCTGGCTCTAAAGCAGCTCTGCTGGCCTGGTTTCTCTGGCTCTACAGCAGCTCTGCTGACCTGGTTTCTCTGGCTCTACAGCAGCTCAGCTGACCTTGTTCTCTGGCTCTAGAGCAGCTCTGCTGGCCTGGTTCTTAGGCTCTAGAGCAGCTCTGCTGACCTGGTTCTCTGGCTCTAAAGCAGCTCTGCTGACCTGGTTCTTTGGCTCTAAAGCAGCTCTGCTGACCTGGTTCTCTCCCTCTAAAGCAGCTTTGCTGACCTGGTTTCTCTGCCTCTAGAGCAGCTCTGCTGACCTGGTTCTCTGCCTCTAGAGCAGCTCTGCTGACCTGGTTCTTAGGATCTAGAGCAGCTCTGCTGACCTGGTTCTCTGGCTCTAAAGCAGCTCTGCTGACCTGGTTCTCTGGCTCTAAAGCAGCTCTGCTGACCTGATTTCTCTGGCTCTACAGCAGCTCTGCCGACCTGGTTCTCTGCCTCTAGAGCAACTCTGCTGACCTGGTTCTTAGGCTCTAGAGCAGCTCTGCTGACCTGGTTCTCTGGCTCTAAAGCAGCTCTGCTGACCTGGTTCTCTGGCTCTAAAGCAGCGCTGCTGACCTGGTTCTCTCCCTCTAAAGCAGCTCTGCTGACCTGGTTTCTCTGGCTCTACAGCAGCTCTGCTGACCTGGTTCTCTGGCTCTAGAGCAGCTCTGCTGACCTGGTTCTTAGGCTCTAGAGCAGCTCTGCTGACCTGGTTCTCTGGCTCTACAACGGCTCTGCTGACCTGGTTCTCTGGCTCTAAAGCAGCTCTGCTGACCTGGTTCTATGGCTCTAAAGCAGCTCTGCTGACCTGGTTCTCTGGCTCTAGAGCAGCTCTGCTGACCTGGTTCTCTGGCTCTAAAGCAGCTCTGCTGACCTGGTTCTATGGCTCTAAAGCAGCTCTGCTGACCTGGTTCTCTGCCTCTAGAGCAGGTCTGCTGACCTGGTTCTCTGGCTCTAGAGCAGCTCTGCTGACCTGGTTCTCTCCCTCTAAAGCAGCTCTGCTGACCTGGTTTCTCTGGCTCTCCAACGGCTCTGCTGACCCGGTTCTCTGGCTCTAAAGCAGCTCTACTGACCTGGTTCTATGGCTCTAAAGCAGCTCTGCTGACCTGGTTCTCTGACTCTAGAGCAGCTCTGCTGACCTGGTTCTCTGGCTCTAAAGCAGCTCTGCTGACCTGGTTCTATGGCTCTAAAGCAGCTCTGCTGACCTGGTTCTCTGACTCTAGAGCAGGTCTGCTGACCTGGTTCTCTGGCTCTAAAGCAGCTCTGCTGACCTGGTTCTCTCCCTCTAATGCAGCTCTGCTGACCTGGTTTCTCTGGCTCTACAGTAGCTCTGAGGACCTGGTTCTCTGGCTCTAAAGCAGCTCTGCTGACCTGGTTCTCTGGCTCCTGGTTTTCTGGCTCTAAAGCAGCTCTGCTGACCTGGTTTCTCTGGCTCTAGAGCAGCTCTGCTGACCTGGTTCTCTGGCTCTAGAGCAGCTCTGCTGGCCTGGTTCTTAGGCTCTAGAGCAGCTCTGCTGATCTGGTTCTCTGGCGCTACAATGCCTCTGCTGACCTGGTTTTCTGGCTCTAAAGCAGCTCTGCTGACCTCGTTCTCTGGCTCTAAAGCAGCTCTGCTGACCTGGTTCTCTGGCTCTAAAGCAGCTCTGCTGACCTGGTTCTCTGGCTCTAAAGCAGCTCTGCTGACCTGGTTCTCTCCCTCTAAAGCAGCTCTGCTGACCTGGTTTCTCTGCCTCTAGAGCAGCTCTGCTGACCTGGTTCTCTGCCTCTAGAGCAGCTCTGCTGACCTGGTTCTTAGGCTCTAGAGCAGCTCTGCTGACCTGGTTCTCTGGCTCTACAACACCTCTGCTGACCTTGTTCTCTGGCTCTAAAGCAGCTCTGCTGACCTGGATCTCTGGCTCTAAAGCAGCTCTGCTGACCTGGTTCTCTGGCTCTAGAGCAGCTCTGCTGACCTGGTTCTCTGGCTCTAAAGCAGCTCTGCTGACCTGGTTCTCTGGCTCTAAAGCAGCTCTGCTGACCTGGTTCTCTGGCTCTAGAGCAGCTCTGCTGACCTGGTTCTCTGGCTCTAAAGCAGCTCTGCTGACCTGGTTCTCTGGCTCTAAAGCAGCTCTGCTGACCTGGTTCTCTCCCTCTAAAGCAGCTCTGCTGACCTGGTTTCTCTGCCTCTAGAGCAGCTCTGCTGACCTGGTTCTCTGCCTCTAGAGCAGCTCTGCTGACCTGGTTCTTAGGCTCTAGAGCAGCTCTGCTGATCTGCTTCTCTGGCGCTACAATGCCTCTGCTGACCTGGTTCTCTGGCTCTAAAGCAGCTCTGCTGACCTGGTTCTCTGGCTCTAAAGCAGCTCCGCTGACCTGGTTCTCTGGCTCTAAAGCAGCTCTGCTGACCTGGTTCTCTGGCTCTAAAGCAGCTCTGCTGACCTGGTTCTCTCCCTCTAAAGCAGCTCTGCTGACCTGGTTTCTCTGCCTCTAGAGCAGCTCTGCTGACCTGGTTCTCTGCCTCTAGAGCAGCTCTGCTGACCTGGTTCTTAGGCTCTAGAGCAGCTCTGCTGACCTGGTTCTCTGGCTCTACAACACCTCTGCTGACCTTGTTCTCTGGCTCTAAAGCAGCTCTGCTGACCTGGTTCTCTGGCTCTAAAGCAGCTCTGCTGACCTGGTTCTCTGGCTCTAGAGCAGCTCTGCTGACCTGGTTCTCTGGCTCTAAAGCAGCTCTGCTGACCTGGTTCTCTGGCTCTAAAGCAGCTCTGCTGAAATGGTTCTCTGGCTCTAGAGCAGCTCTGCTGACCTGGATCTCTGGCTCTAAAGCAGCTCTGCTGACCTGGTTCTCTGGCTCTAAAGCAGCTCTGCTGACCTGGTTCTCTCCCTCTAAAGCAGCTCTGCTGACCTGGTTTCTCTGCCTCTAGAGCAGCTCTGCTGACCTGGTTCTCTGCCTCTAGAGCAGCTCTGCTGACCTGGTTCTTAGGCTCTAGAGCAGCTCTGCTGACCTGGTTCTCTGGCTCTACAATGCCTCTACTGACCTGGTTCTCTGGCTCTAAAGCAGCTCTGCTGACCTGGTTCTCTGGCTCTAAAGCAGCTCTGCTGACCTGGTTTCTCTGGCTCTACAGCAGCTCTGCTGAGCTGGTTTCTCTGGCTCTACAGCAGCTCTGCTGACCTGGTTCTCTGCCTCTAGAGCAGCTCTGCTGGCCTGGTTCTTAGGCTCTAGAACAGCTCTGCTGACCTGGTTCTCTGGCTCTAAAGCAGCTCTGCTGACCTGGTTCTTAGGCTCTAGAGCAGCTCTGCTGACCTCGTTCTCTGGCTCTAAAGCAGCTCTGCTGACCTGATTCTCTGGCTCTAGAGCAGCTCTGCTGAACTGGTTCTCTGGCTCTGAAGCAGCTCGGCTGACCTGGTTTTCTGGCTCTAAAGCAGCTCGGCTGACCTGGTTCTCTGCCTCTAAAGCAGCTCTGCTGACCTGGTTTCTCTGCCTCTAGAGCAGCTCTGCTGACCTGGTTCTCTCCCTCTAAAGCAGCTCTGCTGACCTGGTTTCTCTGCCTCTAGAGCAGCTCTGCTGACCTGGTTCTCTGCCTCTAGAGCAGCTCTTCTGACCTGGATCTTAGGCTCTAGAGCAGCTCTGTTGACCTGGTTCTCTGGCTCTAAAGCAGCTCTGCTGACCTGGTCCTCTGGCTCTATACAGCTCTGCTGACCTGGTTCTCTCCCTCTAAAGCAGCTCTGCTGACCTGGTTCTCTGGCTCTACAGCAGCTCTGCTGACCTGGTTCTCTGGCTCTAGAGCAGCTCTGCTGACCTGGTTCTCTGGCTTTAAAGCAGCTCTGCTGACCTGGTTCTCTGGCTCTAAAGCAGCTCTGCTGACCTGGTTTCTCTGGCTCTACAGCAGCTCTGCTGAGCTGGTTTCTCTGGCTCTACAGCAGCTCTGCTGAGCTGGTTTCTCTGGCTCTACAGCAGCTCTGCTGACCTGGTTCTCTGCCTCTAGAGCAGCTCTGCTGGCCTGGTTCTTAGGCTCTAGAACAGCTCTGCTGACCTGGTTCTCTGGCTCTAACGCAGCTCTGCTGACCTGGTTCTTAGGCTCTAGAGCAGCTCTGCTGACCTCGTTCTCTGGCTCTAAAGCAGCTCTGCTGACCTGGTTCTCTGGCTCTAGAGCAGCTCTGCTGACCTGGTTCTCTGGCTCTGAAGCAGCTCTGCTGACCTGGTTTTCTGGCTGTAAAGCAGCTCTGCTGACCTGGTTCTCTGCCTCTAGAGCAGCTCTGCTGACCAGGTTCTCTGGCTCTAAAGCAGCTCTGCTGACCTGGTTCTCTGGCTCTAAAGCAGCTCTGCTGACCTGGTTCTCTCCCTCTAAAGCAGCTCTGGTGACCTGGTTCTCTGGCTCTACAGCAGCTCTGCTGACCTGGATCTATGGCTCTAGAGCAGCTCTGCTGACCTGGTTCTCTGGCTCTAGAGCTGTTCTGCTGACCTGGTTCTCTGGCTCTAAAGCAGCTCTGCTGACCTGGTTCTATGGCTCTAAAGCAGCTCTGCTGACCTGGTTCCCTGGCTCTAGAGCAGCTCTAGTGACCTGGTTCTCTGGCTCTAGAGCAGCTCTGCTGGCCTGGTTCTCTGGCTCTAAAGCAGCTCTGCTGACCTGGTTCTCTCCCTCCAAAGCAGCTCTGCTGACCTGGTTTCTCTGGCTCTACAGCAGAACTGCTGACCTGGTTCTCTGGCTCTAGAGCAGCTCTGCTGACCTGGTTCTCTGGCTTTGAAGCAGCTCTGCTGACCTGGTTATATGGCTCTAGAGCAGCTCTGCTGACCTGGTTCTCTGGCTCTACAACGGCTCTGCTGACCTGGTTCTCTGGCTCTAAAGCAGCTCTACTGACCTGGTTCTATGGCTCTAAAGCAGCTCTGCTGACCTGGTTCTCTGGCTCTAGAGCAGCTCTGCTGACCTGGTTCTCTGGCTCTAAAGCAGCTCTGCTGACCTGGTTCTCTGGCTCTAAAGCAGCTCTGCTGACCTGGTTTCTCTGGCTCTATAGCAGCTCTGCTGACCTGGTTTCTCTGGCTCTACAGCAGCTCAGCTGACCTTGTTCTCTGGCTCTAGAGCAGCTCTGCTGGCCTGGTTCTTAGGCTCTAGAGCAGCTCTGCTGACTTGGTTCTGTGGCGCTAGAGCAGCTCTGCTGGCCTGGTTCTTAGGCTGTAGAGCAGCTTTGCTGGCCTCGTTCTCTGGCTCGAAAGCAGCTCTGCTGACCTGGTTTCTCTGGCTCTACAGCAGCTCTGCTGACCTGGTTTCTCTGGCTCTACAGCAGCTCAGCTGACCTTGTTCTCTGGCTCTAGAGCAGCTCTGCTGGCCTGGTTCTTAGGCTCTAGAGCAGCTCTGCTGACCTGGTTCTCTGGCTCTAGAGCAGCTCTGCTGGCCTGGTTCTTAGGCTCTAGAGCAGCTCTGCTGACCTGGTTCTCTGGCTCTAAAGCAGCTCTGCTGACCTGGTTCTTTGGCTCTAAAGCAGCTCTGCTGACCTGGTTCTCTCCCTCTAAAGCAGCTTTGCTGACCTGGTTTATCTGCCTCTAGAGCAGCTCTGCTGACCTGGTTCTCTGCCTCTAGAGCAGCTCTGCTGACCTGGTTCTTAGGCTCTAGAGCAGCTCTGCTGACCTGGTTCTCTGGCTCTAAAGCAGCTCTGCTGACCTGGTTCTCTGGCTCTAAAGCAGCTCTGCTGACCTGGTTCTCTGGCTCTAAAGCAGCTCTGCTGACCTGGTTTCTCTGGCTCTACAGCAGCTCTGCCGACCTGGTTATCTGCCTCTAGAGCAACTCTGCTGACCTGGTTCTTAGGCTCTAGAGCAGCTCTGCTGACCTGGTTCTCTGGCTCTAAAGCAGCTCTGCTGACCTGGTTCTCTGGCTCTAAAGCAGCGCTGCTGACCTGGTTCTCTCCCTCTAAAGCAGCTCTGCTGACCTGGTTTCTCTGGCTCTACATCAGCTCTGCTGACCTGGTTCTCTGGCTCTAGAGCAGCTCTGCTGACCTGGTTCTTAGGCTCTAGAGGAGCTCTGCTGACCTGGTTCTCTGGCTCTATAACGGCTCTGCTGACCTGGTTCTCTGGCTCTAAAGCAGCTCTGCTGACCTGGTTCTATGGCTCTAAAGCAGCTCTGCTGACCTGGTTCTCTGGCTCTAGAGCAGCTCTGCTGACCTGGTTCTCTGGCTCTAAAGCAGCTCTGCTGACCTGGATCTATGGCTCTAAAGCAGCTCTGCTGACCTGGTTCTCTGCCTCTAGAGCAGGTCTGCTGACCTGGTTCTCTGGCTCTAGAGCAGCTCTGCTGACCTGGTTCTCTCCCTATAAAGCAGTTCTGCCGACCTGGTTTCTCTGGCTCTCCAACGGCTCTGCTGACCTGGTTCTCTGGCTCTAAAGCAGCTCTACTGACCTGGTTCTATGGCTCTAAAGCAGCTCTGCTGACCTGGTTCTCTGACTCTAGAGCAGAACTGCTGACCTGGTTCTCTGGCTCTAAAGCAGCTCTGCTGACCTGGTTCTATGGCTCTAAAGCAGCTCTGCTGACCTGGTTCTCTGGCTCTAGAGCAGGTCTGCTGACCTGGTTCTCTGGCTCTAAAGCAGCTCTGCTGACCTGGTTCTCTCCCTCTAACGCAGCTCTGCTGACCTGGTTTCTCTGGCTCTACAGTAGCTCTGAGGACATGGTTCTCTGGCTCTAAAGCAGCTCTGCTGACCTGGTTCTCTGGCTCTAAAGCAGCTCTGCTGACCTGATTTCTCTGGCTCTACAGCAGCTCTGCCGACCTGGTTATCTGCCTCTAGAGCAACTCTGCTGACCTGGTTCTTAGGCTCTAGAGCAGCTCTGCTGACCTGGTTCTCTGGCTCTAAAGCAGCTCTGCTGACCTGGTTCTCTGGCTCTAAAGCAGCGCTGCTGACCTGGTTCTCTCCCGCTAAAGCAGCTCTGCTGACCTGGTTTCTCTGGCTCTACAGCAGCTCTGCTGACCTGGTTCTCTGGCTCTAGAGCAGCTCTGCTGACCTGGTTCTTAGGCTCTAGAGCAGCTCTGCTGACCTGGTTCTCTGGCTCTACAATGGCTCTGCTGACCTGGTTCTCTGGCTCTAAAGCAGCTCTGCTGACCTGGTTCTATGGCTCTAAAGCAGCTCTGCTGACCTGGTTCTCTGGCTGTAGAGCAGCTCTGCTGACCTGGTTCTCTGGCTCTAAAGCAGCTCTGGTGACCTGGTTCTATGGCTCTAAAGCAGCTCTGCTGACCTGGTTCTCTGCCTTTAGAGCAGGTCTGCTGACCTGGTTCTCTGGCTCTAGAGCAGCTCTGCTGACCTGGTTCTCTCCCTCTAAAGCAGCTCTGCCGACCTGGTTTCTCTGGCTCTCCAACGGCTCTGCTGACCTGGTTCTCTGGCTCTAAAGCAGCTCTACTGACCTGGTTCTATGGCTCTAAAGCAGCTCTGCTGACCTGGTTCTCTGACTCTAGAGCAGCTCTGCTGACCTGGTTCTCTGGCTCTAAAGCAGCTCTGCTGACCTGGTTCTATGGCTCTAAAGCAGCTCTGCTGACCTGGTTCTCTGGCTCTAGAGCAGGTCTGCTGACCTGGTTCTCTGGCTCTAAAGCAGCTCTGCTGACCTGGTTCTCTCCCTCTAACGCAGCTCTGCTGACCTGGTTTCTCTGGCTCTACAGTAGCTCTGAGGACCTGGTTCTCTGGCTCTAAAGCAGCTCTGCTGACCTGGTTCTCTGGCTCCTGGTTCTCTGGCTCTAAAGCAGCTCTGCTGACCTGGTTTCTCTGGCTCTAGAGCAGCTCTGCTGACCAGGTTCTCTGGCTCTAGAGCAGCTCTGCTCGCCTGGTTCTTAGGCTCTAGAGCAGCTCTGCTGACCTGGTTCTCTGACTCTAAAGCAGCTCTGCTGACCTGGTTCTCTGGCTCTAAAGCAGCTCTGCTGACCTGGTTCTTTGGATCTAAACCAGCTCTGCTGACCTGGTTCTCTCCCTCTAAAGCAGCTTTGCTGACCTGGTTTCTCTGCCTCTAGAGTAGCTCTGCTGACCTGGTTCTCTGCCTCTAGAGCAGCTCTGCTGACCTGGTTCTTAGGCTCTAGAGCAGCTCTGCTGACCTGGTTCTCTGGCTCTAAAGCAGCTCTGCTGACCTGGTTCTCTGGCTCTAAAGCAGCTCTGCTGACCTGGTTCTCTGGCTCTAAAGCAGCTCTGCTGACCTGATTTCTCTGGCTCTACAGCAGCTCTGCCGACCTGGTTCTCTCCCTCTAGAGCAGATCTGCTGACCTGGTTCTTAGGCTCTAGAGCAGCTCTGCTGACCTTGTTCTCTGGCTCTAAAGCAGCTCTGCTGACCTGGTTCTATGGCTCTAAAGCAGCTCTGTTGACCTGGTTCTATGCCTCTAGAGCAGGTCTGCTGACCTGGTTCTCTGGCTCTAGAGCAGCTCTGCTGACCTGGTTCTCTCCCTCTAAAGCAGCTCTGCTGACCTGGTTTCTCTGGCTCTTCAATGGCTCTGCTGACCTGGTTCTCTGGCTCTAAAGCAGCTCTACTGACCTGGTTCTATGGCTCTAAAGCAGCTCTGCTGACCTAGTTCTATGACTCTAGAGCAGCTCTGCTGACCTGGTTCTCTGGCTCTAAAGCAGATCTGCTGACCTGTTTCTATGGCTCTAAAGCAGCTCTGCTGACCTGGTTCTCTGGCTCTAGAGCAGGTCTGCTGACCTGGTTCTCTGGCTCTAAAGCAGCTCTGCTGACCTGGTTCTCTCCCTCTAACGCAGCTCTGCTGACCTGGTTTCTCTGGCTCTACAGTAGCTCTGAGGACCTGGTTCTCTGGCTCTAAAGCAGCTCTGCTGAGCTGGTTCTCTGGCTCCTGGTTCTCTGGCTCTAAAGCAGCTCTGCTGACCTGGTTTCTCTGGCTCTACAGCAGCTCTGCTGACCTGGTTCTCTGGCTCTAGAGCAGGTCTGCTGACCTGGTTCTCTGGCTCTAAAGCAGCTCTGCTGACCTGGCTCTCTCCCTCTATTGCAGCTCTGCTGACCTGGTTCTCTGGCTCTAAAGCAGCTCTGCTGACCTGGTTCTCTGGCTCTAAAGCAGCTCTGCTGACCTGGTTCTCTCCCTCTAAAGCAGCTTTGCTGACCTGGTTTCTCTGCCTCTACAGCAGCTCTGCTGACCTGGTTCTCTGTCTCTAGAGCAGCTCTGCTGACCTGGCTCTTAGGCTCTAGAGCAGCTCTGCTAACCTGGTTCTCTGGCTCTAAAGCAGCTCTGCTGACCTGGTTCTCTGGCTCTAAAACAGATCTGCTGACCTGGTTCTCTCCCTCTAAAGCAGCTCTGATTACCTGGTTCTCTGGCTCTACTGCAGCTCTGCTGACCTGGTTCTCTGGCTCTAGATCAGCTCTGCTGATCCTGGTTCTCTGGCTCTAGAGCAGCTCTGCTGACCTGGTTCTCTGGCTCTAAAGCAGCTCTGCTGACTTGGTTCTATGGCTCTAAAGCAGCTCTGCTGACCTGGTTCTCTGGCTCTAGAGCAGCTCTGCTGACCTGGTTCTCTGGCTCTAAAGCAGCTCTGCTGACCTGGTTCTCTGGCTCTAAAGCAGCTCTGCTGACCTGGTTCTCTCCCTCTAAAGCAGCTCTGCTGACCTGGTTTCTCTGGCTCTACAGCAGCTCTGCTGACCTGGTTCTCTGCCTCTAGAGCAGCTCTGCTGACCTGGTTCTTAGGCTCTAGAGCAGCTCTGCTGACCTGGTTCTCTGGCTCTAGAGCAGCTCTGCTGACCTGGTTCTCTGGCTCTAAAGCAGCTCTGCTGACCTGGTTCTCTGGCTCTAAAGCAGCGCTGCTGACCTGGTTCTCTCCCTCTAAAGCAGCTCTGCTGACCTGGTTTCTCTGGCTCTACAGCAGCTCTGCTGACCTGGTTCTCTGGCTCTAGAGCAGTTCTGCTGACCTGGTTCTTAGGCTCTAAAGCAGCTCTGCTGACCTGGTTTCTCTGGCTCTACAACGGCTCTGCTGACCTGGTTCTCTGGCTCTAAAGTAGCTCTACTGACCTGGTTCTATGGCTCTATAGCAGCTCTGCTGACCTGGTTCTCTGGCTCTAGAGCAGCTCTGCTGACCTGGTTCTCTGGCTCTAAAGCAGCTCTGCTGACCTGGTTCTCTGGCTCTAGAGCAGCTCTGCTGACCTGGTTCTCTGGCTCTAAAGCAGCTCTGCTGACCTGGTTCTATGGCTCTAAAGCAGCTCTGCTGACCTGGTTCTCTGGCTCTAGTGCAGGTCTGCTGACCTGGTTCTCAGGCTCTAGAGCAGCTCTGCTGCCCTGGTTCTCTCCCTCTAAAGCAGCTCTGGTGACCTGGTTCTATGGCTCTAAAGCAGCTCTGCTGACCTGGTTCTCTGCCTCTAGAGCAGGTCTGCTGACCTGGTTCTCTGGCTCTAGAGCAGCTCTGCTGACCTGGTTCTCTCCCTCTAAAGCAGCTCTGCCGACCTGGTTTCTCTGGCTCTCCAACGGCTCTGCTGACCTGGTTCTCTGGCTCTAAAGCAGCTCTGCTGACCTGGTTCTATGGCTCTAAAGCAGCTCTGCTGACCTGGTTCTCTGGCTCTAGAGCAGCTCTGCTGACCTGGTTCTCTGGCTCTAAAGCAGCTCTGCTGACCTGGTTCTCTGTCTCTAAAGCAGCGCTGCTGACCTGGTTCTCTCCCTCTAAAGCAGCTCTGCTGACCTGGTTTCTCTGGCTCTACAGCAGCTCTGCTGACCTGGTTCTCTGGCTCTAGAGCAGTTCTGCTGACCTGGTTCTTAGGCTCTAAAGCAGCTCTGCTGACCTGGTTTATCTGGCTCTACAACGGCTCTGCTGACCTGGTTCTCTGGCTCTAAAGTAGCTCTACTGACCTGGTTCTATGGCTCTATAGCAGCTCTGCTGACCTGGTTCTCTGGCTCTAGAGCAGCTCTGCTGACCTGGTTCTATGGCTCTAAAGCAGCTCTGCTGACCTGGTTCTCTGGCTCTAGAGCAGCTCTGCTGACCTGGTTCTCTGGCTCTAGATCAGCTCTGCTGTCCTGGTTCTCTGGCTCTAGAGCAGCTCTGCTGACCTGGCTCTCTGGCTCTAAAGCAGCTCTGCTGACTTGGTTCTATGGCTCTAAAGCAGCTCTGCTGACCTGGTTCTCTGGCTCTAGAGCAGCTCTGCTGACCTGGTTCTCTGGCTCTAAAGCAGCTCTGCTGACCTGGTTCTCTGGCTCTATAGCAGCTCTGCTGACCTGGTTCTCTCCCTCTAAAGCAGCTCTGCTGACCTGGTTTCTCTGGCTCTACAGCAGCTCTGCTGACCTGGTTTCTCTGGCTCTACAGCAGCTCTGCTGACCTGGTTCTCTGCCTCTAGAGCAGCTCTGCTGACCTGGTTCTCTGGCTCTAGAGCAGCTCTGCTGACCTGGTTCTCTGGCTCTAAAGCAGCTCTGTTGACCTGGTTCTCTGGCTCTAAAGCAGCGCTGCTGACCTGGTTCTCTCCCTCTAAAGCAGCTCTGCTGACCTGGTTTCTCTGGCTCTACAGCAGCTCTGCTGACCTGGTTTCTCTGGCTCTACAGCAGCTCTGCTGACCTGGTTCTCTGGCTCTAGAGCAGTTCTGCTGACCTGGTTCTTAGGCTCTAAAGCAGCTCTGCTGACCTGGTTTCTCTGGCTCTACAGCGGCTCTGCTGACCTGGTTCTCTGGCTCTAAAGTAGCTCTACTGACCTGGTTCTATGGCTCTATAGCAGCTCTGCTGACCTGGTTCTCTGGCTCTAGAGCAGCTCTGCTGACCTGGTTCTCTGGCTCTAAAGCAGCTCTGCTGACCTGGTTCTCTGGCTCTAGAGCAGCTCTGCTGACCTGGTTCTCTGGCTCTAAAGCAGCTCTGCTGACCTGGTTCTATGGCTCTAAAGCAGCTCTGCTGACCTGGTTCTCTGGCTCTAGAGCAGGTCTGCTGACCTGGTTCTCAGGCTCTAGAGCAGCTCTGCTGCCCTGGTTCTCTCCCTCTAAAGCAGCTCTGGTGACCTGGTTCTATGGCTCTAAAGCAGCTCTGCTGACCTGGTTCTAGGCCTCTAGAGCAGGTCTGCTGACCTGGTTCTCTGGCTCTAGAGCAGCTCTGCTGACCTGGTTCTCTCCCTCTAAAGCAGCTCTGCCCACCTGGTTTCTCTGGCTCTCCAACGGCTCTGCTGACCTGGTTCTCTGGCTCTAGAGCAGCTCTACTGACCTGGTTCTATGGCTCTAAAGCAGCTCTGCTGACCTGGTTCTCTGGCTCTAGAGCAGCTCTGCTGACCTGGTTCTCTGGCTCTAAAGCAGCTCTGCTGACCTGGTTCTCTGGCTCTAAAGCAGCGCTGCTGACCTGGTTCTCTCCCTCTAAAGCAGCTCTGCTGACCTGGTTTCTCTGGCTCTACAGCAGCTCTGCTGACCTGGTTCTCTGGCTCTAGAGCAGTTCTGCTGACCTGGTTCTTAGGCTCTAAAGCAGCTCTGCTGACCTGGTTTCTCTGGCTCTACAACGGCTCTGCTGACCTGGTTCTCTGGCTCTAAAGTAGCTCTACTGACCTGGTTCTATGGCTCTATAGCAGCTCTGCTGACCTGGTTCTCTGGCTCTAGAGCAGTTCTGCTGACCTGGTTCTCTGGCTCTAAACCAGCTCTGCTGACCTGGTTCTATGGCTCTAAAGCAGCTCTGCTGACCTGGTTCTCTGGCTCTAGAGCAGCTCTGCTGACCTGGTTCTCTGGCTCTAAAGCAGCTCTGCTGACCTGGTTCTATGGCTCTAAAGCAGCTCTGCTGACCTGGTTCTATGGCTCTAAAGCAGCTCTGCTGACCTGGTTCTCTGGCTCTAGGCCAGCTCTGCTGACCTGGTTCTCTGGCTCTAAAGCAGCTCTGGTGACCTGGTTCTATGGCTCTAAAGCAGCTCTGCTGACCTGGTTCTCTGCCTCTAGAGCAGGTCTGCTACCCTGGTTCTCTGGCTCTAGAGCAGCTCTGCTGACCTGGTTCTCTCCCTCTAAAGCAGCTCTGCCGACCTGGTTTCTCTGGCTCTCCAACGGCTCTGCTGACCTGGTTCTCTGGCTCTAGAGCAGGTCTGCTGACCTGGTTCTCTGGCTCTAAAGCAGCTCTGCTGACCTGGTTCTCTCCCTCTAATGCAGCTCTGCTGACCTGGTTTCTCTGGCTCTACAGTAGCTCTGAGGACCTGGTTCTCTGGCTCTAAAGCAGCTCTGCTGAGCTGGTTCTCTGGCTCCTGGTTTTCTGGCTCTAAAGCAGCTCTGCTGACCTGGTTTCTCTGGCTCTACAGAAGCTCTGCTGACCTGGTTCTCTGGCTCTAGAGCAGGTCTGCTGACCTGGTTCTCTGGCTCTAAAGCAGTTCTGCTGACCTGGTTCTCTGGCTCTAAAGCAGTTCTGCTGACCTGGTTCTCTGGCTCTAAAGCAGCTCTGCTGACCTGGTTCTCTCCCTCTAAAGCAGCTTTGCTGACCTGGTTTCTCTGCCTCTACAGCAGCTCTGCTGACCTGGTTCTCTGTCTCTAGAGCAGCTCTGCTGACCTGGCTCTTAGGCTCTAGAGCAGCTCTGCTAACCTGGTTCTCTGGCTCTAAAGCAGCTCTGCTGACCTGGTTCTCTGGCTCTAAAACAGATCTGCTGACCTGGTTCTCTCCCTCTAAAGCAGCTCTGATTACCTGGTTCTCTGGCTCTACTGCAGCTCTGCTGACCTGGTTCTCTGGCTCTAGATCAGCTCTGCTATCCTGGTTCTCTGGCTCTAGAGCAGCTCTGCTGACCTGGTTCTCTGGCTCTAAAGCAGCTCTGCTGACTTGGTTCTATGGCTCTAAAGCAGCTCTGCTGACCTGGTTCTCTGGCTCTAGAGCAGCTCTGCTGACCTGGTTCTCTGGCTGTAAAGCAGCTCTGCTGACCTGGTTCTCTGGCTCTAAAGCAGCTCTGCTGACCTGGTTCTCTCCCTCTAAAGCAGCTCTGCTGACCTGGTTTCTCTGGCTCTACAGCAGCTCTGCTGACCTGGTTCTCTGCCTCTAGAGCAGCTCTGCTGACCTGGTTCTTAGGCTCTAGAGCAGCTCTGCTGACCTGGTTCTCTGGCTCTAGAGCAGCTCTGCTGACCTGGTTCTCTGGCTCTAAAGCAGCTCTGCTGACCTGGTTCTCTGGCTCTAAAGCAGCGCTGCTGACCTGGTTCTCTCCCTCTAAAGCAGCTCTGCTGACCTGGTTTCTCTGGCTCTACAGCAGCTCTGCTGACCTGGTTCTCTGGCTCTAGAGCAGTTCTGCTGACCTGGTTCTTAGGCTCTAAAGCAGCTCTGCTGACCTGGTTTCTCTGGCTCTATAACGGCTCTGCTGACCTGGTTCTCTGGCTCTAAAGTAGCTCTACTGACCTGGTTCTATGGCTCTATAGCAGCTCTGCTGACCTGGTTCTCTGGCTCTAGAGCAGCTCTGCTGACCTGGTTCTCTGGCTCTAAAGCAGCTCTGCTGACCTGGTTCTCTGGCTCTAGAGCAGCTCTGCTGACCTGGTTCTCTGGCTCTAAAGCAGCTCTGCTGACCTGGTTCTATGGCTCTAAAGCAGCTCTGCTGACCTGGTTCTCTGGCTCTAGAGCAGGTCTGCTGACCTGGTTCTCAGGCTCTAGAGCAGCTCTGCTGCCCTGGTTCTCTCCCTCTAAAGCAGCTCTGGTGACCTGGTTCTATGGCTCTAAAGCAGCTCTGCTGACCTGGTTCTCTGCCTCTAGAGCAGGTCTGCTGACCTGGTTCTCTGGCTCTAGAGCAGCTCTGCTGACCTGGTTCTCTCCCTCTAAAGCAGCTCTGCCGACCTGGTTTCTCTGGCTCTCCAACGGCTCTGCTGACCTGGTTCTCTGGCTCTAAAGCAGCTCTACTGACCTGGTTCTATGGCTCTAAAGCAGTTCTGCTGACCTGGTTCTCTGGCTCTAGAGCAGCTCTGCTGACCTGGTTCTCTGGCTCTAAAGCAGCTCTGCTGACCTGGTTCTCTGTCTCTAAAGCAGCGTTGCTGACCTGGTTCTCTCCCTCTAAAGCAGCTCTGCTGACCTGGTTTCTCTGGCTCTACAGCAGCTCTGCTGACCTGGTTCTCTGGCTCTAGAGCAGTTCTGCTGACCTGGTTCTTAGGCTCTAAAGCAGCTCTGCTGACCTGGTTTCTCTGGCTCTACAAGCGGCTCTGCTGACCTGGTTCTCTGGCTCTAAAGTAGCTCTACTGACCTGGTTCTATGGCTCTATAGCAGCTCTGCTGACCTGGTTCTCTGGCTCTAGAGCAGCTCTGCTGACCTGGTTCTATGGCTCTAAAGCAGCTCTGCTGACCTGGTTCTCTGGCTCTAGAGCAGCTCTGCTGACCTGGTTCTCTGGCTCTAGATCAGCTCTGCTGTCCTGGTTCTCTGGCTCTAGAGCAGCTCTGCTGACCTGGTTCTCTGGCTCTAAAGCAGCTCTGCTGACTTGGTTCTATGGCTCTAAAGCAGCTCTGCTGACCTGGTTCTCTGGCTCTAGAGCAGCTCTGCTGACCTGGTTCTCTGGCTCTAAAGCAGCTCTGCTGACCTGGTTCTCTGGCTCTATAGCAGCTCTGCTGACCTGGTTCTCTCCCTCTAAAGCAGCTCTGCTGACCTGGTTTCTCTGGCTCTACAGCAGCTCTGCTGACCTGGTTTCTCTGGCTCTACAGCAGCTCTGCTGACCTGGTTCTCTGCCTCTAGAGCAGCTCTGCTGACCTGGTTCTCTGGCTCTAGAGCAGCTCTGCTGACCTGGTTCTCTGGCTCTAAAGCAGCTCTGTTGACCTGGTTCTCTGGCTCTAAAGCAGCGCTGCTGACCTGGTTCTCTCCCTCTAAAGCAGCTCTGCTGACCTGGTTTCTCTGGCTCTACAGCAGCTCTGCTGACCTGGTTTCTCTGGCTCTACAGCAGCTTTGCTGACCTGGTTCTCTGGCTCTAGAGCAGGTCTGCTGACCTGGTTCTCTGGCTCTAAAGCAGCTCTGCTGACCCGGCTCTCTCCCTCTATTGCAGCTCTGCTGACCTGGTTCTCTGGCTCTAAAGCAGCTCTGCTGACCTGGTTCTCTGGCTCTAAAGCAGCTCTGCTGACCTGGTTCTCTCCCTCTAAAGCAGCTTTGCTGACCTGGTTTCTCTGCCTCTACAGCAGCTCTGCTGACCTGGTTCTCTGTCTCTAGAGCAGCTCTGCTGACCTGGCTCTTAGGCTCTAGAGCAGCTCTGCTAACCTGGTTCTCTGGCTCTAAAGCAGCTCTGCTGACCTGGTTCTCTGGCTCTAAAACAGATCTGCTGACCTGGTTCTCTCCCTCTAAAGCAGCTCTGATTACCTGGTTCTCTGGCTCTACTGCAGCTCTGCTGACCTGGTTCTCTGGATCTAGATCAGCTCTGCTATCCTGGTTCTCTGGCTCTAGAGCAGCTCTGCTGACCTGGTTCTCTGGCTCTAAAGCAGCTCTGCTGACTTGGTTCTATGGCTCTAAAGCAGCTCTGCTGACCTGGTTCTCTGGCTCTAGAGCAGCTCTGCTGACCTGGTTCTCTGGCTCTAAAGCAGCTCTGCTGACCTGGTTCTCTGGCTCTAAAGCAGCTCTGCTGACCTGGTTCTCTCCCTCTAAAGCAGCTCTGCTGACCTGGTTCTCTGGCTCTAAAGCAGCGCTGCTGACCTGGTTCTCTCCCTCTAAAGCAGCTCTGCTGACCTGGTTTCTCTGGCTCTACAGCAGCTCTGCTGACCTGGTTCTCTGGCTCTAGAGCAGTTCTGCTGACCTGGTTCTTAGGCTCTAAAGCAGCTCTGCTGACCTGGTTTCTCTGGCTCTACAACGGCTCTGCTGACCTGGTTCTCTGGCTCTAAAGTAGCTCTACTGACCTGGTTCTCTGGCTCTAGAGCAGCTCTGCTGACCTGGTTCTCTGGCTCTAAAGCAGCTCTGCTGACCTGGTTCTCTGGCTCTAGAGCAGCTCTGCTGACCTGGTTCTCTGGCTCTAAAGCAGCTCTGCTGACCTGGTTCTATGGCTCTAAAGCAGCTCTGCTGACCTGGTTCTCTGGCTCTAGAGCAGGTCTGCTGACCTGGTTCTCAGGCTCTAGAGCAGCTCTGCTGCCCTGGTTCTCTCCCTCTAAAGCAGCTCTGGTGACCTGGTTCTATGGCTCTAAAGCAGCTCTGCTGACCTGGTTCTCTGCCTCTAGAGCAGGTCTGCTGACCTGGTTCTCTGGCTCTAGAGCAGCTCTGCTGACCTGGTTCTCTCCCTCTAAAGCAGCTCTGCCGACCTGGTTTCTCTGGCTCTCCAACGGCTCTGCTGACCTGGTTCTCTGGCTCTAAAGCAGCTCTACTGACCTGGTTCTATGGCTCTAAAGCAGCTCTGCTGACCTGGTTCTCTGGCTCTAGAGCAGCTCTGCTGACCTGGTTCTCTGGCTCTAAAGCAGCTCTGCTGACCTGGTTCTCTGTCTCTAAAGCAGCGCTGCTGACCTGGTTCTCTCCCTCTAAAGCAGCTCTGCTGACCTGGTTTCTCTGGCTCTACAGCAGCTCTGCTGACCTGGTTCTCTGGCTCTAGAGCAGTTCTGCTGACCTGGTTCTTAGGCTCTAAAGCAGCTCTGCTGACCTGGTTTATCTGGCTCTACAACGGCTCTGCTGACCTGGTTCTCAGGCTCTAAAGTAGCTCTACTGACCTGGTTCTATGGCTCTATAGCAGCTCTGCTGACCTGGTTCTCTGGCTCTAGAGCAGCTCTGCTGACCTGGTTCTATGGCTCTAAAGCAGCTCTGCTGACCTGGTTCTCTGGCTCTAGAGCAGCTCTGCTGACCTGGTTCTCTGGCTCTAGATCAGCTCTGCTGTCCTGGTTCTCTGGCTCTAGAGCAGCTCTGCTGACCTGGTTCTCTGGCTCTAAAGCAGCTCTGCTGACTTGGTTCTATGGCTCTAAAGCAGCTCTGCTGACCTGGTTCTCTGGCTCTAGAGCAGCTCTGCTGACCTGGTTCTCTGGCTCTAAAGCAGCTCTGCTGACCTGGTTCTCTGGCTCTATAGCAGCTCTGCTGACCTGGTTCTCTCCCTCTAAAGCAGCTCTGCTGACCTGGTTTCTCTGGCTCTACAGCAGCTCTGCTGACCTGGTTTCTCTGGCTCTACAGCAGCTCTGCTGACCTGGTTCTCTGCCTCTAGAGCAGCTCTGCTGACCTGGTTCTCTGGCTCTAGAGCAGCTCTGCTGACCTGGTTCTCTGGCTCTAAAGCAGCTCTGTTGACCTGGTTCTCTGGCTCTAAAGCAGCGCTGCTGACCTGGTTCTCTCCCTCTAAAGCAGCTCTGCTGACCTGGTTTCTCTGGCTCTACAGCAGCTCTGCTGACCTGGTTTCTCTGGCTCTACAGCAGCTCTGCTGACCTGGTTCTCTGGCTCTAGAGCAGTTCTGCTGACCTGGTTCTTAGGCTCTAAAGCAGCTCTGCTGACCTGGTTTCTCTGGCTCTACAACGGCTCTGCTGACCTGGTTCTCTGGCTCTAAAGTAGCTCTACTGACCTGGTTCTATGGCTCTATAGCAGCTCTGCTGACCTGGTTCTCTGGCTCTAGAGCAGCTCTGCTGACCTGGTTCTCTGGCTCTAAAGCAGCTCTGCTGACCTGGTTCTCTGGCTCTAGAGCAGCTCTGCTGACCTGGTTCTCTGGCTCTAAAGCAGCTCTGCTGACCTGGTTCTATGGCTCTAAAGCAGCTCTGCTGACCTGGTTCTCTGGCTCTAGAGCAGGTCTGCTGACCTGGTTCTCAGGCTCTAGAGCAGCTCTGCTGACCTGGTTCTCTCCCTCTAAAGCAGCTCTGGTGACCTGGTTCTATGGCTCTAAAGCAGCTCTGCTGACCTGGTTCTAGGCCTCTAGAGCAGGTCTGCTGACCTGGTTCTCTGGCTCTAGAGCAGCTCTGCTGACCTGGTTCTCTCCCTCTAAAGCAGCTCTGCCCACCTGGTTTCTCTGGCTCTCCAACGGCTCTGCTGACCTGGTTCTCTGGCTCTAAAGCAGCTCTAATGACCTGGTTCTATGGCTCTAAAGCAGCTCTGCTGACCTGGTTCTCTGGCTCTAGAGCAGCTCTGCTGACCTGGTTCTCTGGCTCTAAAGCAGCTCTGCTGACCTGGTTCTCTGGCTCTAAAGCAGCGCTGCTGACCTGGTTCTCTCCCTCTAAAGCAGCTCTGCTGACCTGGTTTCTCTGGCTCTACAGCAGCTCTGCTGACCTGGTTCTCTGGCTCTAGAGCAGTTCTGCTGACCTGGTTCTTAGGCTCTAAAGCAGCTCTGCTGACCTGGTTTCTCTGGCTCTACAACGGCTCTGCTGACCTGGTTCTCTGGCTCTAAAGCAGCTCTACTGACCTGGTTCTATGGCTCTATAGCAGCTCTGCTGACCTGGTTCTCTGGCTCTAGAGCAGCTCTGCTGACCTGGTTCTCTGGCTCTAAACCAGCTCTGCTGACCTGGTTCTATGGCTCTAAAGCAGCTCTGCTGACCTGGTTCTCTGGCTCTAGAGCAGCTCTGCTGACCTGGTTCTCTGGCTCTAAAGCAGCTCTGCTGACCTGGTTCTATGGCTCTAAAGCAGCTCTGCTGACCTGGTTCTATGGCTCTAAAGCAGCTCTGCTGACCTGGTTCTCTGGCTCTAGGCCAGCTCTGCTGACCTGGTTCTCTGGCTCTAAAGCAGCTCTGGTGACCTGGTTCTATGGCTCTAAAGCAGCTCTGCTGACCTGGTTCTCTGCCTCTAGAGCAGGTCTGCTACCCTGGTTCTCTGGCTCTAGAGCAGCTCTGCTGACCTGGTTCTCTCCCTCTAAAGCAGCTCTGCCGACCTGGTTTCTCTGGCTCTCCAACGGCTCTGCTGACCTGGTTCTCTGGCTCTAGAGCAGGTCTGCTGACCTGGTTCTCTGGCTCTAAAGCAGCTCTGCTGACCTGGTTCTCTCCCTCTAATGCAGCTCTGCTGACCTGGTTTCTCTGGCTCTACAGTAGCTCTGAGGACCTGGTTCTCTGGCTCTAAAGCAGCTCTGCTGAGCTGGTTCTCTGGCTCCTGGTTCTCTGGCTCTAAAGCAGCTCTGCTGACCTGGTTTCTCTGGCTCTACAGCAGCTCTGCTGACCTGGTTCTCTGGCTCTAGAGCAGGTCTGCTGACCTGGTTCTCTGGCTCTAAAGCAGCTCTGCTGACCTGGCTCTCTCCCTCTATTGCAGTTCTGCTGACCTGGTTCTCTGGCTCTAAAGCAGTTCTGCTGACCTGGTTCTCTGGCTCTAAAGCAGCTCTGCTGACCTGGTTCTCTCCCTCTAAAGCAGCTTTGCTGACCTGGTTTCTCTGCCTCTACAGCAGCTCTGCTGACCTGGTTCTCTGTCTCTAGAGCAGCTCTGCTGACCTGGCTCTTAGGCTCTAGAGCAGCTCTGCTAACCTGGTTCTCTGGCTCTAAAGCAGCTCTGCTGACCTGGTTCTCTGGCTCTAAAACAGATCTGCTGACCTGGTTCTCTCCCTCTAAAGCAGCTCTGATTACCTGGTTCTCTGGCTCTACTGCAGCTCTGCTGACCTGGTTCTCTGGCTCTAGATCAGCTCTGCTATCCTAGTTCTCTGGCTCTAGAGCAGCTCTGCTGACCTGGTTCTCTGGCTCTAAAGCAGCTCTGCTGACGTGGTTCTATGGCTCTAAAGCAGCTCTGCTGACCTGGTTCTCTGGCTCTAGAGCAGCTCTGCTGACCTGGTTCTCTGGCTCTAAAGCAGCTCTGCTGACCTGGTTCTCTGGCTCTAAAGCAGCTCTGCTGACCTGGTTCTCTCCCTCTAAAGCAGCTCTGCTGACCTGGTTTCTCTGGCTCTACAGCAGCTCTGCTGACCTGGTTCTCTGCCTCTAGAGCAGCTCTGCTGACCTGGTTCTTAGGCTCTAGAGCAGCTCTGCTGACCTGGTTCTCTGGCTCTAGAGCAGCTCTGCTGACCTGGTTCTCTGGCTCTAAAGCAGCTCTGCTGACCTGGTTCTCTGGCTCTAAAGCAGCGCTGCTGACCTGGTTCTCTCCCTCTAAAGCAGCTCTGCTGACCTGGTTTCTCTGGCTCTACAGCAGCTCTGCTGACCTGGTTCTCTGGCTCTAGAGCAGTTCTGCTGACCTGGTTCTTAGGCTCTAAAGCAGCTCTGCTGACCTGGTTTCTCTGGCTCTACAACGGCTCTGCTGACCTGGTTCTCTGGCTCTAAAGTAGCTCTACTGACCTGGTTCTATGGCTCTATAGCAGCTCTGCTGACCTGGTTCTCTGGCTCTAGAGCAGCTCTGCTGACCTGGTTCTCTGGCTCTAAAGCAGCTCTGCTGACCTGGTTCTCTGGCTCTAGAGCAGCTCTGCTGACCTGGTTCTCTGGCTCTAAAGCAGCTCTGCTGACCTGGTTCTATGGCTCTAAAGCAGCTCTGCTGACCTGGTTCTCTGGCTCTAGAGCAGGTCTGCTGACCTGGTTCTTAGGCTCTAGAGCAGCTCTGCTGACCTTGTTCTCTGGCTCTATAGCAGCTCTGCTGACCTGGTTCTCTCCCTCTAAAGCAGCTCTGCTGACCTGGTTTCTCTGGCTCTACAGCAGCTCTGCTGACCTGGTTTCTCTGGCTCTACAGCAGCTCTGCTGACCTGGTTCTCTGCCTCTAGAGCAGCTCTGCTGACCTGGTTCTCTGGCTCTAGAGCAGCTCTGCTGACCTGGTTCTCTGGCTCTAAAGCAGCTCTGTTGACCTGGTTCTCTGGCTCTAAAGCAGCGCTGCTGACCTGGTTCTCTCCCTCTAAAGCAGCTCTGCTGACCTGGTTTCTCTGGCTCTACAGCAGCTCTGCTGACCTGGTTTCTCTGGCTCTACAGCAGCTCTGCTGACCTGGTTCTCTGGCTCTAGAGCAGTTCTGCTGACCTGGTTCTCTAGGCTCTAAAGCAGCTCTGCTGACCTGGTTTCTCTGGCTCTACAACGGCTCTGCTGACCTGGTTCTCTGGCTCTAAAGCAGCTCTACTGACCTGGTTCTATGGCTCTATAGCAGCTCTGCTGACCTGGTTCTCTGGCTCTAGAGCAGCTCTGCTGACCTGGTTCTCTGGCTCTAAAGCAGCTCTGCTGACCTGGTTCTCTGGCTCTAGAGCAGCTCTGCTGACCTGGTTCTCTGGCTCTAAAGCAGCTCTGCTGACCTGGTTCTATGGCTCTAAAGCAGCTCTGCTGACCTGGTTCTATGGCTCTAAAGCAGCTCTGCTGACCTGGTTCTCTGGCTCTAGAGCAGGTCTGCTGACCTGGTTCTCAGGCTCTAGAGCAGCTCTGCTGCCCTGGTTCTCTCCCTCTAAAGCAGCTCTGGTGACCTGGTTCTATGGCTCTAAAGCAGCTCTGCTGACCTGGTTCTCTGGCTCTAGAGCAGCTCTGCTGACCTGGTTCTCTCCCTCTAAAGCAGCTCTGCCGACCTGGTTTCTCTGGCTCTCCAACGGCTCTGCTGACCTGGTTCTCTGGCTCTAAAGCAGCTCTACTGACCTGGTTCTATGGCTCTAAAGCAGCTCTGCTGACCTGGTTCTCTGGCTCTAGAGCAGCTCTGCTGACCTGGTTCTCTGGCTCTAAAGCAGCTCTGCTGACCTGGTTCTCTGTCTCTAAAGCAGCGCTGCTGACCTGGTTCTCTCCCTCTAAAGCAGCTCTGCTGACCTGGTTTCTCTGGCTCTACAGCAGCTCTGCTGACCTGGTTCTCTGGCTCTAAAGCAGCTCTGCTGACCTGGTTCTCTGGCTCTAAAGCAGCGCTGCTGACCTGGTTCTCTCCCTCTAAAGCAGCTCTGCTGACCTGGTTTCTCTGGCTCTACAGCAGCTCTGCTGACCTGGTTCTCTGGCTCTAGAGGAGTTCTGCTGACCTGGTTCTTAGGCTCTAAAGCAGCTCTGCTGACCTGGTTTCTCTGGCTCTACAACGGCTCTGCTGACCTGGTTCTCTGGCTCTAAAGTAGCTCTGCTGACCTGGTTCTATGGCTCTATAGCAGCTCTGCTGACCTGGTTCTCTGGCTCTAGAGCAGCTCTGCTGACCTGGTTCTCTGGCTCTAAAGCAGCTCTGCTGACCTGGTTCTCTGGCTCTAGAGCAGCTCTGCTGACCTGGTTCTCTGGCTCTAAAGCAGCTCTGCTGACCTGGTTCTATGGCTCTAAAGCAGCTCTGCTGACCTGGTTCTCTGGCTCTAGAGCAGGTCTGCTGACCTGGTTCTCAGGCTCTAGAGCAGCTCTGCTGCCCTGGTTCTCTCCCTCTAAAGCAGCTCTGGTGACCTGGTTCTATGGCTCTAAAGCAGCTCTGCTGACCTGGTTCTCTGCCTCTAGAGCAGGTCTGCTGACCTGGTTCTCTGGCTCTAGAGCAGCTCTGCTGACCTGGTTCTCTCCCTCTAAAGCAGCTCTGCCGACCTGGTTTCTCTGGCTCTCCAACGGCTCTGCTGACCTGGTTCTCTGGCTCTAAAGCAGCTCTGCTGACCTGGTTCTATGGCTCTAAAGCAGCTCTGCTGACCTGGTTCTCTGGCTCTAGAGCAGCTCTGCTGACCTGGTTCTCTGGCTCTAAAGCAGCTCTGCTGACCTGGTTCTCTGTCTCTAAAGCAGCGCTGCTGACCTGGTTCTCTCCCTCTAAAGCAGCTCTGCTGACCTGGTTTCTCTGGCGCTACAGCAGCTCTGCTGACCTGGTTCTCTGGCTCTAGAGCAGTTCTGCTGACCTGGTTCTTAGGCTCTAAAGCAGCTCTGCTGACCTGGTTTCTCTGGCTCTACAAGCGGCTCTGCTGACCTGGTTCTCTGGCTCTAAAGTATCTCTACTGACCTGGTTCTATGGCTCTATAGCAGCTCTGCTGACCTGGTTCTCTGGCTCTAGAGCAGCTCTGCTGACCTGGTTCTATGGCTCTAAAGCAGCTCTGCTGACCTGGTTCTCTGGCTCTAGAGCAGCTCTGCTGACCTGGTTCTCTGGCTCTAGATCAGCTCTGCTGTCCTGGTTCTCTGGCTCTAGAGCAGCTCTGCTGACCTGGTTCTCTGGCTCTAAAGCAGCTCTGCTGACTTGGTTCTATGGCTCTAAAGCAGCTCTGCTGACCTGGTTCTCTGGCTCTAGAGCAGCTCTGCTGACCTGGTTCTCTGGCTCTAAAGCAGCTCTGCTGACCTGGTTCTCTGGCTCTATAGCAGCTCTGCTGACCTGGTTCTCTCCCTCTAAAGCAGCTCTGCTGACCTGGTTTCTCAGGCTCTACAGCAGCTCTGCTGACCTGGTTTCTCTGGCTCTACAGCAGCTCTGCTGACCTGGTTCTCTGCCTCTAGAGCAGCTCTGCTGACCTGGTTCTCTGGCTCTAGAGCAGCTCTGCTGACCTGGTTCTCTGGCTCTAAAGCAGCTCTGTTGACCTGGTTCTCTGGCTCTAAAGCAGCGCTGCTGACCTGGTTCTCTCCCTCTAAAGCAGCTCTGCTGACCTGGTTTCTCTGGCTCTACAGCAGCTCTGCTGACCTGGTTTCTCTGGCTCTACAGCAGCTCTGCTGACCTGGTTCTCTGGCTCTAGAGCAGTTCTGCTGACCTGGTTCTTAGGCTCTAAAGCAGCTCTGCTGACCTGGTTTCTCTGGCTCTACAACGGCTCTGCTGACCTGGTTCTCTGGCTCTAAAGTAGCTCTACTGACCTGGTTCTATGGCTCTATAGCAGCTCTGCTGACCTGGTTCTCTGGCTCTAGAGCAGCTCTGCTGACCTGGTTCTCTGGCTCTAAAGCAACTCTGCTGACCTGGTTCTCTGGCTCTAGAGCAGCTCTGCTGACCTGGTTCTCTGGCTCTAAAGCAGCTCTGCTGACCTGGTTCTATGGCTCTAAAGCAGCTCTGCTGACCTGGTTCTCTGGCTCTAGAGCAGGTCTGCTGACCTGGTTCTCAGGCTCTAGAGCAGCTCTGCTGCCCTGGTTCTCTCCCTCTAAAGCAGCTCTGGTGACCTGGTTCTATGGCTCTAAAGCAGCTCTGCTGACCTGGTTCTAGGCCTCTAGAGCAGGTCTGCTGACCTGGTTCTCTGGCTCTAGAGCAGCTCTGCTGACCTGGTTCTCTCCCTCTAAAGCAGCTCTGCCCACCTGGTTTCTCTGGCTCTCCAACGGCTCTGCTGACCTGGTTCTCTGGCTCTAAAGCAGCTCTACTGACCTGGTTCTATGGCTCTAAAGCAGCTCTGCTGACCTGGTTCTCTGGCTCTAGAGCAGCTCTGCTGACCTGGTTCTCTGGCTCTAAAGCAGCTCTGCTGACCTGGTTCTCTGGCTCTAAAGCAGCGCTGCTGACCTGGTTCTCTCCCTCTAAAGCAGCTCTGCTGACCTGGTTTCTCTGGCTCTACAGCAGCTCTGCTGACCTGGTTCTCTGGCTCTAGAGCAGCTCTGCTGGCCTGGCTCTTAGGCTCTAGAGCAGCTCTGCTGACCTGGTTTCTCTAGCTCTACAACGTCTCTGCTGGCATGGTTCTCTGGCTCTAAAGCAGCTCTACTGACCTGGTTCTATGGCTCTACAGCAGCTCTGCTGACCTGGTTCTCTGGCTCTAGAGCAGCTCTGCTGACCTGGTTCTCTGGCTCTAAACCAGCTCTGCTGACCTGGTTCTATGGCTCTAAAGCAGCTCTGCTGACCTGGTTCTATGGCTCTAAAGCAGCTCTGCTGACCTGGTTCTCTGGCTCTAGGCCAGCTCTGCTGACCTGGTTCTCTGGCTCTAAAGCAGCTCTGGTGACCTGGTTCTATGGCTCTAAAGCAGCTCTGCTGACCTGGTTCTCTGCCTCTAGAGCAGGTCTGCTACCCTGGTTCTCTGGCTCTAGAGCAGCTCTGCTGACCTGGTTCTCTCCCTCTAAAGCAGCTCTGCCGACCTGGTTTCTCTGGCTCTCCAACGGCTCTGCTGACCTGGTTCTCTGGCTCTAAAGCAGCTCTAATGACCTGGTTCTATGGCTCTAAAGCAGCTCTGCTGACCTGGTTCTCTGACTCTAGAGCAGCTCTGCTGACCTGGTTCTCTGGCTCTAAAGCAGCTCTGCTGACCTGGTTCTATGGCTCTAAAGCAGCTCTGCTGACCTGGTTCCCTGGCTCTAGAGCAGGTCTGCTGACCTGGTTCTCTGGCTCTAAAGCAGCTCTGCTGACCTGGTTCTCTCCCTCTAACGCAGCTCTGCTGACCTGGTTTCTCTGGCTCTACAGTAGCTCCGAGGACCTGGTTCTCTGGCTCTAAAGCAGCTCTGCTGACCTGGTTCTCTGGCTCCTGGTTCTCTGGCTCTAAAGCAGCTCTGCTGACCTGGTTTCTCTGGCTCTAGAGCAGCTCTGCTGACCTGGTTCTCTGGCTCTAGAGCAGCTCTGCTGGCCTGGTTCTTAGGCTCTAGAGCAGCTCTGCTGACCTGGTTCTCTGACTCTAAAGCAGCTCTGCTGACCTGGTTCTCTGGCTCTAAAGCAGCTCTGCTGACCTGGTTCTTTGGCTCTAAACCAGCTCTGCTGACCTGGTTCTCTCCCTCTAAAGCAGCTTTGCTGACCTGGTTTCTCTGCCTCTAGAGCAGCTCTGCTGACCTGGTTCTCTGCCTCTAGAGCAGCTCTGCTGACCTGGTTCTTAGGCTCTAGAGCAGCTCTGCTGACCTGGTTCTCTGGCTCTAAAGCAGCTCTGCTGACCTGGTTCCCTGGCTCTAGAGCAGGTCTGCTGACCTGGTTCTCTGGCTCTAAAGCAGCTCTGCTGACCTGGTTCTCTCCCTCTAACGCAGCTCTGCTGACCTGGTTTCTCTGGCTCTACAGTAGCTCTGAGGACCTGGTTCTCTGGCTCTAAAGCAGCTCTGCTGACCTGGTTCTCTGGCTCCTGGTTCTCTGGCTCTAAAGCAGCTCTGCTGACCTGGTTTCTCTGGCTCTAGAGCAGCTCTGCTGACCTGGTTCTCTGGCTCTAGAGCAGCTCTGCTGGCCTGGTTCTTAGGCTCTAGAGCAGCTCTGCTGACCTGGTTCTCTGGCTCTAAAGCAGCTCTGCTGACCTGGTTCTCTGGCTCTAGAGCAGCTCTGCTGACCTGGTTCTCTGGCTCTAAAGCAGCTCTGCTGACCTGGTTCTATGGCTCTAAAGCAGCTCTGCTGACCTGGTTCTCTGGCTCTAGAGCAGCTCTGCTGACCTGGTTCTCTGCCTCTAGAGCAGCTCTGCTGACCTGGTTCTCTAGGCTCTAGAGCAGCTCTGCTGACCTGGTTCTCTGGCTCTAAAGCAGCTCTGCTGACCTGGTTCTCTGGCTCTAAAGCAGCTCTGCTGACCTGGTTCTCTGGCTCTAAAGCAGCTCTGCTGACCTGATTTCTCTGGCTGTACAGCAGCTCTGCCGACCTGGTTCTCTCCCTCTAGAGCAGATCTGCTGACCTGGTTCTTAGGCTCTAGAGCAGCTCTGCTGACCTTGTTCTCTGGCTCTATAGCAGCTCTGCTGACCTGGTTCTCTCCCTCTAAAGCAGCTCTGCTGACCTGGTTTCTCTGGCTCTACAGCAGCTCTGCTGACCTGGTTTCTCTGGCTCTACAGCAGCTCTGCTGACCTGGTTCTCTGCCTCTAGAGCAGCTCTGCTGACCTGGTTCTCTGGCTCTAGAGCAGCTCTGCTGACCTGGTTCTCTGGCTCTAAAGCAGCTCTGTTGACCTGGTTCTCTGGCTCTAAAGCAGCGCTGCTGACCTGGTTCTCTCCCTCTAAAGCAGCTCTGCTGACCTGGTTTCTCTGGCTCTACAGCAGCTCTGCTGACCTGGTTTCTCTGGCTCTACAGCAGCTCTGCTGACCTGGTTCTCTGGCTCTAGAGCAGTTCTGCTGACCTGGTTCTTAGGCTCTAAAGCAGCTCTGCTGACCTGGTTTCTCTGGCTCTACAACGGCTCTGCTGACCTGGTTCTCTGGCTCTAAAGCAGCTCTACTGACCTGGTTCTATGGCTCTATAGCAGCTCTGCTGACCTGGTTCTCTGGCTCTAGAGCAGCTCTGCTGACCTGGTTCTCTGGCTCTAAAGCAGCTCTGCTGACCTGGTTCTCTGGCTCTAGAGCAGCTCTGCTGACCTGGTTCTCTGGCTCTAAAGCAGCTCTGCTGACCTGGTTCTATGGCTCTAAAGCAGCTCTGCTGACCTGGTTCTCTGGCTCTAGAGCAGGTCTGCTGACCTGGTTCTCAGGCTCTAGAGCAGCTCTGCTGCCCTGGTTCTCTCCCTCTAAAGCAGCTCTGGTGACCTGGTTCTATGGCTCTAAAGCAGCTCTGCTGACCTGGTTCTAGGCCTCTAGAGCAGATCTGCTGACCTGGTTCTCTGGCTCTAGAGCAGCTCTGCTGACCTGGTTCTCTCCCTCTAAAGCAGCTCTGCCCACCTGGTTTCTCTGGCTCTCCAACGGCTCTGCTGACCTGGTTCTCTGGCTCTAAAGCAGCTCTACTGACCTGGTTCTATGGCTCTAAAGCAGCTCTGCTGACCTGGTTCTCTGGCTCTAGAGCAGCTCTGCTGACCTGGTTCTCTGGCTCTAAAGCAGCTCTGCTGACCTGGTTCTCTGGCTCTAAAGCAGCGCTGCTGACCTGGTTCTCTCACTCTAAAGCAGCTCTGCTGACCTGGTTTCTCTGGCTCTACAGCAGCTCTGCTGACCTGGTTCTCTGGCTCTAGAGCAGTTCTGCTGACCTGGTTCTTAGGCTCTAAAGCAGCTCTGCTGACCTGGTTTCTCTGGCTCTACAACGGCTCTGCTGACCTGGTTCTCTGGCTCTAAAGTAGCTCTACTGACCTGGTTCTATGGCTCTATAGCAGCTCTGCTGACCTGGTTCTCTGGCTCTAGAGCAGCTCTGCTGACCTGGTTCTCTGGCTCTAAACCAGCTCTGCTGACCTGGTTCTATGGCTCTAAAGCAGCTCTGCTGACCTGGTTCTTTGGCTCTAGAGCAGCTCTGCTGACCTGGTTCTCTGGCTCTAAAGCAGCTCTGCTGACCTGGTTCTATGGCTCTAAAGCAGCTCTGCTGACCTGGTTCTATGGCTCTAAAGCAGCTCTGCTGACCTGGTTCTCTGGCTCTAGGCCAGCTCTGCTGACCTGGTTCTCTGACTCTAGAGCAGCTCTGCTGACCTGGTTCTATGGCTCTAAAGCAGCTCTGCTGACCTGGTTCTATGGCTCTAAAGCAGCTCTGCTGACCTGGTTCCCTGGCTCTAGAGCAGGTCTGCTGACCTGGTTCTCTGGCTCTAAAGCAGCTCTGCTGACCTGGTTCTCTCCCTCTAACGCAGCTCTGCTGACCTGGTTTCTCTGGCTCTACAGTAGCTCTGAGGACCTGGTTCTCTGGCTCTAAAGCAGCTCTGCTGACCTGGTTCTCTGGCTCCTGGTTCTCTGGCTCTAAAGCAGCTCTGCTGACCTGGTTTCTCTGGCTCTAGAGCAGCTCTGCTGACCTGGTTCTCTGGCTCTAGAGCAGCTCTGCTGGCCTGGTTCTTAGGCTCTAGAGCAGCTCTGCTGACCTGGTTCTCTGACTCTAAAGCAGCTCTGCTGACCTGGTTCTCTGGCTCTAAAGCAGCTCTGCTGACCTGGTTCTTTGGCTCTAAACCAGCTCTGCTGACCTGGTTCTCTCCCTCTAAAGCAGCTTTGCTGACCTGGTTTCTCTGCCTCTAGAGCAGCTCTGCTGACCTGGTTCTCTGCCTCTAGAGCAGCTCTGCTGACCTGGTTCTTAGGCTCTAGAGCAGCTCTGCTGACCTGGTTCTCTGGCTCTAAAGCAGCTCTGCTGACCTGGTTCTCTGGCTCTAAAGCAGCTCTGCTGACCTGGTTCTCTGGCTCTAAAGCAGCTCTGCTGACCTGATTTCTCTGGCTGTACAGCAGCTCTGCCGACCTGGTTCTCTCCCTCTAGAGCAGATCTGCTGACCTGGTTCTTAGGCTCTAGAGCAGCTCTGCTGACCTTGTTCTCTGGCTCTAAAGCAGCTCTGCTGACCTGGTTCTATGGCTCTAAAGCAGCTCTGCTGACCTGGTTCTCTGCCTCTAGAGCAGGTCTGCTGACCTGGTTCTCTGGCTCTAGTGCAGCTCTGCTGACCTGGTTCTCTCCCTCTAAAGCAGCTCTGCTGACCTGGTTTCTCTGGCTCTCCAATGGCTCTGCTGACCTGGTTCTCTGGCTCTAAAGCAGCTCTACTGACCTGGTTTCTCTGGCTCTAAAGCAGCTCTGCTGACCTGGTTCTCTGACTCTAAAGCAGCTCTGCTGACCTGGTTCTCTGGCTCCTGGTTCTCTGGCTCTAAAGCAGCTCTGCTGACCTGGTTTCTCTGGCTCTAGAGCAGCTCTGCTGACCAGGTTCTCTGGCTCTAGAGCAGCTCTGCTCGCCTGGTTCTTAGGCTCTAGAGCAGCTCTGCTGACCTGGTTCTCTGACTCTAAAGCAGCTCTGCTGACCTGGTTCTCTGGCTCTAAAGCAGCTCTGCTGACCTGGTTCTTTGGCTCTAAACCAGCTCTGCTGACCTGGTTCTCTCCCTCTAAAGCAGCTTTGCTGACCTGGTTTCTCTGCCTCTAGAGCAGCTCTGCTGACCTGGTTCTCTGCCTCTAGAGCAGCTCTGCTGACCTGGTTCTTAGGCTCTAGAGCAGCTCTGCTGACCTGGTTCTCTGGCTCTAAAGCAGATCTGCTGACCTGGTTCTCTGGCTCTAAAGCAGCTCTGCTGACCTGGTGCTCTGGCTCTAAAGCAGCTCTGCTGACCTGGTTCTCTCCCTCTAAAGCAGCTTTGCTGACCTGGTTTCTCTGCCTCTAGAGCAGCTCTGCTGACCTGGTTCTCTGCCTCTAGAGCAGTTCTGCTGACCTTGCTCTTAGGCTCTAGAGCAGCTCTGCTGACCTGGTTCTCTAGTTCTAAAGCAGCTCTGCTGACCTGGTTCTCTGGCTCTAAAGCAGCTCTGCTGACCTGGTTCTCTCCCTCTAAAGCAGCTCTGCTTACCTGGTTCTCTGGCTCTACAGCAGCTCTGCTGACCTGGTTCTCTGGCTCTAGATCAGCTCTGCTGTCCTGGTTCTCTGGCTCTAGAGCAGCTCTGCTGACCTGGTTCTCTGGCTCTAAAGCAGCTCTGCTGACTTGGTTCTATGGCTCTAAAGCAGCTCTGCTGACCTGGTTCTCTGGCACTAAAGCAGCTCTGCTGACCTGGTTCTCTGGCTCTAAAGCAGCTCTGCTGACCTGGTTTCTCTGGCTCTACAGCAGCTCTGCTGACCTGGTTCTCTGGCTCTAGAGCAGGTCTGCTGACCTGGTTCTCTGGCTCTAAAGCAGCTCTGCTGACCTGGCTCTCTCCCTCTATTGCAGCTCTGCTGACCTGGTTCTCTGGCTCTAAAGCAGCTCTGCTGACCTGGTTCTCTGGCTCTAAAGCAGCTCTGCTGACCTGGTTCTCTCCCTCTAAAGCAGCTTTGCTGACCTGGTTTCTCTGCCTCTACAGCAGCTCTGCTGACCTGGTTCTCTGTCTCTAGAGCAGCTCTGCTGACCTGGCTATTAGGCTCTAGAGCAGCTCTGCTGACCTGGTTCTCTGGCTCTAAAGCAGCTCTGCTGACCTGGTTCTCTGGCTCTAAAGCAGATCTGCTGACCTGGTTCTCTCCCTCTAAAGCGGCTCTGATTACCTGGTTCTCTGGCTCTACAGCAGCTCTGCTGACCTGGTTCTCTGGCTCTAGATCAGCTCTGCTGTCCTGGTTCTCTGGCTCTAGAGCAGCTCTGCTGATCTGGTTCTCTGGCTCTAAAGCAGCTCTGCTGACTTGGTTCTATGGCTCTAAAGCAGCTCTGCTGACCTGGTTCTCTGGCTCTAGAGCAGCTCTGCTGACCTGGTTCTCTGGCTCTAAAGCAGCTCTGCTGACCTGGTTCTCTGGCTCTAAAGCAGCTCTGCTGACCTGGTTCTCTCCCTCTAAAGCAGCTCTGCTGACCTGGTTTCTCTGGCTCTACAGCAGCTCTGCTGACCTGGTTCTCTGCCTCTAGAGCAGCTCTGCTGACCTGGTTCTTAGGCTCTAGAGCAGCTCTGCTGACCTGGTTCTCTGGCTCCTGGTTCTCTGGCTCTAAAGCAGCTCTGCTGACCTGGTTTCTCTGGCTCTAGAGCAGCTCTGCTGACCTGGTTCTCTGGCTCTAAAGCAGCTCTGCTGACCTGGTTCTCTGGCTCTAAAGCAGCGCTGCTGACCTGGTTCTCTCTCTCTAAAGCAGCTCTGCTGACCTGGTTTCTCTGGCTCTACAGCAGCTCTGCTGACCTGGTTCTCTGGCTCTAGAGCAGTTCTGCTGACCTGGTTCTCTGGCTCTGGAGCAGCTCTGCTGACCTGGTTCTCTGGCTCTAAACCAGCTCTGCTGACCTGGTTCTATGGCTCTAAAGCAGCTCTGCTGACCTGGTTCTCTGGCTCTAAACCAGCCCTACTGACCTGGTTCTCTGGCTCTAAAGCAGCTCTGCTGACCTGGTTCTCGCCCTCTAATGCAGCTCTGCTGACCTGGTTTCTCTGGATCTACAGTAGCTCTGAGGACCTGGTTCTCTGGCTCTAAAGCAGCTCTGCTGACCTGGTTCTCTGGCTCCTGGTTCTCTGGCTCTAAAGCAGCTCTGCTGACCTGGTTTCTCTGGCTCTACAGCAGCTCTGCTGACCTGGTTCTCTGGCTCTAGAGCAGCTCTGCTGACCTGGTTCTCTGGCTCCTGGTTCTCTGGCTCTAAAGCAGCTCTGCTGACTTGGTTTCTCTGGCTCTAGAGCAGCTCTGCTGACCTGGTTCTCTGGCTCTAAAGCAGCTCTGCTGACCTGGTTCTATGGCTCTAAAGCAGCTCTGCTGACCTGGTTCCCTGGCTCTAGAGCAGGTCTGCTGACCTGGTTCTCTGGCTCTAAAGCAGCTCTGCTGACCTGGTTCTCTCCCTCTAACGCAGCTCTGCTGACCTGGTTTCTCTGGCTCTACAGTAGCTCTGAGGACCTGGTTCTCTGGCTCTAAAGCAGCTCTGCTGACCTGGTTCTCTGGCTCCTGGTTCTCTGGCTCTAAAGCAGCTCTGCTGACCTGGTTTCTCTGGCTCTAGAGCAGCTCTGCTGACCTGGTTCTCTGGCTCTAGAGCAGCTCTGCTGGCCTGGTTCTTAGGCTCTAGAGCAGCTCTGCTGACCTGGTTCTCTGACTCTAAAGCAGCTCTGCTGACCTGGTTCTCTGGCTCTAAAGCAGCTCTGCTGACCTGGTTCTTTGACTCTAAACCAGCTCTGCTGACCTGGTTCTCTCCCTCTAAAGCAGCTTTGCTGACCTGGTTTCTCTGCCTCTAGAGCAGCTCTGCTGACCTGGTTCTCTGCCTCTAGAGCAGCTCTGCTGACCTGGTTCTTAGGCTCTAGAGCAGCTCTGCTGACCTGGTTCTCTGGCTCTAAAGCAGCTCTGCTGACCTGGTTCTCTGGCTCTAAAGCAGCTCTGCTGACCTGGTTCTCTGGCTCTAAAGCAGCTCTGCTGACCTGATTTCTCTGGCTGTACAGCAGCTCTGCCGACCTGGTTCTCTCCCTCTAGAGCAGATCTGCTGACCTGGTTCTTAGGCTCTAGAGCAGCTCTGCTGACCTTGTTCTCTGGCTCTATAGCAGCTCTGCTGACCTGGTTCTCTCCCTCTAAAGCAGCTCTGCTGACCTGGTTTCTCTGGCTCTACAGCAGCTCTGCTGACCTGGTTTCTCTGGCTCTACAGCAGCTCTGCTGACCTGGTTCTCTGCCTCTAGAGCAGCTCTGCTGACCTGGTTCTCTGGCTCTAGAGCAGCTCTGCTGACCTGGTTCTCTGGCTCTAAAGCAGCTCTGTTGACCTGGTTCTCTGGCTCTAAAGCAGCGCTGCTGACCTGGTTCTCTCCCTCTAAAGCAGCTCTGCTGACCTGGTTTCTCTGGCTCTACAGCAGCTCTGCTGACCTGGTTTCTCTGGCTCTACAGCAGCTCTGCTGACCTGGTTCTCTGGCTCTAGAGCAGTTCTGCTGACCTGGTTCTTAGGCTCTAAAGCAGCTCTGCTGACCTGGTTTCTCTGGCTCTACAACGGCTCTGCTGACCTGGTTCTCTGGCTCTAAAGTAGCTCTACTGACCTGGTTCTATGGCTCTATAGCAGCTCTGCTGACCTGGTTCTCTGGCTCTAGAGCAGCTCTGCTGACCTGGTTCTCTGGCTCTAAAGCAGCTCTGCTGACCTGGTTCTCTGGCTCTAGAGCAGCTCTGCTGACCTGGTTCTCTGGCTCTAAAGCAGCTCTGCTGACCTGGTTCTATGGCTCTAAAGCAGCTCTGCTGACCTGGTTCTCTGGCTCTAGAGCAGGTCTGCTGACCTGGTTCTCAGGCTCTAGAGCAGCTCTGCTGCCCTGGTTCTCTCCCTCTAAAGCAGCTCTGGTGACCTGGTTCTATGGCTCTAAAGCAGCTCTGCTGACCTGGTTCTAGGCCTCTAGAGCAGGTCTGCTGACCTGGTTCTCTGGCTCTAGAGCAGCTCTGCTGACCTGGTTCTCTCCCTCTAAAGCAGCTCTGCCCACCTGGTTTCTCTGGCTCTCCAACGGCTCTGCTGACCTGGTTCTCTGGCTCTAAAGCAGCTCTACTGACCTGGTTCTATGGCTCTAAAGCAGCTCTGCTGACCTGGTTCTCTGGCTCTAGAGCAGCTCTGCTGACCTGGTTCTCTGGCTCTAAAGCAGCTCTGCTGACCTGGTTCTCTGGCTCTAAAGCAGCGCTGCTGACCTGGTTCTCTCCCTCTAAAGCAGCTCTGCTGACCTGGTTTCTCTGGCTCTACAGCAGCTCTGCTGACCTGGTTCTCTGGCTCTAGAGCAGTTCTGCTGACCTGGTTCTTAGGCTCTAAAGCAGCTCTGCTTACCTGGTTTCTCTGGCTCTACAATGGCTCTGCTGACCTGGTTCTCTGGCTCTAAAGTAGCTCTACTGACCTGGTTCTATGGCTCTATAGCAGCTCTGCTGACCTGGTTCTCTGGCTCTAGAGCAGCTCTGCTGACCTGGTTCTCTGGCTCTAAACCAGCTCTGCTGACCTGGTTCTATGGCTCTAAAGCAGCTCTGCTGACCTGGTTCTCTGGCTCTAGAGCAGCTCTGCTGACCTGGTTCTCTGGCTCTAAAGCAGCTCTGCTGACCTGGTTCTATGGCTCTAAAGCAGCTCTGCTGACCTGGTTCTATGGCTCTAAAGCAGCTCTGCTGACCTGGTTCTCTGGCTCTAGGCCAGCTCTGCTGACCTGGTTCTCTGGCTCTAAAGCAGCTCTGGTGACCTGGTTCTATGGCTCTAAAGCAGCTCTGCTGACCTGGTTCTCTGCTTCTAGAGCAGGTCTGCTACCCTGGTTCTCTGGCTCTAGAGCAGCTCTGCTGACCTGGTTCTCTCCCTCTAAAGCAGCTCTGCCGACCTGGTTTCTCTGGCTCTCCAACGGCTCTGCTGACCTGGTTCTCTGGCTCTAAAGCAGCTCTAATGACCTGGTTCTATGGCTCTAAAGCAGCTCTGCTGACCTGGTTCTCTGACTCTAGAGCAGCTCTGCTGACCTGGTTCTCTGGCTCTAAAGCAGCTCTGCTGACCTGGTTCTCTCCCTCTAACGCAGCTCTGCTGACCTGGTTTCTCTGGCTCTACAGTAGCTCTGAGGACCTGGTTCTCTGGCTCTAAAGCAGCTCTGCTGACCTGGTTCTCTGGCTCCTGGTTCTCTGGCTCTAAAGCAGCTCTGCTGACCTGGTTTCTCTGGCTCTAGAGCAGCTCTGCTGACCTGGTTCTCTGGCTCTAGAGCAGCTCTGCTGGCCTGGTTCTTAGGCTCTAGAGCAGCTCTGCTGACCTGGTTCTCTGACTCTAAAGCAGCTCTGCTGACCTGGTTCTCTGGCTCTAAAGCAGCTCTGCTGACCTGGTTCTTTGGCTCTAAACCAGCTCTGCTGACCTGGTTCTCTCCCTCTAAAGCAGCTTTGCTGACCTGGTTTCTCTGCCTCTAGAGCAGCTCTGCTGACCTGGTTCTCTGCCTCTAGAGCAGCTCTGCTGACCTGGTTCTTAGGCTCTAGAGCAGCTCTGCTGACCTGGTTCTCTGGCTCTAAAGCAGCTCTGCTGACCTGGTTCTCTGGCTCTAAAGCAGCTCTGCTGACCTGGTTCTCTGGCTCTAAAGCAGCTCTGCTGACCTGACTTCTCTGGCTGTACAGCAGCTCTGCCGACCTGGTTCTCTCCCTCTAGAGCAGATCTGCTGACCTGGTTCTTAGGCTCTAGAGCAGCTCTGCTGACCTTGTTCTCTGGCTCTAAAGCAGCTCTGCTGACCTGGTTCTATGGCTCTAAAGCAGCTCTGCTGACCTGGTTCTCTGCCTCTAGAGCAGGTCTGCTGACCTGGTTCTCTGGCTCTAGTGCAGCTCTGCTGACCTGGTTCTCTCCCTCTAAAGCAGCTCTGCTGACCTGGTTTCTCTGGCTCTCCAATGGCTCTGCTGACCTGGTTCTCTGGCTCTAAAGCAGCTCTACTGACCTGGTTTCTCTGGCTCTAAAGCAGCTCTGCTGACCTGGTTCTCTGACTCTAAAGCAGCTCTGCTGACCTGGTTCTCTGGCTCCTGGTTCTCTGGCTCTAAAGCAGCTCTGCTGATCTGGTTTCTCTGGCTCTAGAGCAGCTCTGCTGACCAGGTTCTCTGGCTCTAGAGCAGCTCTGCTCGCCTGGTTCTTAGGTTCTAGAGCAGCTCTGCTGACCTGGTTCTCTGACTCTAAAGCAGCTCTGCTGACCTGGTTCTCTGGCTCTAAAGCAGCTCTGCTGACCTGGTTCTTTGGCTCTAAACCAGCTCTGCTGACCTGGTTCTCTCCCTCTAAAGCAGCTTTGCTGACCTAGTTTCTCTGCCTCTAGAGCAGCTCTGCTGACCTGGTTCTCTGCCTCTAGAGCAGCTCTGCTGACCTGGTTCTTAGGCTCTAGAGCAGCTCTGCTGACCTGGTTCTCTGGCTCTAAAGCAGATCTGCTGACCTGGTTCTCTGGCTCTAAAGCAGCTCTGCGGACCTGGTGCTCTGGCTCTAAAGCAGCTCTGCTGACCTGGTTCTCTCCCTCTAAAGCAGCTTTGCTGACCTGGTTTCTCTGCCTCTAGAGCAGCTCTGCTGACCTGGTTCTCTGCCTCTAGAGCAGTTCTGCTGACCTTGCTCTTAGGCTCTAGAGCAGCTCTGCTGACCTGGTTCTCTAGTTCTAAAGCAGCTCTGCTGACCTGGTTCTCTGGCTCTAAAGCAGCTCTGCTGACCTGGTTCTCTCCCTCTAAAGCAGCTCTGCTTACCTGGTTCTCTGGCTCTACAGCAGCTCTGCTGACCTGGTTCTCTGGCTCTAGATCAGCTCTGCTGTCCTGGTTCTCTGGCTCTAGAGCAGCTCTGCTGACCTGGTTCTCTGGCTCTAAAGCAGCTCTGCTGACTTGGTTCTATGGCTCTAAAGCAGCTCTGCTGACCTGGTTCTCTGGCTCTAGAGCAGCTCTGCTGACCTGGTTCTCTGGCACTAAAGCAGCTCTGCTGACCTGGTTCTCTGGCTCTAAAGCAGCTCTGCTGACCTGGTTTCTCTGGCTCTATAGCAGCTCTGCTGACCTGGTTCTCTGGCTCTAGAGCAGGTCTGCTGACCTGGTTCTCTGGCTCTAAAGCAGCTCTGCTGACCTGGCTCTCTCCCTCTATTGCAGGTCTGCTGACCTGGTTCTCTGGCTCTAAAGCAGCTCTGCTGACCTGGTTCTCTGGCTCTAAAGCAGCTCTGCTGACCTGGTTCTCTCCCTCTAAAGCAGCTTTGCTGACCTGGTTTCTCTGCCTCTACAGCAGCTCTGCTGACCTGGTTCTCTGTCTCTAGAGCAGCTCTGCTGACCTGGCTATTAGGCTCTAGAGCAGCTCTGCTGACCTGGTTCTCTGGCTCTAAAGCAGCTCTGCTGACCTGGTTCTCTGGCTCTAAAGCAGATCTGCTGACCTGGTTCTCTCCCTCTAAAGCGGCTCTGATTACCTGGTTCTCTGGCTCTACAGCAGCTCTGCTGACCTGGTTCTCTGGCTCTAGATCAGCTCTGCTGTCCTGGTTCTCTGGCTCTAGAGCAGCTCTGCTGATCTGGTTCTCTGGCTCTAAAGCAGCTCTGCTGACTTGGTTCTATGGCTCTAAAGCAGCTCTGCTGACCTGGTTCTCTGGCTCTAGAGCAGCTCTGCTGACCTGGTTCTCTGGCTCTAAAGCAGCTCTGCTGACCTGGTTCTCTGGCTCTAAAGCAGCTCTGCTGACCTGGTTCTCTCCCTCTAAAGCAGCTCTGCTGACCTGGTTTCTCTGGCTCTACAGCAGCTCTGCTGACCTGGTTCTCTGCCTCTAGAGCAGCTCTGCTGACCTGGTTCTTAGGCTCTAGAGCAGCTCTGCTGACCTGGTTCTCTGGCTCCTGGTTCTCTGGCTCTAAAGCAGCTCTGCTGACCTGGTTTCTCTGGCTCTAGAGCAGCTCTGCTGACCTGGTTCTCTGGCTCTAAAGCAGCTCTGCTGACCTGGTTCTCTGGCTCTAAAGCAGCGCTGCTGACCTGGTTCTCTCTCTCTAAAGCAGCTCTGCTGACCTGGTTTCTCTGGCTCTACAGCAGCTCTGCTGACCTGGTTCTCTGGCTCTAGAGCAGTTCTGCTGACCTGGTTCTCTGGCTCTGGAGCAGCTCTGCTGACCTGGTTCTCTGGCTCTAAACCAGCTCTGCTGACCTGGTTCTATGGCTCTAAAGCAGCTCTGCTGACCTGGTTCTCTGGCTCTAAACCAGCCCTACTGACCTGGTTCTCTGGCTCTAAAGCAGCTCTGCTGACCTGGTTCTCGCCCTCTAATGCAGCTCTGCTGACCTGGTTTCTCTGGATCTACAGTAGCTCTGAGGACCTGGTTCTCTGGCTCTAAAGCAGCTCTGCTGACCTGGTTCTCTGGCTCCTGGTTCTCTGGCTCTAAAGCAGCTCTGCTGACCTGGTTTCTCTGGCTCTACAGCAGCTCTGCTGACCTGGTTCTCTGGCTCTAGAGCAGCTCTGCTGACCTGGTTCTCTGGCTCCTGGTTCTCTGGCTCTAAAGCAGCTCTGCTGACCTGGTTTCTCTGGCTCTACAGCAGCTCTGCTGACCTGGTTCTCTGGCTCTAGAGCAGGTCTGCTGACCTGGTTCTCTGGCTCTAAAGAAGCTCTGCTGACCTGGTTCTCTCCCTCTAATGCAGATCTGCTGACCTGGTTCTCTGGCTCTAAAGCAGCTCTGCTGACCTGGTGCTCTGGCTCTAAAGCAGCTCTGCTGACCTGGTTCTCTCCCTCTAAAGCAGCTTTGCTGACCTGGTTTCTCTGCCTCTAGAGCAGCTCTGCTGACCTGGTTCTCTGCCTCTAGAGCAGTTCTGCTGACCTTGCTCTTAGGCTCTAGAGCAGCTCTGCTGACCTGGTTCTCTAGTTCTAAAGCAGCTCTGCTGACCTGGTTCTCTGGCTCTAAAGCAGCTCTGCTGACCTGGTTCTCTCCCTCTAAAGCAGCTCTGCTTACCTGGTTCTCTGGCTCTACAGCAGCTCTGCTGACCTGGTTCTCTGGCTCTAGATCAGCTCTGCTGTCCTGGTTCTCTGGCTCTAGAGCAGCTCTGCTGACCTGGTTCTCTGGCTCTAAAGCAGCTCTGCTGACTTGGTTCTATGGCTCTAAAGCAGCTCTGCTGACCTGGTTCTCTGGCTCTAGAGCAGCTCTGCTGACCTGGTTCTCTGGCACTAAAGCAGCTCTGCTGACCTGGTTCTCTGGCTCTAAAGCAGCTCTGCTGACCTGGTTCTCTCCCTCTAAAGCAGCTCTGCTGACCTGGTTTCTCTGGCTCTACAGCAGCTCTGCTGACCTGGTTCTCTGCCTCAAGAGCAGCTCTGCTGACCTGGTTCTTAGGCTCTAGAGCAGCTCTGCTGACCTGGTTCTCTGGCTCTAGAGCAACTCTGCTGACCTGGTTCTCTGGCTCTAAAGCAGCTCTGCTGACCTGGTTCTCTGGCTCTAAAGCAGCACTGCTGACCTGGTTCTCTCCCTCTAAAGCAGCTCTGCTGACCTGGTTTCTCTGGCTCTACAGCAGCTCTGCTGACCTGGTTCTCTGGCTCTAGATCAGTTCTGCTGACCTGGTTCTTAGGCTCTAGAGCAGCTCTGCTGACCTGGTTCTCTGGCTCTACTACGGCTCTGCTGACCTGGTTCTCTGGCTCTAAAGCAGCTCTGCTGACCTGGTTCTATGGCTTTAAAGCAGCTCTGCTGACCTGGTTCTCTGGCTCTAGAGCAGCTCTGCTGACCTGGTTCTATGGCTCTACTACGGCTCTGCTGACCTGGTTCTCTGGCTCTAAAGCAGCTCTGCTGACCTGGTTCTATGGCTTTAAAGCAGCTCTGCTGACCTGGTTCTCTGGCTCTAGAGCAGGTCTGCTGACCTGGTTCTCTGGCTCTATAGCAGCTCTGCTGCCCTGGTTCTCTCCCTCTAAAGCAGCTCTGCTGACCTGGTTTCTCTGGCTCTACAACGGCTCTGCTGACCTGTTTCTCTGGCTCTAAAGCAGCTCTACTGACCTGGTTCTATGGCTCTAAAGCAGCTCTGCTGACCTGGTTCTCTGGCTCTAGAGCAGGTCTGCTGACCTGGTTCTCTGGCTCTAAAGCAGCTCTGCTGACCTGGTTCTATGGCTCTAAAGCAGCTCTGCTGACCTGGTTCTCTGGCTCTAGAGCAGGTCTGCTGACCTGGTTCTCAGGCTCTAAAGCAGCTCTGCTGACCTGGTTCTATGGCTTTAAAGCAGCTCTGCTGACCTGGTTCTCTGGCTCTAGAGCAGCTCTGCTGACCTGGTTCTCTGGCTCTAAAGCAGCTCTGCTGACCTGGTTCTATGGCTCTAAAGCAGCTCTGCTGACCTGGTTCTCTGGCTCTAGAGCAGGTCTGCTGACCTAGTTCTCAGGCTCTAGAGCAGCTCTGCTGCCCTGGTTCTCTCCCTCTAAAGCAGCTCTGCTGACCTGGTTTCTCTGGCTCTACAACGGCTCTGCTGACCTGGTTCTCTGGCTCTAAAGCAGCTCTACTGACCTGGTTCTATGGCTCTAAAGCAGCTCTGCTGACCTGGATCTCTGGCTCTAGAGCAGCTCTGCTGACCTGGTTCTCTGGCTCTAAACCAGCTCTGCTGACCTGGTTCTATGGCTCTAAAGCAGCTCTGCTGACCTGGTTCTCTGGCTCTAAAGCAGCTCTGCTGACCTGGTTCTCTGGCTCTAAAGCAGCTCTGCTGACCTGGTTCTATGGCTCTAAAGCAGCTCTGCTGACCTGGTTCTCTGGCTCTAGAGCAGGTCTGCTGACCTGGTTCTCAGGCTCTAGAGCAGCTCTGCTGCCCTGGTTCTCTCCCTCTAAAGCAGCTCTGCTGACTTGGTTTCTCTGGCTCTACAACGGCTCTGCTGACCTGGTTCTCTGGCTCTAAAGCAGATCTACTGACCTGGTTCTATGGCTCTAAAGCAGCTCTGCTGACCTGGTTCTCTGGCTCTGGAGCAGCTCTGCTGACCTGGTTCTCTGGCTCTAAAGCAGCTCTGCTGACCTAGTTCTCTGGCTCTAAACCAGCCCTACTGACCTGGTACTCTGGCTCTAAAGCAGCTCTGCTGACCTGGTTCTCTCCCTCTAATGCAGCTCTGCTGACCTGGTTTCTCTGGATCTACAGTAGCTCTGAGGACCTGGTTCTCTGGCTCTAAAGCAGCTCTGCTGACCTGGTTCTCTGGCTCCTGGTTCTCTGGCTCTAAAGCAGCTCTGCTGACTTGGTTTCTCTGGCTCTACAGCAGCTCTGCTGACCTGGTTCTCTGGCTCTAGAGCAGCTCTGCTGACCTGGTTCTCTGGCTTCTGGTTCTCTGGCTCTAAAGCAGCTCTGCTGACCTGGTTTCTCTGGCTCTACAGCAGCTCTGCTGACCTGGTTCTCTGGCTCTAGAGCAGGTCTGCTCACCTGGTTCTCTGGCTCTAAAGAAGCTCTGCTGACCTGGTTCTCTCCCTCTAATGCAGATCTGCTGACCTGGTTCTCTGGCTCTAAAGCAGCTCTGCTGACCTGGTTCTCTGGCTCTAAAGCAGCTCTGCTGACCTGGTTCTCTCCCTCTAAAGCAGCTTTGCTGACCTGGTTTCTCTGCCTCTAGAGCAGCTCTGCTGACTTGGTTCTCTGCCTCTAGAGCAGTTCTGCTGACCTTGCTCTTAGGCTCTAGAGCAGCTCTGCTGACCTGGTTCTCTGGTTCTAAAGCAGCTCTGCTGACCTGGTTCTCTGGCTCTGAAGCAGCTCTGCTGACCTGGTTCTCTCCCTCTAAAGCAACTCTGCTTACCTGGTTCTCTGGCTCTACAGCAGCTCTGCTGACCTGGTTCTCTGGCTCTAGATCAGCTCTGCTGTCCTGGTTCTCTGGCTCTAGAGCAGCTCTGCTGACCTGGTTCTCTGGCTCTAAAGCAGCTCTGCTGACCTGGTTCTCTGGCTCTAAAGCAGCTCTGCTGACCTGGTTCTCTCCCTCTAACGCAGCTCTGCTGACCTGGTTTCTCTGGCTCTACAGTAGCTCTGAGGACCTGGTTCTCTGGCTCTAAAGCAGCTCTGCTGACCTGGTTCTCTGGCTCCTGTTTCACTGGCTCTAAAGCAGCTCTGCTGACCTGGTTTCTCTGGCTCCCACGCAGCTCTGCTGACCTGGTTCTCTGGCTCTAGAGCAGGTCTGCTGACCTGGTTCTCTGGCTCTAAAGCAGCTCTGCTGACCTGGTTCTCTCCCTCTAACGCAGCTCTGCTGACCTGGTTTCTCTGGATCTACAGTAGCTTCGAGGACCTGGATCTCTGGCTCTAAAGCAGCTCTGCTGACCTGGTTCTCTGGCTCCTTGTTCTCTGGCTCTAAATCAGCTCTGCTGAGCTGGTTTCTCTGGCTCTACATCAGCTCTGCTGACTTGGTTCTCTGGCTCTAGAGCAGCTCTGCTGACCTGGTTCTTAGGCTCTAGAGCAGCTCTCCTGACCTGGTTCTATGGCTCTAAAGCAGCTCTGCTCTAGCAGGACAGAGTGCGGGGCAGAGTGAAAGGCAGGGCGAAGCAAGAATATGAGTATAGGTGGGAAGACAGAGCGCAACTGAAGAACATAAGGATTAGTGTTAGGACAGAGTGCGGGGCAGAGGAACAGGCACCTAAAGTTAAAAACATGAGGATAAGTGGCAGGACAGTGTGGGGCATAGGAACAGGCACGGCAAGTTAAAAACCTGAGGATAAGTGGCAGGATAGAGTGCGGGGCAGATAAACAGCACGGCGAGGCAAGAACAATACTGTTGTTTGTTGAGGCAACAAAAGAGAAAAAAAGCAAAGTAAATACCATGCGGCACAAAGTTCTTGATATGCTGAAGCGCTGAAATGTATGTGTCTGCCTTGTATAGTTGCATCCCGCAGTGAAACTGAAACCTAAATCAAGGTGGGAGCGTGTGAAAGCTTACATCGCTCGAGAGGAGTCGCCGTGCGCGTGCACATCGCCTGTCCGGGCGCGCACATGTCCTGTCCTACTTCGCGCACCGAACTGACAACAATAGTCTCGCCAAGGAGAGCAGCGCATGCGCTGCGTTGCTAGGCGAGACCTAAAATAGAGCTCTGGTAAAATATGTCTGCGTAGCAGTGCTTAATTTGCATCGGTGGTTGGCCGTGGGGGCCTTCAGCAATTAATTTTGGGGACCAGCACTTATTTTTCCACATCAGATATTTACCAAGTGCAAGAGAGGGAAACAACACAGATCAGAAAGATGGACGAAGAGAAAAAAAGAAAAACCTTCACAATGAGACAACCTGTAAGAACGAGATAAGGGGTGCAAGGTGTGTCTAGTAGTGGATTAAAGAGGCTTGAGATGTGCTTAATACTACCAGGGTTGGTATTTGGTGCTCCATGTTTAATTGCCCCACCTGTGGGCATCTGAGCGAGCTTCGGGCACTGACACTCATTCTTTTACAAATTAAACACTGCCAAGCAGAATTCGATTGCCCATGCAAGTGAAAGTTACGGGCACAAAACTCACAGAGAGGGGCAGGGGATAAATCCATCTCCTTCCTCGCCCATGACAATTTGAGAAAAAACGTAGGTAAGGTAGTAGATTTTACACAAAGGTGCCGATTCCGATCTCGCTCGGAAGGGCTATGAACGTGATCCGGCCGGAAGAAGTACGAGCCGTACGTGTGTTTTCCGACTGACTCGTCAAGCTGTACGAGCGAGCAAGTACGATGCGAGAAACGCAAAATCGCCGACCGAATCGTTTCCGGGTCCGACCCGCTCCATACGTCCCGTCCGTAAGCAACCGTGCCGTGCAATGGAGGCGATTTCCGACCGAGCCAGTACGATGCACGATTCGGACAGCCGGATCGAGTCGGAGCCTCCGACACGTAAACGCTCCGGGAAGTGGACTTCGGGATTCCGTGCCGACCCCCCTTCACCCGTAGCCTTACGAGTCGATCACAGGGGGGACCCAAGGGTCCCCCCTACACATGCATGTACGGTGCAGGTGGCACAGACGCGTCCCCACTACAGGGGGCGCCCTTATGCGCAACTTACCTTTTTCGTCAATGGGAGCGTATGTACGCATCGTACAACAGGCTCCCATTGACTTCAATGGGGCTCCGAGCGACCCGTGTCCGTCAGCGCTTGTTCGCGTCGTACTCGGGTGCTCGGAGCACCGGAGCACGAGTCGGTCGGTAAGCCCTCCGGATCCGAGTCGGACGGAGCCTTCTCCCAGCGAGATCGGAATCGGCCCCAGTATGTTTGAAGTATATTGGCAATAGAGCTATAGTACTATAAGTAGGGAATCACTGACAAAATATCGACCTAAAAAATATCGAGGTACAAAAATATCGTGACAAAAATATCGAAGTCAAGAATATCGACATCCTATCTACATCATGGTAAGTACAAAAATATCGAAAAATAAATATCAATGTCAAAAATATCATTGTAAAAAATATCGTTTTTTAAAAATATTAAAAAAATAATATAAAATAAAGTAAATAATACATATAATTAAAAGAAACATAGTTAAAATTATTTTAAAATGTTTAAAAATAAAAACTGATACATATATTGTTAAAATAAATTAAACATATACATATAAAATATAATATATATACTTACTTAATAATATTCATAAATAATTATTTTAATAACATAAATTCTTAAAAATATTTCATAAATTATAAATAAAGACATACACATACACAAATAATATTATTAAACATTTTAAAAATATATTTAACAAATTAAAAAATTACAATATTTGTAATTTTTGTAAAATAAATTATACACAAAATTAAGTAAAACAATACAGAAAAATATTGGATAGCGGAGGGAAAAAAATTACTATTCCCACTCCAAAGAGTGCAACAGTAGGGAAAGTGTTGGATAGCGTAGGGGTAAAAATTACTATTCCCACTCCAAGAAGTGCAACAGTAGGGAAAGTATTGGATAGCATAGGGGTAAAAATTACTATTCCCACTCCAGAAAGTGCAACAGTAGAGAATGTGTTTGATAGTGTAGGGGTAAAAATTACTATTCCAACTCCAGAGAGTGCAACAGTAGGGAAAGTGTTGGATAGCGTAGGGTTAAAAATTACTATTCCCACTCCAGAGAGTGCAACAGTAGGGAGAGTGTTGGATAGCGTAGGGGTAAAAATTACTATTCCAACTCCAGACAGTGCAACAGTAGGGAAAGTGTTGGATAGCGTAAGGGTAAAAATTACTATTCCCACTCCAGAGAGTGCAACAGTAGGGAAAGTGTAGGGGTTAAAAATAACATACTTATCAATTAAATAATTGTTTTCATTAAATAATGATTTATTAAGAAATTAACAATAAATTAATTATAAATACCAATAAATGAAAATTAATATTTACTTTAATAACATTAAATTTCTTCCCACCCTATTCCCCAATAAACACAAAACCCACTCCACATAAAATTTAACACAATTAATAGAATTATCAATTAATCAATTAATAAAAATTAATTGACAATTAATAATTAATTAACAATAAAATTATCAATACCAATACATAATAATTAATAAAAATTATTTGCCAATTAATAATTAATTAACAAATTAATTATCAATACCAATAAATATTAATAAATAATTACTTAATTATAATAAATTACTTCCCACCCTATTCCCCTATAAACACCCAACCCGCTCCTAAACTAAATTAACACAATAAATATATTTATCAATTAATTAATTAATAAAAATTAATTACCAATTAATAATTAATAAACAATATATTAATTATCAATACCAAAAAATCAAAATTATTAATTACCTTATTATAATTCATTTACTTCCCACCCTATTCCCCTATAAACACACAACCCACTCCAACAAAAATGTATACAATTAATATAATTATCAATTAATAAATTAATTAAAATTAATTACCAATTAATAATTAATTAACAATAAATTAAATATCAATAACAATAAATAAAAATGTATAATTACTTAATTACAATTAAATTACTTCCCACTCTATTCCCCTATAAACCCACAACCCGCTACAGAACTAAAATGCAAAATGTAATTAAAAATAATTAATAATTTCTAAAAATTATGAATTAATTTACTATAATTAAATTACTTCCCACCCTATTCCCCTATAAACCCACAACCTGCTACGGTACTAAAACGCAAACTTTACTTTAAAAAAAATTACTAACTTCTAAACAATGAATCTATATATTTAAAAAAATAATACAAAACATAACAAAACATATGGAACACATACATATAAAATACATACTAAAATACATAACACTAACATAAACCGATATTATTAACATCGATTTTTTTACTATCGATATTAATAACTTCGATATTAACAAAAACGATATTTCTTACCTTCAGGTCGATATTCTGGTCACCGATATTCTTGATGTCGATATTCTGTCCCTACGATATTTAAAGCTCAATATTAATGTAGATCAATATTTAAAAGTCGATATTTTGACTGTGCACCCACCATAATAAGAGTACAACAAAAACAGTGATAAATATACAGAATATATGGCAATGACCGAGCATTATGCAACAAAATGATAATAAGAGTAATATACCTCAACAATGTAACAACATATCCATACAATTTAAAATATACCTTAACAATGTAACAACATACCATACACAGATCATGACACAAAACACAATAATACATCAATTCAGGGCAATACCACAGCATAACGTTGCAACTGTGTTCTGCCCAGTACTGTTGTTTTTTTTTCTGTTGGCCCTTTTTGAATACCACAGAGGGTAAAATATTAAGCAAATTATGTAATTTGAGTACTTTAGCTGCTATTCGGGCAATATGATTGGAGCTTGGGTTGAATAATACTTTTGTGATGGGACTAGCAGCAGTTCTATGCTGGGGCATACATTGATTCACTGTGAGGAAAAGTGTCTGCAGAATTTACTGCTTTTAGAAATATTTATTTGAAACAGAGAAGACTACATTTTGCTGAAATCTATTATATGATATGTAACAGTTCAGGATTCAACACTATGGGGCATATTCCGATTCGGGCCGGAAATCTCTCCGACCGAGCCGGACCCGGAGAGATTTCCGACCGAATCGGACCCGTGCAGCCCGACCGAACGAGTACGATGCGTCCGTATGCATTGAAGTCAATGGGACCCGGTCGTACAACGCGTACGCGGGCTCCCATTGCCTCAATGGGTGTGAGGCGAACAAGGGCGCCCCCTACAGCGGGTACGCGGCGAAGCGACTCGTGCCGTACACGCACAGGTAGGGGGGACCCATGGGTCCCCACTGTGTGCGACTCGCGCGGCTACGCATACAGGGGGTCTGACACGGACCCCGAGTACGGCTCCGACTGCTCTTTCGAGCCGGACGGCGCGTGTCGGTCGGATCTGCTCGCGGCGCGCATCGTACTTACCCGGCCGGGAACGTCTCCATTGCGCGGTGCGAGTCGTGTCCGAGCGAGTCTGTCGGTGCGGTTCGACCCGGGAACGAGTCGGTCGGAGCGGTTGGGACGCCCGAACGAGTCGGTCGGCGATTTTGCATCATACTCGCTCGTCCGGACGCGCGTACGAATCGGTCGGGAAATAGGGCTCCGAATCGGATCCGGTTATGCCGAATCCGATTCGGAGCCCTACCGGCCGAGATCGGAATCGGCCCCTATGAATTTCAATCTATGTCATCATCAGATTTGAAATTGTATCTTAAATTATCTTAAATTATCACAGTTGAAGGTTTATCTTAAATTGTTTTCATCTAGTGTTAGTGTAAATTTAGACTTTGGGCACTGTTTTAATAAGGGTAAATATAATGTCATTACATCTTCTATTGAGAGGAATACACAGTTCGATCTGACATGGAATCTACAGTATGGGGTTCTTCCTTTGTTTTTATAACTAATAATGATTACATGACCATTAAAGATTGTTACAGGTGGCTGTCGAAAAATAAATGTTAAGGTTAGCACATGTGAGCTCTGCAATCCTGGTGTACAGGACGTTGTTCATTGTGTTTTTATTTGTCTGCACGCAATTCAATGCATTGTCAATTCTTGAAGCCCTTTTCATGAGATTTGGTGTATTGTCCGTTGAAAAGGCTCGACAATTCATAACGTCTCCTGAAAATGTAATGATTTGTTTTAAGAAGTTTATATTTTTAAAAGGTTTTTTAATATTTGTACTGACCTTATTTCATTGTCTTTTATGTATTTTGTGAAAAATGATAATATGTATGTGGAACTCTTTGAACATCAAGATTTCATATACTAATGTTCAAACATCAAACTTTTTGTTTTATGCTCTTGTGGGGATGGAGTTATTTTCTTGTGTTGTAGCTACGTGTTTGTTCTGTTTTGTGATGTTGCATTGGGTTGCAGCATACTGCTGTACTGTTGCAAAAGTGTATTATTGTGGTGCTTTTTTGGTATAATCGTCATGTATCTTATAGTACAGTTTTCTGTTGTGTCATTATTCTGAGGTTTTAAGTATCTTATTGGGTTACTCTTTGTTGCTCCATTGTCTTGATTTTATGTTGTCTGTTTGATTTGTGCTGTGTTTTATGTGGTTTTGTGCTATTACATTGCATTTTGTTGTTGTGAGTTGCTTTGTTGTTTTATGTGCTACTGTGTTTTATGTTGCATTACTACATTGTGTTATGGTTGTTGTTAGACTTGTCAGTCCTGGTGCGGACTTCCCCAAGACCTTTTGCTTCTCCCTCCTATTTGTCTGAATTTGGGTTTATTTGGCCTTAGGGCTCTTTGAATTTTACCACTGCTAAAGTGGGAAAATTGGCTTACACCTGATTGGCATATTTACTTTACTTATAATTCCTAGTAAAGTAGTATACAGTATACCCTGGCCAGGTAAATTAAATGCTACTAGGGGGACTGCAGCACTTATTGTGCAACCTATTTAAGTAGCCCCTTAAAACATTATCAAGCCTGCCATTGCAGTCTGTGGGCAGTTTTAAACTCCCAATTTAACTTGGCTAAATTATCCTTTTGCCAAGCCGAAAACTCCCTTTTTAATACATAGGGGCCAATTCCGATCTCGGTCGGAGGCGTACCCAACACCATTCGGTCGGGAAAAAAGCCATGCGAAAGCCTGTTTCCCGACCGATCCGTACAGCACACCGAACGAGTAAGTACGATGCGCACAACAGCAAAGAATCCGGCCGAGCCGTACTCACCCAAACCAGGTCCTGTTCCCCGACCGAGGCGAATCCGGAAACGCTGAATCGAGTCGCACGGAAGCCAAAATGCAGCTCCGTCCGGCCGAACGAGTACGATGCGCTTCCGTACGCGCCGAACCCGTCGCTACGCACGGCACGTCAAAGCATCCGGGAGAGGCGCACATAAGCTCCGATTCGCGCCACAACACGATCCACGGCTCCGAGACGAACACGGCAGCGACGAGGACGAGGCGAAGCGACGAGGACGAGGCGAAGCGACGAGGACGACGCGAAGCAACGAGAAGGACGAACGACACGAACCAACCATGAATCCCTTCGTCCCGATCATACCAATATTCTACATTTACTACCGGAACAGGCACGGACGCGTACGGCGCAGAAGGTAAGCCAGACACCAACCACAAAACACATACAACACGTACACGACACATCACACACACACAGAGGGATGCAGAATATACTTACACCAGCAACAGCAGCACCATAGGGGCGGGATGCCCATCACCAATGCCACATATGCACACAGGGGCCTGAATGCGCACCACCACCCCTCCCCAGGGGGGCTGGATGCCTACCACTACTACCACCCTCACCCAGGGGGCTGGATGCCTACCACTACTACCACCCTCACCCAGGGGGGCAGGATGCCTACCACTACTAGCACCCTCACCCAGGGGGGGCTGGATGCCTACCACTACTACCACCCTCAGCCAGGGGGGGCTGGATGCCTACCACTACTACCACCCTCAGCCAGGGGGCAGGATGCCCACCACTACTACCACCCTCACCCAGGGGGGCAGGATGCCTACCACCACCCTTAGCCAGGGGGCAGGATGCCTACCACCACTACCACCCTCACCCAGGGGGCAGGATGCCTACCACTACTACCACCCTCAGCCAGGGGGCAGGATGCCCACCACTACTACCACCCTCACCCAGGGGGGCAGGATGCCTACCACCACCCTTAGCCAGGGGGCAGGATGCCTACCACCACTACCACCCTCACCCAGGGGGCAGGATGCCTACCACTACTACCACCCTTAGCCAGGGGGAAGGATGCCTACCACTACTACCACCCTCACCCAGGGGGCAGGATGCCTACCACTACTACCACCCTTACCCAGGGGGCAGGATGCCTACCACTACTACCACCCTTAGCCAGGGGGGCAGGATGCCTACCACTACTACCACCCTCACCCAGGGGGGCAGGATGCCTACCACTACTACCACCCTTACCCAGGGGGGCAGGATGCCTACCACTACTACCACCCTTAGCCAGGGGGCAGGATGCCTCACCACTACTACCACCCTCACCCAGGGGGCTGGATGCCTACCACTACTACCACCCTTACCCAGGGGGGCAGGATGCCTACCACTACTACCACCCTCACCCAGGGGGCTGGATGCCTACCACCACCCTTAGCCAGGGGGGCAGGATGCCTACCACCACTACCACCCTTACCCAGGGGGGCAGGATGCCTACCACTACTACCACCCTTAGCCAGGGGGGCAGGATGCCTACCACTACTACCACCCTCACCCAGGGGGGCAGGATGCCTACCACTACTACCACCCTTAGCCAGGGGGGCAGGATGCCTACCACTACTACCACCCTCACCCAGGGGGCAGGATGCCTACCACTACTACCACCCTCACCCAGGGGGGCAGGATGCCTACCACTACTACCACCCTCACCCAGGGGGCTGGATGCCTACCACTACTACCACCCCCACTCATAGGATGGACAATGCATGACACAACCAGCACACCACAACCTAGGGAATGCAAGAAGAAGACATCCCCCAACACCATGACAAGCGTGTGTAGACTGTGTCAAATGCCTACAACACCGAACATGACTTTGAACATACAATGTGACCCCCTAGCACATGTGCCACACATATATGTGTGTGGCACCCACAATGCAAGCAGGCCATGACCATTGTGGCAATGGGGTCCAAACCCCCATCATCACAGTGACCAAAATGTAAGTGTGGGTTCCATAGCTGAAGCACACTTTGAACAATGTGGCAATGGGGTCCAAACCCCCATCATCACAGTGACCAAAATGTAAGTGTGGGGTCCATAGCTGAAGCACACTTTGAACAATGTGGCAATGGGGTCCAAACCCCCATCATCACAGTGACCAAAATGTAAGTGTGGGGTCCATAGCTGAAGCACATTTTGAACAATGTGGCAATGGGGTCCAAACCCCCATCATCACAGTGACCAAAATGTAAGTGTGGGGTCCATAGCTGAAGCACACTTTGAACAATGTGGCAATGGGGTCCAAACCCCCATCATCACAGTGACCAAAATGTAAGTGTGGGGTCCATAGCTGAAGCACATTTTGAACAATGTGGCAATGGGGTCCAAACCTACATCATCACAGTGACCAAAATGTAAGTGTGGGGTCCATAGATGAAGCACACTTTGAACAAAGTGGCAATGGGGTCCAAACCCCCATCATCACAGTGACCAAAAGGTAAGTGTGGGGTCCATAGCTGAAGCACATTTTGAACATTGTGGCAATGGGGTCCAAACCCCCATCATCACAGTGACCAAAAGGTAAGTGTGGGGTCCATAGCTGAAGCATATTTTGAACATTGTGGCAATGGGGTCCAAACCCCATCATCACAGTGACCAAAAGGTAAGTGTGGGGTCCATAGCTGAAGCACATTTTGAACATTGTGGCAATGGGGTCCAAACCCCCATCATCACAGTGACCAAAAGGTAAGTGTGGGGTCCATAGCTGAAGCACATTTTGAACATTGTGGCAATGGGGTCCAAACCCCCATCATCACAGTGACCAAAATGTAAGTGTGGGGTCCATTGCTGAAGCACATTTCGAACATTGTGGCAATGGGGTCCAAACCCCCATCATCACAGTGACCAAAAGGTAAGTGTTGACAAAGAAAGAGGTGCAACTGCCAAACTGCATGGATGATTCCTGGTCACAGAACAACAAACACATCAGTGGCAAAGTAGTGTATGTGTCCCATTGCAACATAAATTGGGGGAGCCAAATCCTGCAGTGCAAATAAGACATAACTTTGGCCATGTGCAGACAAACAACACCCATGGGGGCTGACACCGTCAACAATCATCAATGACACAATGACAGAAGTGACCATCAGAATGCAGACCCACATATTTGCACCAATGGGCACACACATGCAGATACCCTGTGGAGACTGCAGATGTGAGGTGAACAGATACCATACCATGGCAGCAATGGGACACACAAACCATGATCATTGTGCTGACCGATGACCTAGGAGTCCCAGGGACAGCAGGGGAAACCCACCAAACTACATACAGCCAATGGCACACCCAAGATATGCCAATGCAGTGGTGCATATGCACAAACACAAACAGGCAGACCCACACTGCACATCATACACAACAGGTGAGGGGGGTGCCAGTGTCCCCAGGCAACCACACAACACATGAGGAGACCTGAATACCAATCATACAGATGTGCATACAGTGCCACACAAAGGTAACTCATGGATCCAAATCCCCTATGTGGGCAAGCAGGCATTGTCAGATGAGAGGGAGCACAAATCACACATGTCACACAGGCACGTAGGGACAGCAACTGACACAGCAAGACACAGACACACCACAGCACCACCCCCAGGGCCCCCACAATGTGGTGACCCTGGGCTGCATTACAATCCCACTGTGATGACAAAGCTAAATGTGGTTCACACTGTGAACCACAGTCATGTGTACTGAGCAACTAACTACCATCACACCTACACAAGCACAAATCAAACAGCATGGCCAGTAAGCCAAGGCCAACATGGAGGCAGGGGCCTAGCCGGGCAACAACTCTCATCTGCACACACTCAACACCACACCCCTCGACCTCCAACAATGTGCAGCAGTGAAGCACACATGCACTGGTGACATTGCACATGCACCCATGACTATTCCAGGGTGGTGGGTGGGAACCAAGGTGCAGAAACACATCACACATGGACACTCAACAAGACTCCTGAATGTCTGACACACTGCACACTATGCCGTACATGGACATGACGGCAATACCACACCAACCAATGGGATCACAGCCACAGTCACACACCAATGAAGAAGCCAAGGTCACCCACAAAGAACACACATAGACAACAACCAACATTGCAGCCCGGACCCTGAGGAGTGCAAGCAGTCACACACACAACGTGTCACAATCACTGAAAGATAACACAAACTGGAAATCACATGACAGGGGCAAACAACAAGTGCCAAGGGGAAACCTGACTGTGACCCATCTGCGTCTGCACACAAACTCAGCCCTGACAGCAAGCACACCTATGGGTGACACCCTGATGACCAGTAATGTGCCATGCACCCACATCACAGAGAACCCAGGGAGAAGACTTTGGGGGAACATAGCTCAACTCAGCTAGCATCACAAACAGGTACAACACTAGGGATCACAGCATGCACAGCTAAACGGAAGTGAACACACAGACATGCACATACAACACACACCTTGGGCGCAGGCAATGTCACAGGAGTACACACTGCCATGAGGGGACTCCACTCCTGTGTGAGGAAAGCTGTGCCATATGTTGCCTCAGTAGGGCCCCACCATGTCAGCTGAGCACTTGGTCACACAATCAACAATTAGCACCAAATGAGGGCTCCCGTCACATCAGCCTGGTCATGGAAGTGCCAACGGAATCATCAGCACAGATCCAACACACTTGTATAGCAATGTTGCACTGACAACACAGATGAGTCCTTCCCCATTGATGCCCAAACCTGCATGTCCACTGGAGATGGCCACACGGTCAGGGAAGTAGACGAATTGAACAATGGCAGGCACAACAGATGTGCAGGGGTGGAAGCCACAGATGTGAAATAGCCAATCTAAGTAGGAAATCCCATTGCCAAATACTGAACACATGACACCCTCAGATGCTGCTATGGATGACATGGATACACCACAGGATAGGACACATTCCCCTGGACCACATGGGTTCCTGCACAGTAACACTTCATTATCATGAGACCAAATATCACCATCACTGCAGCAAGGGCATGGTTAGCATCATCAACATCATGTACATCAGAAGCAAAAGCACTAGAGAACTGAAAGTTGCTTTATTCAGCATATGTGGCATTAAAAGTAGAAGTCCGGTAGAACATAAACAAAGGCCAATGGCCAGTCCATCAACAAAGTCACAAGTGGGTGACAGTGGCAGATGCCACCCTACACATGCCTGCACAAAACCAGGGACAATCCACTAGGAGGGGCAACCGGGGGTAGGCCAGGCACCGCAGGGACAGGATCAGGGCTCACCAGGAGGAAGCAGGGAAGGGGTGGTGGGTGCTGGAGAGCCACTGACAACTGCAGTGGAGGTGTCTGACATGGTGTGTGCCGGCACAACTGGGGGCATGGCTCAGATGTTGTGGGTGCCGGCACGACTGCAGTGGACCCTGCAGATGGAGTGGACAGGTCCGCCACTGCAGTGCCCAAGTCAGACAGGGTGGTAGTGGACTCCACTGCAGTGCCTACCACCAGGGGAGGAGAATGGGGAACAGGCAAGGTGGGCTGGACAGAGGGGGAGGACACCCTCACCACATCAGTGGCACAGACAAGCGCAGCGGGGGGTGTGGTGCCGGGAGAGCAAGTGGCAGGGGGAGAAGGCCGGAGCCTCTTGGGGATGGTATATCTGTGGGTGGGGGAACCTGGGGCAGGGTGTGGTGGGGGCACCTGTGGAGTGGGGGCCTGAGGGATGGAGGAAGGAGACCTGGTGCTTGAGCTGCAGGGCGGCGGCGGGGTCTTGCTCTTAGCACTCCGGGGGACTTGCGGGTGGGGGCCTCAGTCTGTCTGCGCCTGGGGGAGGGTGTCCGGGGCGAGGGGCACTCTGCTCCGTGTGGGGGCTTCCTCTTCCCCCTGGATGCTGGGGCAGCTGGATCGGAGGGGAAGAGGCCGAGGTCACTGAGGAAGAGGCGCTGGGTCTTTGGGGTTGCAGGTGAGGCAAGGGAGGGTGCTTTGGAGGGAGAGGCAACTGAGGACTGCGCAGTGCCCGTGGATGCGTGTGTGTGTACCAGGGCCCCATCCCCTGTGAGTCTGGTTTCAGTCCCCTGACTGTGCGTGCGTGTGCATTTAGTTTGTGGCGTGTGTGTCTGTGTGCTGGACGTGTGTGTGCTGGTGTGTGCCTGTGCCGTTGTGTGTGTGCTTGGGACGGGTAAGGTGCTGGGGAGTGTGGATGGAGCAGAGGCAGGAGGGGTGAGGGACTGTCTGAGGAGGGACACTGCTGCCGTCAGGGAGGAGTCCATGGACCTGTTGCCCCTCTGTAGGTCAGACATGCCCGATGAGATGCCCTCCATGAACGACACCAGCTGAGTCAACAGTGCGGTGTGCACATGGAGGACACTCAGCATGGCTGTCTGCCCTACATGGAGCTGGCGAAGGAGGTACACAGACTCCTCACTCAGGGCAGCAGGGGACACAGGGGCAGGGGGTGCGGTGCCTGGGACAAAGGAGACACGCTCCCGAACATGGGAGCCTCCACGGACCTGGGGAATGGGAGCCGATGGGAGGGCGGTGGTGGTGCTGGTGGTGGCGGGGACAGCAACACTAGCTGGGGTGTGGTGGCTGCTGACACCCGCCTCCACAAGGGAGTCATCCTCCGAGTTGCTCTGGTCCTCAGCTGAGGTGGATGGTGCTGAGGACTCCTCGGTGTGGCTCCCCTCGCCCTCCGTGCCACTGGGTCCCTCCGACCACTCCTCGGCTGCTGACCCAGTCTGGCTCTCTGGCTCCTCCTGGTCCGTGGAGCTGTCCCCTTCCGTGGCCGTGGATGTATCTGCAAACAATGGGGAAACAGACAGACATCAGTCACCTGCACCAAACGCACACACCACTGTGAGCACAGCACATTACAGAGCAAGCCCTGGCATCATTAGTTGTACATTGCTAAAAGTGCCCTAACTGAACAGGAGAAGCCAATTGTCAGTCTGATGGCAAGCATGGCACTCACATCCCACATGGCCTTGCACCCATCTGTCTGGTGTCTGTTGGATTGCAACACCCCAGTGTGGACACATGCACCAAGTACACAGTAGTTGGACAGTGCAGAGGACACGGTGTGGCATGTGGACATGCACACATCACAGCTCTTGCCACTGAGTCATTACAGGTTTCCGGATGAAAGGGATGCCCAGAGTCAAATAGGAAATGCATGTGATGCATACCAGCGACAGACACCATGATGCACCCATGTCCTGATAGCCATCGCCACAATGGTGTGCATGTAGCACATGTCACTCCCCTGCAGGACCACCAATAAGTTGACACATGCCATGGCAGAGGCATGACTGCTAAGTCATACATCACTGTCTCAGTGATGTATGACTTGGCAGCCAGACAACAACACTATGCACTGTGTCACAATAGTAGGTCATGGGGAATGCAAGTCCTGGAGCTGCACAAGTGCACATGTACATCCCCCACACAACACATCATCTTAACCCTCATCTGTCCAGGTCATACCTATTGGACATATGGGAGACCTGTGACACTACCCTCTGAACCTGAGCCCTCACAATTTGCTGTGAATGGGGAACAGCTGCCTGAACTTCACATTCGCATACCCCAGTCTGCACGCGCAGCTGATCAAACACCTATGTGACACACAAGTATCGTCTCCTATGGTCACATCTCCAGGGGCATGCTGAGCCCCTACCAAGAAACACCCCAGCAGTCCTGGCAACTAATCCACAGCACATTGACACAGAGGCAGACACCTGAGGGGTCAAATCACTGTGCACAATGTGTCAGCTGATACACGGGAGTGGGAGTACAGAGTGCATTGCATGGCCTGGAGTAGGCATGACTGTCCTGCTCCACATGAATGAGGGATGTGCCCTGGACAGTGGATAGCTGGCCATGTATGTGTGACACACGTAATCTGCACACTCCTGGGGCCCAAACATTGTTCCCACCCGCTGCATGGGCGTGTGCCACATACCCCAGGCACATGTGGTGGCTCAGCTCAGCAAGTGGACCGCATATCAAAGCAACACGCAGATCACATGTCCAAACACAGGCGTTGTGTGAACAATGGACCCACCCATGATGCCCACAACAGAGTTAGGGAAACAGATGCTGTCCCCCACCTTTAGTGAAGCAAACTGCAAGGACACAGTCCCAAGTGACACAATTCCCTGAATGTAAGGGCCACACCTGGGTATCAGATGAGCAGTGGGCAGTGCACAATAGAGGGACATGGCTCCTGGACAATATGACTGCTGCACAGTGGCAGTTGAACCAGGCCAGAGGAGGGCACAAAGCATGTAATACAGAGTTCACAGTGCAGTCTTTGACTCACCCCCTCCTTGCTGCTGTCTGGCCTTCAGCTGCCCATCCAGGTCTGGAAATACCACCGCCAGGATCTGGAGCATGTGGGGGGTCAGGGTCCGTGTTCCGCCCCTCCTGCGAGGAGGCGACAGCTTCAGCTGGACCCGTGCAATCCTCCGGGTCCAGGCCCGAAGGTCCTGCCACCTCTTCTGGCAGTTGCGGATCCGGCGCTTGTAGACCCCCACGGACCGGACGGCCCGGATGATGTCCTTCCAGATCTCCTGCTTCCGATGGGCATTAACCTGTCAGGATGACAAAGTGAAAAGGCCATTACCACACATGCAACATATCCGTGCATGACACAGTTGTATATACATGTCTCAATCACAGGGGCACATGATGTACACAGGCAGTGCAAAGCTGCCCATGGACAGTTTGCCAGACGTCACTACATGGTATCATTGCATGGGAAGTAAAACCATGTTCAAATGCACTGTCACTGCACCATACCTGTCCAGTGCAAGTCACTACACACTATGGGGGTGACAACTACTCAGTGAGCCTGCTAGCCAGTGGCGTGCAGACTTCCAGCCTTGCTAGTCACACAAAATGCACATTCAGAAAGGCAGTGCACAGAACACTCACCTGCTCCCCTGGTGTCCCATACAGCTTGCTGTACTGTGGAAGTAGGCTGTCCAGCAGGGCCTGGTTCTCTTCAAGGCTGAAGGCTGGGGCTCTCTCCACAGTACGTGCCATTGCAGGGTCCAGAGGGGCAGAGACAGCAGCAGTGCAGTGGCAGATGTCGTCCTGGAGCATGTAGTGCAGGCAAGTGAGCTCTCAGGGGAACAGCCAGCAATATATATGTGCTGGAGAGGCAGATACTGTCCCTTGTGTCCAAAGTGATAGGTCCAAGTCGTTTGCATCTTCTGAATCTGGCCAATCCATGGAATAGCAGCACCACAACATGCCCACAGCATCCTTCAAATCTTCAACTTCATGACATACATGATTTTGCAACATTGTTGTGGGTGACCAACTGATTTTCCAGCAACCGACTCGTTCGAAATTCGAAAACATGTCCGTTGCCAGGCAAGCCCATTGTCAATGGGTGCGCACCGATCGGTCCATTGCGGAACGCGTACAGGGGTACAACGCGTACCCGCACACATTGAATGCAATGGGCCGGCCGGAGGCACCGATCGGTCCATTGCAGTTCAACGCGCACAGGGGTACAACGCGTACCCGCACACATTGAATGCAATGGGCCGGCCGGAGGCACCGATCGGTCCATTGCAGTACAACGCACACAGGGGTACAACGCGTACCCGCACACATTGAATGCAATGGGCCGGCTGGAGGCACCGATCGGTCCATTGCAGTTCAACGCGCACAGGCGTACAACGCGTACCCGCACACATTGAATGCAATGGGCCGGCCGGAGGCACCGATCGGTCCATTGCAGTACAACGCATCACTGTACATGTGACTGGCATATGTCAGCATGCCTGTCTCAGATGGACATATGCCAGCCACAGATGGCTCCCAGGGAGTTAGGGGCACACCTACATCACGACAGCCTGTCCAAACTTTATCATAAGGCATGTAAGGCTGCATTTCCTATTGTGTGTATGTTGGTGTACATGTTGTCCTGTGGGTGTCACCTGTGGGCAGCCACCCCCAGGCTGTGCACGTGTTCATGGGGACAGGATCCTGGGTGTTACGTGTACATGACCACTGTGATGTGCAACTGTTCATATCTGTGCATGTGCCATGGTCACATTTCACGGTGGTGTATGTGTATGTCATGTCACATACCCCGTGAGTCCCATGTGGGACGGTATGTTTGAGCCAGGGTGTCCCAGTGGCACAATAGTGATGGTCCTCCACAGTCTTTGTGCATGTAGTGTTTACAATGTCTCTGATTACATGTGCACAATGGGAGACAGTCTCCACATCCACGTTGTGTGTGCATGGACTTTGATGTTGTGTGTGTGTGTGTCACAGACGTCCATGTCTGTCCTGCCGTGGCAAGTGGGGCCACTACCTGTGGAGGTCATGGTTGTTTTGCTGTGGTGTATACATGATACTCCATGTAATGCCAGTGTCCATGTGGCAATACAGGGTCCCTGGGAATGTACCTGTCGTTGAGCTGTGGTGCCTGGGGCACATCTGTCCTCACATGTCACTGTGGTGTGTTATTGTGACACGGCAGCAGGAGATGGGAACTGTGACACGGCCTCATGATATCCAATGGGCCAACCTGGGACTAATTGATGCCACCTGTTGGACCGTGTTGACAGATGTTGGCCATGTATGTACCATACATGTCCTTCCGGTACTGCACACTTCATGTAGTTGTGCCTCATAATGATGTATGTTGGGATCTTGAGTGTTCTCAATGCCGCATATGTGGGGTGACTGACAATCTTGCTTACTTCTCCTCTGCACTGCAGGGCTCCTGCTGTCCATCGACCATTCCCAGATCTGGCAACGATGGTGGAACGGGACAGCATCCGACGGTACCGCTTCACCAGGCAGCTGATTGAGGATTTGGCAGTGCAGTTGTCCCCACATTTGCAGCCTGGCCGGCCGTATCCTACAGCGCTGACCCCCAAGGTGAAGGTGATGGCAGCCCTACACTTCTTTGCCACCGGTACCTTCCAACATACTGTGGCGACTGCTGGTGGGATGTCACAGACCATGTTGAGCCGTGTGCTCCGCGATGTTTTGGCGGCAATGTTGCTCTTCTTGAACCGGTACATCTATTTCCCTAGACTGCGACGACTCACTGACGTGAAGAGTGACATTTATGCCCTGGGGAGGATGCCGCATGTCATTGGCTCCATTGATGGGACACATGTGGCTTTGGTACCACCACAGGCCCAGGAGCAGGCCTACAGGAACCTCAAGCACTACCACTCGGTCAATGCACTGGTGGTGTGTCTTGCAGACATGACCATCACACACGTGTGTGCCCGTTTCCCTGGTTCAGCACACGATTCCTTTGTGATGAGGAGTAGTCGCATCCCCAGGATGATGGCACAGATGCAGAACCAGCGTGCCTGGCTTGTCGGTGTGTACTGACTTTGTGCCATTGTGTGTGATCTGATCTGTAGTATTCCGCCCACTTTTCCAAGTCAGCTAATGTGCACTTGTCTGTCCGTAGGTGACTCGGGATACCCCAACATGGCGTTGTTGCTGACACCCCTCAGGAACCCTGTGACACCAGCCCAGATGCGCTACAATGAGGCACATGGTCGGACCAGGAGAGTGATTGAGCGGACCTTTGGTCTCCTGAAGAGCCGCTTCCGCTGCCTGGACAAGACCGGAGGGTCCCTCCCATATGCCCCTGCGAAAGTGTGCAAGATTATCATCGTCTGCTGCATGCTCCACAACCTGGCAGTGCGGAAGGAGTTGCCTCTCATCCAGGATGACAATGACCAACATCCGCCACCTGTGGAGGATCCTGGCCTGGACCACGATGCCAATGATGATGATGATGATGATGGTGATGTCCGCACACAGCTCATCACCAACTTCTTTAGCTGAATGTGAGTATCCTGAGGTGTCATGTCAATGATGTGAGTTGGCATGATGTGTGGGTGGTGCTCTGGTGCTGTTGGAGTGTGTCCATGGGCTACTTGACTGGATGTGTGTTGCGATGTGTGCTAACAGGTGGGCTGTACTCCCCAACAGTGTTGACATGCTAACTTGGTTCTGGGTGGGTATCTTGTAACATGTATTGTGCATGAGTTTTGCTGTTCTGTTCTGTCCTGTACTCCATTGCTTTTGACTGTGTGTCATTTCTGTCCTTCACAGGGTACTTTCAGATTCGTTTGGTCAACTGTGTCCACCGACGACGTGATTGCACATCCAGGCTGGTAGCTGTTGTGTCCCTACAGGTGATGTGCGCCACACCCATGGATTTTCTACAGTTGTTGACTGTGTGCCCGCTGCCAGGTGGGATTACCTTGCATCTGTCGTGGTTACGACATGTTGCAACTGTGTAATAAACCTGTGCTTCACTTTGTGATGTGCGTTGTCTGTGGTCACACATTTGACTGCCATTTGCTTACTGCACCTGTGGGCTACTTGACTACAACTGGGAATGGGTGTGGTGTCTGTGCATTGCACCGTCTTCCCTGGCAACATCAGTGTAGGCAATGAGTCAGATGGCCTAGGTGTGTATGTGTTGTGTAGCCCTGGTGGTGTGTCTCCCTCATGTGTGTCACGTTGCCTGTACTCACATGCCTGTGTTGTCCTTGCTGTTGCAGTTTGCATACACAGTGTAATTTTGCAGTTCATCATCCCCATAACAGCACCCACGTTGGAATCACGACAGAGGCAAGTATGGTGTATTAGTGTGTTTATTGTGATACATTTGTGTTAATAGTGCATAGGATGGGTAGTGCTGTACATAAATCTTGCAATCCGAAGTTCCTAGGTGAATTGAAAGTCCTGGTAGACAGGATCCCCAGTATCGGGGCCACAGTTGTCTGACACATTGGTCCAACTTGTACTCCCCATGCAATGTGTGGGAGTAGTGTTGCCGTCAACAGGGTGAACAGTCTGTGCACAAAGGCGAACATCCAGAACAGGTTCAGGCTTCCTGGGAGTTGCGCTTGGCCATCGGCCTCTCACTTTTCCCTCCTCGGACAACCCCTCTTCTTGGGGGGCCCTCAAGTACAGGCTGCTGCGGTGCAGGGGACTCTCCACCAGAGTCCTCCTCCCTCCCTGTGGCAGTTGCAGTTTGTTCGGCACCAGATGTTGTTGGCACACAGGGAGGTGTGGACTGGTTGCTGTTCATCTGGCGGAGGCATTGTAAAATGTCCCTGGGCACCGCCGTCATCTCATGCAGTGCATCCCACTTGGACTCCACGCGGGACATGTGTGAGTCCACGCGGGACATGTGTGACTCCACGTGGGACATGTGGGAGTCCAAGCGGGCATGATGGGCAGCCTGCTGCTGTTTCATGTCTCTGAGGAGCCACACTACCTGGCTGAGCTCTCCGGTGCTGGACTGGTACGCATCAGCTATGCGTACCAGTTGTGGGTCATCATGCACACCAGCAACGTCTGCAAGCAGCGACATCTGTCTCCCACCCCTCCCACCACCCCTGCTGACATGTGCAGTGTGTGCAGTGGCACACACAGATAACCCTGGTCCACCTTGGGGTTGGTGGTGGTGGTGGTGTCCATGGCCCCAGGTTGGTCCAGGGTCCCTGTGCTGGTGTTGCTCCTTGTTCTGTCCATGTCGGCAGGGATGGTATTCGTGGTGACAGTCGTTGGAGGGGTGGGTGCAGGGGTGCAGCTGGTGGTCCTGCTGGTGCTGCAGCTGGTGGTCCTGCTGGTGCTGCATGTTGACTTGCACCGGATGTGCCAGGTTGGTCTTCATCGTCCGAGGAGGACAGAGGCTGTACGACGCAGTGAGCTCCGCATCCTCTTGAGCCTGGGACTGGGACTCCTCAGCGTCTGCTGCTGTGTCCCCATCATCACCTGTTTTTGGGAGACACAAACAATGTATGTTATGATTCTGCAGGCATCAATGGTTGACACACATGACAGTTGTGACTGTGCCTCTGGGTGCGGGCCTGTACATTGCATTGTCCTAAGTCGTCACAGTCAGGGGTTGATATTGGTGTGGCACATTGTCCTGCATTATTTGGGCATTTCTATGTATTTTCTGGGGTGTGAACATGGTCTGCATTGGTTGTGTTTGGTTGACAGCCGGATCCTCCTTCCCACCCACCCAGCCAGTCAGTTATCCCACCATGGAACGTGCTTGCGTTGCAGGGAGTGTAAGTTGTCTCTCAGGATGTCACTCAGTGGTGTCCTGCTGTTTGTTGGTGCACATTTGCCAGCAGGGCCTTGTGCTCCCCACAGCAGTAGCCAGTGTCAGACATCTTGTGAGTCCTTCTCCACTCCCTGTGATGTGAGCATGGTTCAGGGTGGTGTTGATGGGACAGTTGTGGGGGTGAGCTATGTCTGTGACTACGACTCCCATCATGCTATTGCCTCCTCCCCCTTCCCAGCATGCCCATGCTTCCTTCCTTTTGACTCTGCTTCCCTGTGGGGTGGGCTGGCTGTGCTGACAGGATGGCTGGGAGTGTTGTCCTGGCAGTTGTTTGGCTAGAAGTCCCAAGAGTGTCCCTGTGCTTCACACAACATAACCCAGGGTGGTGGTTCTTTGTGGGATCTTGTGTTAGGATGGGGGCATTGCATTCTACCAGGTGGGTTCTGTGGAGTTTGTGTTGGGGTGTGTGTGAGGGGAGGTGCTTGTGACTATGGTCAGTGCTGCAAGTCCTCCTTCCCACCCAGCTAGCCAGATATCCCACCATGGAACGTGCTTGCATTGCAGGGAGTGTAAGTTGTCTCTCAGGATGTCAGTCAGTGGTGTCCTGCTGTTTGTTGGTGCACAGTTGCCAGCAGGGCCTTGTGCTCCCCACAGCAGTAGCCAGTGTCAGCCATCTTGTGAGTCCTTCTCCACTTCCTGTGATGTGAGCATAGTTCAGGGTGGTGTTGATGGGACAGTTGTGGGGGTGAGCTATGTCTGTGACTACGACTCCCATCATGCTATTGCCTCCACCCCACTTGCCAGCATTCCCATACTTACTTGCTTTTGTGGGGAGTTCAGTGTGTGTGGGTGTGAGAGCAATGGCAAGATGGCTGACAGTGGTGTCCTACTGTTGGTTGGTGTGCAGTACCCAGCATGCCCTTGTGCTCCCCACGACACAGCAACAGTGTCAGACATCTTTGATGGGCCTTTCCACTCTCTGTGGGATGTGCATGCGTGAGTGTGAGCTTGCTGGGCCATGTGGTGGGGGATGTAGAGCTGTGACTACGACTCCCATCATGCTATTGCCTCCACCCCCCTTCCCAGCATGCCCATGCTTCCTTCCTTTGACTCTGCTTCCCTGTGGGGTGGGCTGGCTGTGCTGACAGGATGGCTGGGAGTGTTGTCCTGGCAGTTGTTTGGCTAAAAGTCCCAAGAGTGTCCCTGTGCTTCACACAACATAACCCAGGGTGGTGGTTCTTTGTGGGATCTTGTGTTAGGATGGGGGGCATTGCATTCTACCAGGTGGGTTCTGTGGAGTTTGTGTTGGGGTGTGTGTGAGGGGAGGTGCTTGTGACTATGGTCAGTGCTGCAAGTCCCCCTTCCCACCCAGCTAGCCAGATATCCCACCATGGAACGTGCTTGCATTGCAGGGAGTTTAAGTTGTCTCTCAGGATGTCAGTCAGTGGTGTCCTGCTGTTTGTTGGTGCACAGTTGCCAGCAGGGCCTTGTGCTCCCCACAGCAGTAGCCAGTGTCAGCCATCTTGTGAGTCCTTCTCCACTCCCTGTGATGTGAGCATGGTTCAGGGTGGTGTTGATGGGACTGTTGTGGGGGTGACCAATATCAGTGACTACGACGCCCATCATGCTATTGCCTCCACCCCCTTCCCAGCATGCCCATGCTTCCTTCCTTTTGACTCTGCTTCCCTGTGGGGTGGGCTGGCTGTGCTGACAGGATGGCTGGGAGTGTTGTCCTGGCAGTTGTTTGGCTAAAAGTCCCAAGAGTGTCCCTGTGCTTCACACAACATAACCCAGGGTGGTGGTTCTTTGTGGGATCTTGTGTTAGGATGGGGGCATTGCATTCTACCAGGTGGGTTCTGTGGAGTTTGTGTTGGGGTGTGTGTGAGGGGAGGTGCTTGTGACTATGGTCAGTGCTGCAAGTCCCCCTTCCCACCCAGCTAGCCAGATATCCCACCATGGAACATGCTTGCATTGCAGGGAGTGTAAGTTGTCTCTCAGGATGTCAGTCAGTGGTGTCCTGCTGTTTGTTGGTGCACAGTTGGCAGCAGGGCCTTGTGCTCCCACAGCAGTAGCCAGTGTCAGCCATCTTGTGAGTCCTTCTCCACTCCCTGTGATGTGAGCATGGTTCAGGGTGGTGTTGATGGGACAGTTGTGGGGGGCAATATGTGTGACTGCGACTCCCATGATGCTATTGGCTACACTGACTTGGCCAGCATACACAGAATTCCTTCCTTTGAGTGGTCTTCACTGTGTGTTGGTGTTGTTGTGGTGGCTACATGTGTGGATGTGTTTGTTAGTTCTATTTGTGCCACTGACTAGCTGTAGTTGTAGTTGTGTTTGTACATGTGTTGGCACAGTTGGATGTGACTTTTTTGATGGCATGTGTTGTGTTTATCTGACTGACATACACATTTTGGGATGATTCTGTTCTGGTTGCTGTGTAATTGCTATGAGTGCATGGTTTGACTCTCCCCTTGACAGTGATGTGTGTGTTTTGTGGCAGTATATTGTGTACATTTGTTGTGTACTCACCAGGCTCTGGGATGTCCTCTAGTCCATATACGCTCACTGGCGGAAGGATGGCCCGCACCTTCTCCTCCCAGGGCCTGAGGTATATTGGCTTGGCAGGAGGGCCACTGCCGGTGTATTGGCTGTTGATGTAGTCTTTCTTCAGCAGGTCCCGTACCCTCCTGCGCACGTCATACCACCTGTTCTGGATGTCGCTCTTTGGGCGCCGACATGGTGATTGTGCGTTCACCCTGTTGATGATCCTCTCCCACATCTTGGTTTTCTGGGAGATGAGGGTCTGTTGGACCAGTGTGCCAAACAGCTGTGGCTCCACCCTGAGGATCTCGTCTACCATGACTTCCAATTCACTATCTAGGAACTTGGGATTCTTCTTGGGGGCATGGTGATGGGTGGTGATGGTGAGTGATGTGTTTGTTGGTGTGCAGGTGAGGGTGTGTGAGTGTGTGTTTTGCTGGGTGTATGTGAGGTAGGTATTTGTTGGTGTGCTGATGGTGTGTGGCTTGTGTGAGGGATGAGCTGTTGGTGTGTGGTTGCTTTCTCTTGGGTGCTGGCAGTGGAATGGCATTTGCAAAGGCTCATGGTTGTGATTTGTGTCCTTTATATAGGTGGAGTTGTGGTGTGTCTTTGTTCTCTGTCCCCACCCCCCCCAGTATTTATTGGCTTGGTAATTGCTTGTTTGGCCTTTTTTGGGTGATTTTTCCTTTGTGCTGTTTGTGTATGTTGGAAACGTTCTTGTGACCGAGTCGGACCCTGCATTTGTCTCGTACGGTGTTCTCCGTTTCATTCGCGCTGTGTTTGTGCAGTTTTCTATGCTGCGTACGCGTCGGTCGCGGTGTTTTGTGTTACTCGGCTCGGTTTTGTATGCGTGTCGGTCGTACGGCTTGGCCTCCGTCCGACTCGCTCGTGGTTTTCGCGCCTTGCATCGTACTTTGCGGTTTGGAGTTCGCGTGTACGTTTCGGTCGGATTTGTTCCGGGTGCGTGTCGGTCGGTTGGATTTGCGTGTTTTTCCGGCCGGATTGCTGTTTTCCGTGCGGCTCGGTCGGTCGACTTGGTTTCGGTACGTGTCGGTCGGATTTTTCACGCCTTGCATCGTACTTGGCGTGTCGTGCGCCACGGGTACGTGTCGGTCGGTATTATTTCCGGATCCGAGTCGGTCGGTGCTTTTTCCGGCCCGAATCGGAATCGACCCCATAGTCACCACCAGGATATGCCCTAAACAGCCCAAAGGGCAGGGTGCATTGTATTTCAAAAGTTGGATATGTACTGCTACGTTTTAGATATCCTGGTAGTTAAAAACTCACAAATTCGTTTTTCACTACAGTAAAGTCTACGTCTCCCATGGGTCATCATTGAGTTTCCATTTAACATGTAATAAGTGATAGCTTTTTTTGGAAGCAGGTAGAAATGTCATGTTTTGCGTCTAAGGATATATAATTTAAAATCCTCTTTAATGGTAAGGTTGGGTTTTAAGTCACAATTCTGAAAATGGCACCCTTAGAAATTTGGCATTTTCTTGTCCTAACCATTTGGTGCCTGCATCCTGTTTCCTGAGTCACTTGACTAGGTGAAGTTGGCTGCTGGCCTTTGTATATTCCTCCCAGAGAGCCACGGAATATGGGGACTGGATGTTGGCAGGATGAGGAACTGAACTATGCACAGCCCTACTTGCACTTTGTGAGAATTTGGGTTGTTGGTTGAGGGGGATGAACCCCTATTTAAGCAACAGCCACAATTCTTTTCAGGGTGAACCACAAACAGTCACTAAATGTACCTGTGCTTAAACCTCTGGTAATTAGACACAAAATCAGTCAGTTTTAACTTAGAGGCAATGTGTAAAGTATTTAGGCAGCACTCAAACAGTCATAAAGTGAAAACATAACACAAGAAAAATCCCACATTCATTTAGAAAAATAGAGTAAAGTTTAATAAATTATTTGATACCAAAATGGCAAAAAGCCAATCAGCAGAACCAGAGACAAGCAATTTCAAACACTTAAATAAATATATTGACGTAAAGTCCCTAAGGTCCAACTCTAGCTTATGTAGGACTCAACTCCATCTTTTCTAATGGAGGCCCACATCTTCCTTCTTTCAAACAATAGAAGTCACCATCATTCCTGATTTATACAGAATCATTGTCATGTCTTCTATTAGACGCAGATGTCGCCTGATCTTATCTTTATAAGAACTGTGAAAGTATCATGCCCTTCAATAAATGACAGAAATGCAACCATCAATGCGACATTTGTCTTGGTCAAATGTCTACTTTCTGCCAGTCAAGGTTGATTAACAACACATATCGACACATAACCAATTTAGTGTAGGCTGAATTGATATCCTTTTGCCTTATATGTTAAAAAAGAAACATCTAGGATGCATACCTTGAAGCACATAATCTATGTCAGACATTCTTAAACCTATGTCGGAAATTCCAGTTTCTGATATGGTTTAGTCCATAAGGACGACCACTTGACCACTTGTCAAGAAAGGTCCTTCGCCCAGAGAATTGTGTGAGATTCTGCCAGAGACTGTCTCACCTACTTCCGGTACACTTTGCACTTCACAGATGCTACATCTCACCTGAAGCTGATAATGCTGAGTCCCGTAGGAAGACGGACTGACTGCTACCACAACGCGTGTTTGCCCTTCGAGGGGAACACTGCCGTCGTGCCTCCACTGATAAAGGCAGCCTTTGCTGTCAACAAGGTATGCAGTGCGTCTCTTCTCCCTAGGAAACTCTACACTCCAAGTTGCTCTGCCTTCTATGCTCTCTTAATATTGCATATAGAAGTATACATTAGGGTGTCAGGTTCTAAATGACATATTTAATTACATTTTATCAATGCTGGAAATGTTCATTCTATTCTTGTTATTCATAACATACCTTCTTGATGTTTTTATAATATTCTATATAGTTGATTAGATGTACTGAGAAACAAATTGTTCCTGTAGTAATAAATATTTTTAACCTTAAAGTGTTCATTCTTCTTAGTACACTGTGTGTTAAATTGTGAATAACAAAAAAAAGGTTTTGTTGCTGTTTCCATGGTGCCCGTGATCACTCAATGGGATTATTATTATTGGGGTTCCAATAAATCTATCTTTCAGATTCATTGCTGGTGCACTGAACTGAGTTCACCGATGTCACTCGTGGGTGGGAAAGCACCCCATGTAGAGCTACGCCAAAGTCGTAACTTTTGCAGCAATACTGCCTAAAAGCTACTTATGGTTATAAGGTCTTGCGAGACTGGGTGAAAGTCACGAGTTCAGGTCGACCCCAATGGAGCATGGCCGGTATACAGGGACCAAGTTAAGCCTGCTGAAAAAGTTGCCTTTGAAAGTATAGTGTGAAGAATTCAGTTTGTGCTGAAGGGGGCTAGTAGGAGCAGGGCAAGCGTTGGAGATGGTCATCGCTGTATCGCAAACAGCAGACCAGGAGTCGCGCACAATGATCTCTGTAGTTTGACAATCCTGTTGGGTATCTCGGACAACCATTGATGGATCTTCGCACTGGCGGTCACCGTGGGCCGACGAAGATGTAACGCAAAGTGCAGATCTCACATTTCTGGCAGTTGCTGTAGTGCATAGAGTTTTTCGGCGAAGGCGGCAAGATCTTGGCACGAATGGCACCGTTTGTGGTCACAAAGAGTCCAAAACTTTAGGATTTCACCTTTTGTTTTAAGAGGAGCTCAACTGATGCCACATCAAGGGTCCAGGACCTATGGGGCACCTCTTGAGGATCAGGGACTCACCCAGCGGAGGCCAGCAGGGTGCAGCAGGTCCAGTTGCAGGTCCTATACAGCAGGTCAGCTAGGCAAATGCAGAGAGGCTCTGGAGCTTGTTTCGTCACTGTAGCTCAGAACAGGAGGTCAGTCAGCTGACCCTAGGAGTGACTTCAGCTTGTGATTGATGGTGCAGACCATTCTTCCTTCTCAGACTACAAGAAAGCCTCAAGCAGGCGGGTACTTCTGCGAGAGCAGGACAGCCCTTCTTCTGTGATATCCACTGTTCCAGGAGTGTACTGAAGAGTGGGTCTGAGAGTTCCTTTTTTATACCTGATGCCCATTTTGAAGTGGAAGAAAAAGAAGTTCAAATGTACCTTTTCTACTCCTACCAGGTATTCACAAAGGGATCTCTATAGCTGTAATTCCACCAGTGGGGTGGGTAAACGGGTGTTTCAAGAAAAGCCTTGCCTTGACAATTTGGGAACACTCACATACATGGAAGCTTTTCAGCTTTCCAAACTTTGATCCAACTCATTCCCACCCTACAAATGGTAGCAGATTTACCCTAGCACAGGGCAGGCATAACTCTCCTTCCAGGGTGGGAAAGAAAACACATCACCCCCATATTCGTGGGAGTGTAGGTCAAGTGCTTTCTCCTTTGGGAGATACATTTTCCCTCAAACAAAAAACTGTATTTGCATAAGGGAATCTATTTGCATTCTACGGAGTTCTCTAACACAGAGAACTCCTTTTTTTTTATTTTATTGATTTTATTACTTTACCACAAACAACAGTTCCAGCAATTGGTTCAAGTACATAAAGTGCAGGTTTGCGCATTACAATCCGTACAATAGGCAGCTTCGTGCATGTTCAGTGAAGCCAACAGTGCTGTCCATTTCAATTACATCACATGCATTCGCAGGAGACAATGAGATGTCCAAATGCCCTGACATTCTTCCAATCGGAAGTATACAGTGTAAATGTCCGACAGATTCAGAATCCACCCCTGCCCGCATCCCCTATATAACAACACCACCCTGAATCGGCTCGAGGAACCCCGCCGACTAAGACCTCGTATGAGAAGGAACTTCAGCAGTGTATGGGTGTTCAATGAGGTAGGTTGTGAGGGGGGCCCATATATCCCGTGGTCGGGAAGGTATCGGAATTAATTCAGAGTAAGTGTGTAATTGTTCTTGCCATAGAATCATGTCCCCTAACCATTCCTTGAATTTCAGAGCTCTGCCCCTTCCCCATCGACACGCCACCCGCCGCCTAGCAAGCAGTGCACTAAAGTTAATGAATTTGCGGTGTGCTGCCGGAATAGACTCAACATATCCCAACAGGGCCAACAACGGAGAGTCCAGGTCTGTCAAGCCAGTCATAATATGCAACGCCTCCATCACCTGGGACCAGTAGGCATGCACATCACTACAACTCCATGCCAAATGCAGAAAATCAGCATTATCCATCTTGCACCGATCACAACGAGCGTCCCCCCGCAATCCATACCGGTGCAGCCGGGCCGGCGTATAGTATAGCCGATGTAAAAATGTGTAGTGCGTAATCCGGAGCTGACTATTGGAGGAGGTCAGTTCCGTCTGTTTACAGCAATAGACCCATTGTTGGTCCGTAAGTTCCTGTCCCAGATCTAGACTCCACCCTGCTTTTGCCGGGCTGGCCGCATATTCCCTATCTTTGTATAGGCTATGGTATAACACGGATACGAGATGCGAGGCGTCAGGCATTCGCAACATTTGATGCAGCGGGCCTACCGTAGGAGGTTCCACGGGGTACGCCGGTAAATACTCCCTAAGTCCCTGTCTCAATCTCACATAGAGAAAAACATCCATGGGAGATGGTGGGATAACCTGGAACATCTGCTGCATGATACGAAATTTACCATGGATAAAGAGATCCCCCCAGTTGGTGAGTTTGAATTTCAGCTTGGTTCTGGCGAAGACGCCCCCCTGCAACAACGGCATTTTCGGGTGATACACCAGTGGGAGCGCAGGGGAGTAAAGCACCGGCATTTTAAGTATACAAAGAACACGTTGCCAAGCTTTAACGGTGCAGTCTACTGAAGACGGCCCCTCCGGGCGACTCTCGGGTTTTGACAAGATAATTCCTTCCAAAGGGGTAGGGTGTGCCAGCCAGTGCTCCGTTGCCATATGCGCAGTGTATCTAGGGGGGTGAAACCAATAGTGGGCATAATGCGCTTGTGCGCATCAGTAGTATAATTCAAAGTTGGGCACATCAAATCCTCCCTGTGAATACGGACGTGTGAGTATCTCCCACTGTAACCTCGGTTGTTTGCCACCCCAGACCAACCGAATAAGCTCCAACCTGAGTTTCTGGAAGAAGGCTCTACCCGGGTAAAATGGTATGTTGAGGAAGTAATATAAAAATTTAGGGAGGACGACCATCTTGATCAGCGATATGTGCCCCGCAATGGTAAGAGGTAGGGCTATCCATCTACTTACGCAGCCCACCAAGTGATCAAAGGCCCGACCATAGCTGCTGCGCAATAACGCCTCGCGATCATTGGTAATGTATACTCCCAAATATTTCACCCCTTCGGCATTCAAAATAATAGGATAGTCTGCTTGAAAGGGTAGTACCGCCTGTGTGAGCGGGAAGATCTTCGCCCAATTTATATTTATGCCCGATAGTCCACCAAATCTCACAAATTCTCGCAATAGTGGGTTAAGGTTCTGGACAGGGTCTTTTACATACAAGGTGACGTCATCTGCATATAAGGAAATCAATATGCAACACAGAGAACTCCTTACAAAGGAAATGGAAATAAAAGTTTGGAATTACATGTTTCCCAATGCAATCCACATAGCAAACCTGTGCTGTTGAAACTTTCCATGCTGACCCCAGTACGAATTGGTGAATTCCCAAAAAGTGCTAACTCTGCACTTCGTGCCGCGCAATAGAGCCGGATTCCAAACGGGCGAGTACGATGCACAATTTGGACAGCTGTATCGACTCGGTCTCAGCGAGTGTAAGCAGCTGTCGGAATTGGACTTTGGGGGGCCAGAGCAGGCCCCCCTTCAACCAGAGCACTCCGAATCGGTCACGTGGGTGCGCATGGGTCCCCCGGATCCAAACATGCAGAGTGTGGCGGGCAAAATGGGGTGCCCGCCATGGTGTGTACGCTTTTCCCCACCCACCCCTTTTTTGCTACGAGAGCCTGTGTACATGTCCGTACACAAGCTCCCATTGAGTGCTATGGGAGTCCGGCCGAACCAAGTCCGTAACCATGCGGTTGCATCATACTCGCTCGGTTGGACTCGCATAGCGCATCTCGCTTGGAAAGCCCTCCAGGCCCGATTCGTACTGAGGGCTTACCAAGCGAGATCAGAATCGGCCCCTTAGGGCCTGATTCTGATGCAGTTAGGAAGGCCTCCTAACGGCATTTGCTCCATCCAAATCGGATCGGGAATGTGTCTTTCCAACTGACTCGGAAAGGTTTCCAACCGACCGAGTATGATGCGAGTTAGGCGTTAGGAATATCCCAATCCAAACCCAATGGCATTTGGAATGACTAAGCCGTACGGAGCAGAATTGTACGTCTCTACAGGCCGTGTTTCCAAACGACCGAGTACGATGCTGGATTTGGACAGCCTTTCCGAATCGTGCCGTCCGACTCGAATCAGCAGTCAGAATCAGAATTTGGGGGCCCCTAGTGGCCCCCCCTGCACCTGGAGCCTTCCCAATCGGGCCCGTGGGGTTACCCATGGGTCTTCCCTTATCAGCCATGCACTGTGTGGCAGGCACCAGAGGGTGCCCACCACAGGGTGCCCGATTTTCCCCAGCCCCCGCTTTCTTCAATGGGATCCTATACATTCGATCAGAACAAAAGCTCCCATTGAAGTCAATGGGAGTCCAACCAAATCGTATCTGGAAGCATCAGGATGCATCGTACTCGGTTGGTTGGACTCTCCCAATCCAATTCGGTTGGAAACTTTTTCCAAACCCATTCGGTTGGGAAGCTTTCCAAACCGCATCAGAATCTGGCCCTTAGTGGTTTAATTGTACTGTTGCTCTTTGGGCCTTACATTTAGAGCTTCAACTGCCTCCTGTCAGCGACCCAGGCTGTTTTGGGACTATGTAGCACTTCAAAAAACAGAGGTAACAACCTGGACCTGTCAGTCCATTCTCCTCTCCGTCAGACATCCCACTCACTTATGACAACTGGGACAGAGGCAGAAACAATCTAGGCCTGTCTATTGAAAGAGAGACAATCTAAAAGCCAACATATAATTCCATTATTGCTAGCTTTAAATATACTGGGTCTGATTCACAAAGGGCCTCCGCATTGTGGCGGATGCCGCGCAGTCGTGAGGGAGTCTCCGCAATGAGAATTCTCATTGCAGAGATCCCGCCCTGAATTGGGAAATTCCCCCACGACTGTGGGGCATCCTCCACGAGTGCGGAAGCCCTTTGTGAATCAGGTCCACTGAGTCAAACAGCAGCCAGCATCCAATAATCGCCCATATGCATCTCAGAACCCCACTCATATAAGAAAATCCAAAAAGCAAGTTGTTCCCTTTCTTACATTTGTAGGCCTGACGAAAGATATCTTTCACTTCCAGTCAGAGCTCATGATATCCACAGACATAAATTAATAGAGTGTCTGATGATAAATGACCTCTCAAATCCCCTGTTAACTCTGCTCCCCGAGGAGTTACTCTTACTGGTGGTACCACTAAACACTGTGGGCCTGATTCTGATGCGGTTAGGAAGGCCTCCTAACGGCATTTGCTCCTTCCAAATCGGATCGGGAACATGTCTTCCCGACCGAGGGCCCAATTCTGATGCGGTTAGGAACAAATGTTCCCATTGAAGTCAATGGGAGTTCAACCAAATCGTATCTGGAAGCATCCGGATGCATCCTACTCCGCCGGTCGGACTTTCCCGATCCGAGTGGGTCGGACACCATTTCCCAACCGATTCAATCGGGAAGCTTTCCAACCCGCATCAGAATCGGCCCCATAATAGTCTGCAGTAAATCTGTAGACCTAGGGGCCGATTCTGATGCGGGTTGGAAAAGCTTCCCGACCGAATCGGTTGGGAAATGGTGTCCGACCCACTGGATCGGAAAGTCCGACCGGCGGAGTAGGATGCATCCGGATGCTTCCAGATACGATTTGGTTGAACTCCCATTGACTTCCATGGGAACATTTGTTCCTAACCGCATCAGAATTGGCCCTCGGTCGGGAAGACACGTTCCCGATCCGATTTGAAGGAGCAAATGCCGTTAGGAGGCCTTCCTAACCGCATCAGAATCAGGCCCTCGGTCGGAAGCTTTTCCAACCCGCATCAGAATCGGGCCCCTAGTAATTCCAATGGGGCTGGTAAAGAGTCAGTACTAGCCACATTTGATTTAAAAGCGCAATCGCAATGAAACCCTGACAGTGGGCGGAGAACCAAATATATGAGGAGAGTGAAAAGAGAGCAGAAATATGTTACTGGGATGTAAGTGGGGACTACTTTTAAATTGGGAAAGAAACTAAGGAAGGTTAGGACAACAAAAAACTGGAATAGAGGTTGACACATTACACCAGATGGGATTTGACTAGATAGAGTTTAACCAGGGTGGGGAAGAGAAGAAAAGGCTTGGGATGAGAACTGGGAACGAGAGAATGAAAAATAACCAAATGAGAGATGCCGAAGCTATCTAGGTGTAGCTGAAAATGACTGAACCAGATATGATTTAAATGTGTGAGTTTTTAGCTTTTTGACAAATTAGAAGAAATCTCTAGACCATCTTAGGTCAACTGGGATCAAATTCCAAATGGATGAGGCTGCTCTGGAGAATGATTGCATGGCAGGTTTGCATGATTTTAATGTTACAGTTTTCAATCTTAACTTATCAATGCTTCTCAAGTTCTTATTGTCAACAGAGATTTTGAGCGAAGCTCTGAGCGATTCCAAGTGCTGGTTATGAATGACCTAAAAAATGAATGCATGCTATTTTCATCTTTATTCTTGTCTCTATGTGAAGTCAAATGAGGTATTTTAGTACAGTAGATATGATCACACTTTCTTGCTCCAAGGGTAAGCTTAGTGGCTGAATAAATAATACCTTCTACGTGCACTAAAGAGGAGTTAGAAATGCCTGAGAGAACAGAGTTCCTACAATCCATTCAAGACAGAACAATAGCCTGTATAATAGTGCAGAAGTTGATAAAATGCAACAGAGGGTTAGGATATTTTAGCAAATGGAGGTAACCCATGCAGATTTCTTAGGCTAGCTGGGTGATTCTTAAGTTCATGGACAGATGGGTATTGCAAGCATAGGTATCATCTGCAGGCTGGTGAGTCACGATCTTTGCCTCCTTTATCAAGATTCTTAGCAGGTCTATGTGCATGTTGAACAGCATAAGAGCAAGAATTGATCCCTGAGGGGGCAATGCATGTCACTGGAATAGGCCCAGTGGAGTTATTGCAAAACCTAACTAATTGCTTTACTGTTCACTAGAAATCACAAGAGCCATCATACAACCTCTTCTTTGATTCACAAGCCCAATCCCCGAACTGAGATGAGCCTCTGATGGTCAATCATATTAAACACCACTGATAAAATAGGAAGAATGAGTATGCAGAAACCATCATCATTCACAGTGCAATGTATTGCATCCAAGATTTTAAGTGCAGCAGTTTTTGAGCTGTAACTTCTGTGGATGCTGAATTTGTAAGGGGTCTGCAACTTGCCTTGTTCAATGTACATGTATAATTGCAAAAACACATGTTCCATGAGTTTACCAGACGTGGCAAATTTGCTGCTGTTGCACTCACTGGAGTGGGAATAGTAATTTTTACCCCTCCGCTATCCAGCACTTTCCCTACTGTTGCACTCACTGGAGTTGGAATAGTAATTTTTACCCCTCCGCTAGCCAACACTTCCCTACTGTTGCGCTCACTGGAGTGGGAATAGTAATTTTTACCCCTCCGCTATCCAACACTTTCTCTACTGTTGCACTCTCTTGAGTGGGAATAGTAATTTTTACCCCTCCGCTATCCAGCACTTTTTCTACTGTTGCACTCACTGGAGTTGGAATAGTAATTTTTACCCCCCCGCTATCCAACACTTTCCCTGCTGTTGCACTCACCTGAGTGGGAATAGTAATTTTTACCCTTCCGCTATCCAACACTTTCCCTACTGTTGCACTGACTGGAGTGGGAATAGTAATTTTACTCCTCCGCCATCCAACATTTTCCCTACTGTTACACTTATTGTAGTGGGAATAGTAATTTCTACCCCTCCGCTATCCAACACTTTCCCTACATTTGCACTGACTGGAGTGGAAATAGTAATTTGTACCCCTCCACTATCCAACACTTTCCCTACTGTTTTAATTTATAATAGAATGTTTTTTATTACCATTTATGTTATTGGTACACACACATACATATATATATATATATATATATATATATATATATATATATATATATATATATATATATATATATATATATATATATATATATATATATATATATATATATATATATTATTGCTGGTTCTCGCTTAAAGTTTCCTCCAAAGTAAAACGAGCGTAGTCCCAAATCAGTGCATAATATTCTTTATTAACACCAAGCTAGTCCGCCATGACGCCTTTCGGCCGTCCCACGGCCTTGATCACATGACACGGCTCAAACTGTGAGTATACTATTTAAAGTGCTAGTGCTCAATTTGCATGAATTGACATAGACAACATACTATATACATTGTATCCATATCACTCTGGAATTATACATTATAAATATGTAAATTTCTTCTGTGTATGTATTTACAATGATATTCACTATTTGACATTTTCTGCATACAGATCCCTGTAATGCTCAAGTATGTGAAGTTGCCTAGACTCTACAAGGGCAATTTGTCCGCCTAATATATGCTTAAATGCTTTGAAACTGCCAAACCAGCGGAGTCTATCTGTCAACTATCCGTAAAAAGTTTATAAAGTGCATATGTATAATAATTAAGTGTCGTGAAACCCTATAGAAAAAGTGCAAAATAAAAGAGAAAGAAAAAATGTGCTGTATACTATATATTGCCGTACAACCTATATAGTATTTTCTGGGACGACAATATAATGTTCATTGAAAATGTATAAATACATAAATTAGTGTAATCAAATAAATCTTTAAGCACATCCATATATTCCCATTAATTGTGGGCTATGAATATTGTCTAATGAAATATGCTTACGGATGCAGATTCAATAAGGCCAGGGGAAATCAATGTAAGCAATATAACTGAATGGGATCAAGCAGCTGTAGAAACCTGATATTATAAGGTATGTAAGATTCTAAACATCTACATTTGGATTGAGATACTGATTCAACCTCCTACTGCTAAAATACATAAAATTAGATGTAAAATAATTCATATATATTCACAATAAATATGTTCATAAAATACTGTAGATAAATATAAATAAATATAAATATGTGCAAAATCAGATCTCATGAATACAGATGATAAAAGGTATTTCCTCTAACCAGAACCTTCATATACAATTACCAGACCTATAGGTGTATAAGTGTGGCACAGATCTTTTCCATATTGTTAACTCATCAGAATTTGTAAAGTGCAGAAAGTGCGTCAATCCTAAAACATAATAGGAAAGTTACATCAAAATTTCATAGAAATCCATACAATAATAAAATCATATAAATACCCATAAAAGATGATAAAACCTCCTAAAATTACAATATAATTTTATATAAAACATTATAATTTTTATATAATTTTTATAGGATCTCACATTCATAAATAGGTGTACAAATCTTCTGTATTATTCAGACCTCCTGGATGCATAGAGTCGAATTCTAAAATGTATCTTGTTTCTAGGCGTCTTAATTTGCCTTCCCGATCGCCACCTCTCTTATGGGGCGGAACCGACTCTATAGCATAGTATTTGAGATGTTTGAGGTCACTGTCATGAAACTCCTTAAAATGTCTAGCGACCGGATAACTGGCATTGTTATTAGTGATGGCCCTCATGTGCTGCAAAATTCTTTTGTGCACTGTCAGCTTTGTGCTACCTATATATTTTAGCTTGCAACTACATTCCAGCACATATACTGAAAATTCAGTCTTACATGTAAGATGTTGGGTAATGTTGCGTGTTTTATCGTCAAATGCAGTGTGGTAAGTGCTAGTATTGACACCCTGCTGGCATGCTTTGCATGTTGTGCATCTAAAAAATCCTTTCCTTGCTGACAATTATGTAGTTCTACCCTGATCTTCTGGGCTGCTTCTTACCAATGCATTTCCCATACTGGTAGTTTTTCTAAAAGTAATGGAAGGATTATTAGGTAGTAATTTGCCTATAATAGGATCATCACGCACGATTGGCCAATTGCGTCTAATGATATTTCGAAGTTGTTTTTCCTGTTTAGAGAAACCTAATATAAGTCTGATCGGTTCCACTGTATTACTTTTATCATCAGACTTATTCTTGTATTTTAGCAGGTCTAACCTCGCCTTTTGCTTTGATTTAGTTATAGCCGCTTCAATTACCTTGGTTTTATATCCCCTTGCTAAGAAGCGGTTGCGACATTGTGCTTGTATAATGTCTGCATCATCCTCATCACTACATATGCGTCTTATCCGTAGCATTTCACCATATGGGATGCTATTGATAAGGTGAATAGGATGTGCACTAGATGCATGTAATAACGTGTTGCCTGCCGTAGGTTTCCTAAATAATGTGGTCGTAAGACAGTTATTCACTATTTTGATTTGCACATCTAAAAATGTAACTTCTGTTTTGCTCATAGAGTATGTAAATTTAAGATTAACATCATTCAAATTCAATTGATCTATAAAATCCATAGCACTTTGTTGGGTTCCATTCCATATAATAAACAAATCGTCTATGAATGTTAACCAGCTTATGATCTGAGTTAGGAATATTTGTTCATGTTTTCTCATGAGGACCAACTCCTCCCACCATCCCATAAACAAACAGGCATAACTGGGGGAGAAGCTGGCCCCCATAGCAACTCCTTGTGTTTGTTGGTACATTTGATTATTAAAGGTGAAAAGATTGTTTTCCAAACATAATAGCAACATATTTAAAAGCATTTTGTTATGTTGTGCATATCGTATGGGTCTATTAGAGAGGAAAAATTCTACAGCCCTGACTCCGTCCCTATTTCTAATACACCTATAAAGGGACGAAACATCTAGGGCTATGAGTAAATAATTCACATTCCATTCTATATCTTTAACTTTTCTCAAGAAGTCACTGGTGTCTTGCACATACGATTTTAAATGCACAACGTGCTCCTGTAAGAAATAATCTATGTACCGAGACATATTTTCTAATGGCCCATTGCATGCGGCTATAATGGGTCTGCCAGGCGGTCTATCTATATTTTTGTGTATTTTTGGGACAAAATATATGACCGGTGTGGTCGGATGCTCTTTCTTTAAAAATTTATATTCGTCCCAATTGATTAGACCCAAACTTTTCCACGCAAGGAGTTGAGAGAAAAATTGTTCCTGAGTTTGTCTATATTTGAACATGGAACTTTTCCGATAACATTCTTGATCATTTAACTGTTTGTAAGCTTCTTCCAGATATTGGTCCAAGGGCCAAAGTACTATATTTCCTCCCTTGTCTGCGTTTCTTATGACCACTTTATTATCCTTACTCAATTTGTTTATCAGTAACTGGTAACTTCTTTCTTGATGGGTTAATTTAGTTTTGGATCTATTCATTGAATGATTCAACCTTTTGATCTGGGCCACCAATTGGTCACTAAAAATATCCAAAGAATCTCGAGGCATGATGGGTACAAATTTTGACTTGACTTTGAAGGGAGTGCTGGGTTTGGCAGTTGTTGTTGGTAGAGTTTCTTGTTCATGGCCATTGACATCTTGCGAGGCTCCAGTATCAGAACTGAGAACACAATTTGTTTGTCCCAATTGTAGTTCATGCATGTCCTGTAATAAGCTTAAATCCGAGACCAATAGGCCTATGGATTCTGACTCACTACTAGATGTCTCAATATGGTCTGACTTATCCTTAGCTGTTTTGAGTAGATGGAATTTCGCAAGCTTTAATTTTCTAATAAATGTATATATGTCTGCCCTAGTTTCTGTATAGTCAAAGTTAGATTCCGGGCAAAAGGATAAACCTAATGACAATAATTGCTGCTCTGCTTTAGTCAAATTAATATTAGCCAGATCTATAATAATGTTATGTGAAGTGGTATTGGGATCTGTTGTAGTGATACTTTCTTGATGAGCATCTTCTATCTGCGATTCCCTCGACCTCGCCCCCTCTTCTTGTTCTCTCCTTTTTCTCTGGGCTTGTCTTCTCCCCCTTCTCCTCTTGGTGTCCCTGCTGCCACAGGTCCCTTGTTTCGGGGTCGCAGTGTTTCTTGTCGACTTCTTTTTAAAATGTCCAGCTCTCCCCCCAACGTTAATCTTATAGCACTCTGTTCCTGTCTCCTCCTTGATGTTTCGGTTTCTGATTCACTGTCGGGTGCAGAGCTTAAATCTGACATTGACACAGATTCCATTTGGTGTTGATTTCTTTCCTTGGTCTTTGCACCCTGTAGTCGTTGATTAGGTGTAGCTGTTCTAAGTGAATCATATCTCCGCGCAAAAGTAAATACTTGTCCATTGGCGTAGTCATCTCTATCACGCCTAAATTTGTATGTTTTTCTCGTTTTTATTTTGTCTTCTTCTTTGTTGAGTCTACTTGTCATCTCCTCATGTAATTTCTGTCTACTTTGAGGATCCCCTTGCTGTTGAATCTCGTGCTCCAATAATTCAATTTTGTTTTGAAGATCAGTTCTATCAATCTCCGCATACTTGACTAGTATCACTACTAGCCTGCGGGAGGATTCAAGATTGCATTGCGCCCACTCGGCCATCATCAGTGGGTTCGGTGTTTCATAACTGGGGGCGATCATTATACGGAGGCCCCTGGGAATTCTACCCACATCAAGGTACCTCTGTAACGAGCGAGCCTCCCACCACTTCGATTGTTCTTGCCGCTTCAACTTTTCAAGGGTCCGATAATTCTCCTTTAGTCCCTTAATTCTTCCATTGTTTTCCCCATCTGCATCCCTAGTTGCACTCTGTGTTGTTACTGGGTCCTCAGAGAACATTTCCTCTGCCGCTGATTCTCTACTTTTGAGCGTGTCGGCGGACATGCTTGGTGGTTATATTTTATATAGTCTGTCCCAATACGAGAATACTCTAACTCAACCAATGCCAGTAGAGTTTCCATGTATGGTGCACACCTCCTCTCCTGCACATAACAAGTCTCACATACCTGTTGGCGGTCCACCTTCGGTTGGAAGCTCCCGCTCCCGCTAACACTCCTCCGAGCAATCCAAGAGGTTAGTGCTTCACCGCCCGAGATGCTGCCTAACAGGAAAAAATCTTCGTTTGTATGTCACGCAGGGGGCTCCGGCTGTTCCGTTACGGGAAATCCTTCTAGTGCCCCCGGGGTCCCCGCCAACGCAGCTCTGCGAGCCCGCAGTGCCAAGGCAGGAGAAACCCGGAAGGTTGACTTGCCGATCCGGAGCCTGCTTCCTGAGGGGGGGTCTACGATATATATATATATATATATAAAACCAAGGTTTTGCCTCTCTGCAAAATGATAGAAACGCACTCACTCGTGTGCAGGAATCAAGGCGGTTTTATTTTAGACAATTGCCATGCCCAACGCGTTTCGCCTTAACACAAGGCTTGTTCACGGGATGGTGTAACATAGAAAAAGGGCATCTTTTATTTCTATTTGCACACAGTTACTTCCTGTTTTCTTCTAAGTGCATTGTGGTTAGTGTAGTTTAACATTTATAAAAACTTGTGAAAAGTCAATTTTAAAAGTGATGTGAATGTGCTCATTTTGCTATGTGATGTAGGGCTACATTGTGGCAATATATATATATATATATATATTCACTGAAAAAACCATAGGTTTTAGGGACAGTTATAGTTACTTGGACATTGCACTCGTACAAAACCCGTGAAATTCCCCCGTTATAGTTAGTTCAGCTAACTATAACTCGCGCCCCCGCAATGCACTGCTGATGACGTCACATATTACATCACTCATGACATGGTCAGTGACATCACTGATGACATCACTGATGACATCTCAAATGACATCACTGATGACATCACTGATGACATCATCCAGTGACTGTGTGTTTCTGTAAAGTTTAAATATGTTTTCTATATATAGGGAAAGGCGTATTGAAGAGTGAGTGGGTGTATAAGTGTCTGAATGGATGATTTAGTAGGTGCGTGACTAACTGTATAAGTGAGTGATTAAACGTATCTTACTGAATGCATGGGTTAGTGACTAAACTGGGTGAATGTCTGTATCCGTCTGTCTGTTGCTGTGTAAGTGGCTGCATGGGTTTGTGAATAGCTACATGAGTGTCTATATGAGTTATTGATTGGTTGTCTGAGTATCTGTATGGGTGCCTGAGTGTTTGTGTGGGTGGGGTGTGTGCGACTCTGTACATAGATGTGTGAGTGGGTGATTCACTGGGTGCATGATTTGAAGAGTGCATCTGTGATGGACTGCTTGGGTGGGTGAGTGTGTGTATGGGTGTGTTAGTGAATGAATGTATATCTCAGTGGTACATGTGCGAGTAACTACATATGTAAAAGGAAGTATATATGTGTGTTAGAGTATTTAAAAGGCTATACGTGAGAGTGTGTGATTGTGAGAGTGGCTGTATGGATGCGTGTGTGCTTGTATCAGTTATTGTATAAGAGTGTATGAATGTGCTAGTATTTGTATGAGTTATTGAGCTGGTGTGTGTATAACTCTATAGGTGAGTAAATGGGTGTGTGATTAATTTTTTGCATGACTGACTAGGTGTGTGAGTACCTCTATGGATGAGTGGCGGTGTGTCAGTGTTTATATAGGTGTATGAGTGCATATGATAGTCCTGTACTGAGTGACTGTAAGTATGAGTGACTGTACGGGTGAGTGAGTGGATGTGTGTGTAGACCTAAGAATCAGTGAATTGGTATTGGAGTGTCTATGGTTTTGAGAATGGCAGTCTGTAATTTAGAGTGGGTGTATCAAAAGTTATATTAGGGTGTGAGAAGATGCATGAAATTATCACATGGATGATGTCATCAGTGATGTCATTTGAGATGTCATCAGTGATGTCATCAGTGATGTCACTGACCATGTCATGAGTGATGTAATATGTGACGTCATCAGCAGTGCATTGCGGGGGCGCGAGTTATAGTTAGCTGAACTAACTATAACGGGGGAATTTCACGGGTTTTGTACGAGTGCAATGTCCAAGTAACTATAACTGTCCCTAAAACCTATGGTTTTTCAGTGAATTTGTAAGGTTTTTTAAATGCTAATTTCTAACTATAACGTGCCTGAAACCTATGGTTTTTTCAGTGAATTTCAAAGGTTTTTTAAATGCTAATTTCTAACTATAACATGTCTGAAACCTATGGTTTTTTCAGTGAATTTCAAAGGTTTTTTAAATGCTAATTCCTAACTATAACATGTCTGAAACCTATGGTTTTTTTCAGTGAATAACAAAGGTTTTGTAAATGCCAATTTTTAAATATATTAATTGTTATTTTTATTTTTTTCATACTGATTTACTACATTTTTTTAAACTATTTATTTTTATATATTTTATTTTTAAATTACATTGTAATTACATTATACATTACATTACAAAATATAGTTTCTCAGAATGAATTAATTTACTTTAAATACTTTGCAAATAGGCAATAGACTTTTAAGTACAGTAGTTACAGTTGTTGCAATGGGCAACACAATTTCAAACACAATGCAACATTGAGCTCAATGTGAATTTCTAGCTAAATGCAATTAGTTACTTTATGGATTACTTTTCTAACCACAGGACTGGATCCTAGATTCAGTCCTGGGACATCTCCTGTAAACAGTTGAGTAAAAGCGTTTTGGTTACAGTAGTGATTTTTAAGGAATATTATTGTATTTTAAAAGTTGACACTTAGAAACTTTTTCACATAGAATCACCAATGTTATCCTATGGGAGGAAATTCACTTAGCAGGTAAGTAGTGTTATCGTGACTTTTTCTCACTCAGTGGTGGATCCTGGATCCAGCACTGGTGCATCTCCTGTAAACAGTTGAAAGAATGCGTTTAAGTCATACCGGCGATTTTTAAGGAATATTTGTAGTTTGTGAAAATCGACACTGAAACTTTTCTGCTGAAAACCAGACAATGGATTCCTATGGAAGGAAATACAAGTTAATGGTAAGTACGGTTAAAATTACTTTTCAGGGTCAGTGCTGGGCTAAAAGATGCAGCACTGGGTTCTCTCCTGATAACAGGTGAGTAAATCGGAATTCGTAGTTCGGCTGATTTTAGAGGAATATTATAAAGTTCCAAAACTCCACACTTAGAAGAATTTCCAAGTGAAACCAGTCAATGTTAGCCTATGGAAGGAAATTCAAGTTACTGGTAAGTACGGTTAAAATTACTTTTCAGGACCAGTACTGGGCTGAAAGATACAGCACTGAGGTCTCTCCTGATAACAGGTGAGTAAATCGGAATTCGTATTTCGGCTGATTTTAGAGGAATATTTGTATGTTTCAAAAATCAACACTTAGAAACTTTTTCAGCAAAAAGCAGGCAATGATATCCTATGGAAGGAAATTCAAGTTACTGGTAAGTACGGTTAAAATTACTTTTCAGGATTAGTACTGGGCTGAAAGATGCAGCACTGAGGTCTCTCCTGATAACAGGTGAGTGAATCAGAATTCGTAGTTCGGCAGATTTTAGAGGAATATTTGCACAGTGGTGAAGGGAGGGGCGGGGCCTGAGGTGACATCTGTGCAAACGCGCCCGTGGCGCGTTTTAAGTTGGGGGATTAAGTCCCCTTGAATCATGAGGGTCCCTAGGGGCCAACTAGCCCACCAGGAACCTCCAGTATGCGCCAGAGGCTGCGTTGCAGAGACGTGTAGAGAGGCCACACCCCTTTTACACCTCTCTGCAACGCAGCTCTGTGGCGCTTTCTGGATGTACCTGTTGGGCTAGTTGGCCCCAGAGACCCTCAGGATTGAAGGGATTTAATTCCCCATCTTAAAACGCGCCACGGGGCCTGTTTGCACACATGTCACCTCAGGCCCCGCCTCCCTTCACCACTGTGCAAACGCGCCCCGTGGCGCGTTTTAAGACGGGGATTAACTCCCCTTGAATCCTGAGGGTCCCTGGGGTGCAACTAGCCCACTAGCTACCTCCATTAAGCGCCACAGAGCTGCGTTGCAGAGAGGCGTAAAAGGGCGTGGCCTCTGTACACCTCTCTGCAAGGCAGCCCCTGGCGCATACTGGAGGTTCCTGGTGGGCTAGTTGGCCCCAGGGACCCCAGTATTCAAGGGGAATTACTTCCCCTTCTTAAAGCGCGCCAGGGGCGCGTTTGCAGAGTACTGCAGGGAGGGGGGCGGGGCCTCCGGCACGATGCCGTTTAAAAAAAAAAAATGTATGGGAGGGGGGCTGCATGGCCCCCCTTCCCTCGGCCACTTTTGGCCCCGGGGACCCCATCCCCCGGGGCCTGAGCATTTTTTTAATTTTTTTTATTTATTTTTTAAACGGGAAGGGGCCGCGTGGCCCCCTTCCCTGGGCCTCTATTGGCCCCGGGGACCCCATCCCCGGGGCATGCCCTCTTTTTTAAATAAAAAATATGGAGGGGGCTGCGTGGCCCCCTCCTCAGGCCATTTAAGGCCCCGGGGACCCCATCCCCCGGGGCCGGCCTTGCCCTTATTTTTTTTAATTTTTTTTATTTGGGGAGGGGGCTGCGTGGCCCCCTCCCGGGCCACTATGGCCCCGGGGACCCCATCCCCCGGGGCCTGGCCTCTGGTTGGGGACTGTGGGGGTCCCCAAACCCCCACAGTCCCGCCGGCTCCCCGTGTCCTACGGGACCCGGCATTGCTTTTCCACATGGGGAGCAGCTAACATGCTGCTCCCCGTGTGGAAAAGCAATTGGTTTGCATTTTGAAAGAGAGAGCAGGTTTCCTGCTCTCTCTTTCAAAATGCAAACCAAGTTTGCTATGACAGGACGGGAGCCGCGAGGCTCCCGTCCTGTCATAGCAAACAGCAGTGTCCCGGGGGTAGGCACCCGGGACACTGCAGGAGCCGGCCCTGGGGGTGGCGGTCCCCAGGGCCATCAAGGGCTCCAGGAGGGGGCCGCGCGGCCACCCTCCCTACATTTTGAAAGCCCCGGGAGCTGGTGGTCCCCGGGGCTTGGGAGTCCAAAACGGACCCCCATTTTCAATTTTCTTAGTGCCCCGGGAGGTGGTGGTCCCGGGGCGTGTGGGGGCTGGAGCCCCCACACAGGTTTAAAAAAATAAAAATAAAAAAGCCCCGGGGAGGTGGCGGTCCCCGGGGCTGTCCCGCACCATTTATGATAAAGCCCCGGGGGGTGGTGGTCCCCGGGGCTTGGGGGGCCCTTAGAGGCATAAAATAAACCCCCCCCAGCATGCCCCCGGGACTTGGCCCACCCGGGGGCAAATTTACATCGAGCGCGGGAGACCGTGCTTCGATTTTTTTGCAGGATCCGCGCACCCTGAGTGCATCCTGCCGATTTTAAAAAAAAAATGCTTTTTGCCCAGGGGGTCCTTGTGGGACCCCCTGAGCAGGCCTAGGGGTTAGGGTGTTTCTACCCTGCCCCCTTTGTGCGCTTTGCGCACTTGTTTCTGTCCTCGGTTCTACCGAGGGACAAAATGGCTGCCAACATTTCCTGAATCAGAATGTTGACAGCCAATTAGCATGCAGCTCGTGATCGGGACGGTGCGCGCAGGGTGCGCTCAGGGTGCGCGGATCCTCCGTGCCCATAGATATATATGTACTTTTACTTTTGATTTTCTCAGCAACTACTGAGCAGATTTACACCATTTAACAAAAAGGGTTCTTTCTGAACCAAGAACTACCTCTTTGCCAAATTTGGTGTAATTCCGTTCAGCAGTTCGAGCTGTAGCCGTGTCTAAAGTTTCCTAAGGAAAAATGAATGGGGAAAACGCGTTTTGGGACCCCCTTTTTCTCGGCCACCGCTAACGAATCACCCCGAGACTTTCAGGGTAGGAGCAGACCGGAGCGCCCACAAAGTTTGAAAATTTCGCGAAGATACGTCAACCGGCAAGAGAGTTATTTCAAATAGAATGTCGCGGATTTCCTATGGAAAATAGGTCCTAACTATAACTATCTACTGGCGACCGCCAGTAGATAATATATATATATATATATATATATATATATATATATATATATATATATATATATATATATATATATATATATATATATATATATATATATATTTGTATCTAATTTAAAAATTATAAAATAAATTAAAATTGATAGTTTATTAATTGTTTTAAAGTAAATATATATGAATCATTATGAAAGTGTGTTTAACTTTTTTTAATTAGGTTTATTTATCATATTTTTTTAATTTATATTAAATCTACTTTATTGTTTATATTAATTTTATTATTTATATATGCCGTCAAATATAGTTTAGTTCTCCAATACCCACAGAGAAGGAGAGAGGCACACGACTGCAAGCATCCAATCCGTTTATTTTCACCATATATATATATATAAAATTCCATATTTTGAACAACTATATTTTTTCACTTTGATATTTTTTTCCCAATATTTTTGTACTTATCTGTTTAAGTATAGGGAGTCAATATTTTTGCATTCTATATTTTTGCATCGATATTTTTTACTTCTGTATTTTTAACATCGATATTTTGTCAGTGAACCCATTGGCGCTAGGCAGCCCATTGTGTTTCAGCACTGAGGAAAGGAAAGGAATGGGCCCTATTGGGATAAACACAGCACATTCCTGCCCTTTCCCAGTGACGCAGCGCAGCAAAGTGACTTGCTGTTCCGCATCACTTTGTTATAAATATGGCCTTTTTTTCCATGTCCGTTAAACACAGCAAGCATCAGTTCCAACCTCCTCAGTGAGTTTCCTGATATAGAATTAGAAGGGTTTTCCAGTGAAAAATTTGCTACAGTGAAGTAGCCTCATGCATCCACATGTTTATGCTGACAAGATTATAAATACGTATGCAGCTTTGCTTCATTTATACCAGTAGATTATTAGTGTCAGAGAATCAGCATTCAACTATGTTACTATTTAGTAGGCCGTTTAAGCATCGAGCATGTAAAAATAGGCATTATTGCAAATCCTGTGTACTAAGCTCTCACATCACTTTTCTAGGCGCTCTGTGCCATTGTTATTGCCCCTTAAAACCCTCTGAAAGAAGCTTCATTTCAGATTCTTAAATAAGTTGTAAATCGAGATAAAATGGTTTACTTAAAACTGCTAATGAGTTAGCACATTAAAGCCAGAGATTCGCTCTGGTCCTTACAGAAAAGTGAAACCACTGGCCAAAAAAATATATAGTACACCTGTTCTATGATATTTTATGTAGTGCACAGTTCTTTTATACCTAAATGTAATATCACAATTTGTCTGGCTTTTCGTCAATGGTGATTTCGTACCCAACTTTGATTTTCTTCATATGTGTTTCGCTCCAAAATGAGTTTCTGCAACTAACGTTTTTTCCGCGTTTCAGCTAGTGTTGCAACAAGGGTGATTTTGCAACTGCATGTGATTTTATATCTAAATGTTAGTTTGCTCCTAACAGTGATAGCACGAACTGCTTACTTTGCACCAAGGGTTATTTTGCACCAAAAAGCAATTGTGTGCCTATATGCGATTTCCAACGGAAACATGATTTATGTTCTTAAATGTTTTGCATGCTTAAGCTGATTTTGCATCATGGGTGATTTTGTATCACAATTTGCTGTCAACCACACTCGATACAATGAAAATGTGCACATTGTACACTGATTGGGACATCTTGCTACCACATTTGCGTTCTGTGGTAGGTGCGCTTGCCCCTAAGTGTAATAACACACTCCTGCTGACTTTGCACCAAGAATGTTCTGCACCCACATGGAAGGTCCACAGTGCCTACAAACTATATTGAGTCTAGCTGGGCAGTTGCAGGTCTAAACTATGACGGTGGTAACTTTCCCTTTGGTAGAGTGACCAGACATCCCGAATTTCCCCAGACAGCCCCGGTTTTCGGAGATCTGTCCCAATGTCCCGCCTCTTTTCACACTTTTAAATAAATCTCCAGGTTTTTTTTAGGCGAGGATTGCGTGATGCTGACTGAGTGAGTAGCAGGATTGAAACTTTGAATATGCCCTTACTGCCACAGACAGCTTTAAAGCAGTGGCGGCTGGCACGGATCGGGGGTGGCGTGGGGATAAAAAAATTAAATTCACCTACCTTTTTCCTGTGTCCCTCGTCAGTCGTCTCTTGGCGTCTCTTCTGGCCAGAACCAAGCGGGAAGCACCCAGGCTCCCCTGAGCCAATCACAACGCTGCAATGCAGTGTTGTGATTGGTCTGAGCGCCATTGTTCGGTGCTCAGACAGGCAGTGGGAGCCTGGGCATGTTCTTCACCCAGGCTGTAATATAGTCTAGTTGGAGAATATGCAAAATGTGCTTGACAGTTTGGCCGGCCGGAGACGGCTGGCCAAAAAGCCATGCTCACTCACAAAGTGCTCACCACTCCTCCCCCTGATTTGTGAGCAGAGCATTCCAGCCCAGCCCGCCCTGCAAAACTGGTTCAGCAGGGAACAATAACATGATAATAACCATGTGTTATTATTAGGCCTGGGCGAAGTACTACGCTACGCTCGCGTAGTTTGCGAAGTTTGCGCTTACTTCGCACTACGCGAATTGCACGTAGCACAGTGCAAACACGCGTAGCGTGAAGGGTCATTTTTGCTTGCTCGCGGTCCTCAACGTCAAGTTGGCGACCGCGAGCAAGCAAAATGACATCCGGCGAGACTTTTTCCTCGTTCGCGATCAGCAACATCAAGTTGCCGATCGCGAGCGTGGAAAATAAACCTCCCAGCGAGATTCTCAACGCGGGGAGGTCAGGTTTCTCATTGCGAGTGGTTGCGTATGCTCGCGACCTCTCGCGATGAGAAACTACCAGTCCGCGTTGAGAAAGCTGCCGATCGAGTAGAAATCTACTCGAGCGGCAGAAAACGACCGCTTGCACTGTGCAAGAAGCCGTTTGCAATGATTGCACAGTGCGGACAAGCATCCGGCACTGTGCAATCAGTGCGAACAGCATTTTGCACAGTGCACTACGCAGTTCGGGTAGCTATGCGTAGCTCGCGTAGTGCGAAGTGCACTTCGCGTAGCTTCGCGTAGCGCTACTACGCGAACTACGCCCAGCCTTAGTTATTATCATTTTATTTTTCCATTTTTACACTGCTGGAAAGCAGTGGGGCGATTCTTCTCCACCATAGCGGAGGAGCCACCACTGCTTCACAGTATAAAAAGAAGTTATGCAATTAATCTTTTTTGTTTGCAGTTTTCTTCCACAAACTCGACCCGAAGTTATTGGAGCCCTATACATGACCACCAGTTACATTACACAAGGTCACAGGAGGTTAGTTGGAGCTTCAGTTAATTCTCCCAGCTGAGTGAAGAGGAATGGGGGCATGGAGAAATTCATGTTACGCTGCCATAGCTTATGCTTTATAAATTAAAAATATGTTAACATTTTTTTGAAATACAACCTTCAGAGCAGTTTTCAATGTGTTGAAAGGTCATTGCCAGTGCCACCACACTGTTTGCATGCCTATTCACGCTCTTTCTTATTCATATGCTCATTCCATTTCCATTGTTACCCTTTATTTCTACTTTTATGTTTTGCCAATCCCAGTTTTTTCCTTTTAAAACTCTGTCCAGCCTACACTTTAGGCTTGTGGAGTCTAGAATAGTCCACTTGCTACAAACAATTTGCACAGTACAATAAAAGAAACATTCCTATACCCGCAAAAGTAAGTTGGGCAGCCCATAAGAACAATTTTGGAGTACACCATTAATTTATTTTTTTATACACAAATGAAAAATGTAAGTCAACATTAATTTTAAAATGATTTCTCTAGATAAATTGCCTGAATAGTGCGCAAATTCCACAAAGAATGCACCTAAAAAAAAGTTATTCATGCAAAGTAACGCATTAACAGAAATACCTTTAGGGGCTCAACAATGAGTCCTGTGCTATACACTGGTAAATACTTGCAGTGCAAAGGTCTCGCTCACTTTAACTGCAGATCATTCAACTCAAAATAAGCTTTAGGGTTTTGATGTGACACAAGAGCAAACTGAGTGCATTTTGTCAGTTGACATATATATTAACTGAAAAAAATAAGGTTAAAGTGAGGTTAGAGATATATGTTGAAATGAGATAAAAACAAAATAAATCTTTGAGCGGACAATAAATTTTGCCCTGCCATGCAATGCTTATGATTTCTCATATTACATCACTTATGACATGTTAAATGACATAATTGACGACATCACTGATAACATCATAGTCATATCAAACACACAAAATAAGATGGGAGGAATGCTTTCAATTTGTCTAACCATTGGCAATTGCTTTGGATATCATGCCAACCCATCATTTTTTTTACCAACCATGCCACCTTAGTTTGGACCCAACCATATGCAAATCAGTCTTGACCCTGCTCCAATAGGAACAGTCCAGCCCAAACTGCCGGGCCAGGTCATCTCTTAAATGGAACACAAGCAACCCAAGACCAGTTTGACACAGATTAGAGCTAATCATTTGGTTTAGCTGGGTTCCAGTGTCACAGTGAGCATGGGACCCATGTCTGGGCATACTCCTGCCACTTAGGAGGGTACATCAAGCACACAAAAGGTGATGGGAGAAATGCTTGCAATTTGTCTAACCACTGCAAGGTCAAGAATGATTTGCATATGGCTGTGCCCCAAGCTGAGGTGGCACGGTAGGCAAAAGAACGATGGGTTGGAATGCAACCAGACCTATTGCCAGTAGGTAGACCAATTGCAAGCATTCCCACCATCACCTTTTGTGTGTTTAACATCATAGTTGTATAAAGCTTAGAGTTACTGTGAGTACACATGTGGGTGCATAGAATGGATATAACCTAAACCCTGAAGGTAAGTGTGATTGTCCAGGTTGAAACAAACTATTTGTCAGAGACGGGTGTTCGTCTGTTGACTCTAGTCGCACTTAACTTATGGAAACACAGGGGTTTCTTCTTCAATGATTAACAATGTATAACACGTGTTGAAAAGTTCATTAGAATTTATTTTATGCATTGAGCATAATTTGGGATTAAGCCCATTCAATTCATTTTGCTCATTTAATAAGGATTTACAGCATTGCAACTATGTCATTGTGTGCTAACAGGGAGCATAACTAAGAGTTAGTCAATGAAGTAATTGATGAAAAATAAATTCAAATTAACTTTTCAACATGTGTTATACATTGTTAATCATTGAAGAAGAAACTCCAGTGTTTTCATAAGTTAAGTGCGACCGAGTAAACAGATGGCCACCCGTCTCTGACAAATAGTTTGTTTCATGCAATTTGACAGTGTAATCCCAGACATTGCACTTTTTTACAGGGACGCATATGAAACATTTGTATTTACATATTGATATAACTGAACAATAAGGAGTGCTCAGTGGTAATACCAATAAGTATATGTCCAGGTTGAAATTCATATGTTGCACCACTTACAAATCACTACATTTAGGATTGCAAGTAGAACTCAATGTTAAACAAGGTAAAGGGTAGTGCACTTGATGTGATTTGCATAGGTATGTTTCAAATTAGGTTCAGACTTAAAGCCAAAGCCTTTTGCCAAAAATCAACGAGGAAAGCCAACATTTCCTTTATAAATAGACTATCAACCAGTGGGTTTCTGGGCATGTGCCCTTGTTAGATAGTTGTGATACAGTGCTGTAGAAAAAACATCTATGTACCAAGGATGTTTATGAGCTGTGGATGTTTATTTCCAGAAGTTCACTAGAAAATTATGAGGCACAGCAGATGGCTGGATAATGCATAGTTTAGCCACTTACAAGTATTGTAACTCCCACTGAGGCTGTAACTCTGGCTCTAATGTTGTATGCCATTGTGCTCATTTCAGGAAAGTGTGTAGTGCTTGTTAGCAAACCACAGAGACTTGTCCATAGAGCCTGGTGGAAGGTGTCTTTTCAGTGGTAAGTGCAGACCTATCAATCTTTTAACTTACAATTTATAGTCATGTGAAGTTTTTAAGAGTATGATCACGTTAAGGTGACTAGTGTACCAACTCATTTTAGGAGAGTGTTCAAGGTTTAAAAAGGGGTGATTACAATAAAGTCAATGGAGGCATTTTGTTTGTTAGGTGGGTGAACACCAATAAAAAGAGAGTAACATCCACCAAATGTGAGTAATGTGACAGATATGTTGTGTCCAGAATCTGGTCTAAAGTTATGTCCTTTATCACATGATGAGTGATGACAAGTTGGGCACAAGTGTAGAATTTTGAATTACTTCAAGTCCACAAGCCTTATAGGATGCTGTCACAATGGCTAGATGTCATCAGTGATGTCATCAATGTCATTAGAGATGTCATCAGTGATGTTTGCAATTATGTCAATTAACAAGTTATGGATGATTTTATGTGTGAGGTCATAAGCAGTGCATGGTGGGGACACAAGCTACAGTTATCACAATAAACAGTGTTTTTTGGGTTGTTAAATGTTAGTTTTCATCTAATTTTAACACCTAACTATAATGTCACTTTAACTTTAGTTTTTTTCAGTGAATATTTCTTTTTTCCCCAGCAAGGAGGCCTTTGCAGTTCTCAAGGACTTCACCTGCCCAACAGCTGCCGCCAACAACATCACCCCACTCAAGTCCTACGTGACAACCTATCAGACTTCTTCAGCAACAAAAGTGCAACTATCTACAACAATTGTAATCCTCAACTGAACCCATCAGCCTCACTACCAGCCCACAGATTGAAGATACAGGAAACACTATGACCACAGGGAAACCTACCACCTCAGAAGAGACAAGTACAATCATGAGAACCTTACACTCCAGGACCCCGACAGAGGCGTGACCCCACCACATCTACAACATTGGGCCCTCCCCAATCAGGAAAAAAAACTCACCCGCATCCTAAACACTTCCATGACCACTGTCACCTTCCTGGAAGCCTGGAAAAATGTAGTAGTCAACACACTCCTAAAGAAACCCCCTTCAGACTCTGCCTTGCTTGTAAACTACCACATTATCTCCTTCTTACCAAACCAGCCATGTTCATGGAAAAAGCAATCAACTTGCACATTACCTCAACAAACAACAGCTTCTAGACATCACATAATCAGGCTTCATACCCAACCATAGCATAGAGACAGTCCTCATCATAGCAAAAGATGACAACAGGATGATCCTCAACAGAGGGGAAACAGTGGTCCTCATCATGCTCGACCACTAAGCAGCTTTAGAAACAATCTTTCACTCCACCCTGATCAGAAGACTGCACAAGACCGGCATCCAAGAACCTGCCTTCCCTTGGATCTGCTCCTTCCTAACCAGAAGTACCAAGAAAGTCCACATGCCACCTTAATCTTCGAAAGCCAGGAACCCAATCTGTGGAGTCCCCTAAGGATCTTGACTAATCCCTACCCCTTCCAACATCTACGCAACCTCACTGTCTAACACCATCAGAATGCACATACTCACCTACACAAATGGCACACAACTAATTCTGTCCCTCACAGACATGACACCCAGGACAAGAATCAACTTCTCCTCCTGCATGATGCAGTAGCTACCTTGATGAAATCCAGCTGCCTCAAGCTCCGGACAAGTTAGAAGTAGATATTTTTGGAAAGAAGACCTCGCTGTTGGACTTCATCTAGTGGCTGACAGAGTTAGGGCCCACCCAGCCCCCACCGCCCAAGCAAGTAGACTAGGAATCATCTTAGACACCAAGCTTGACTTAAGAACCCAGGTCAACTCTGTTGCCACAATCTGCTTTTATTTCCTTAGGATGCTGTGCAAAATATTTAAGTGGCTACCAGATAACAGCAGGAACAGAGAGACATAAGCCCTCATAACCAGCAGACTTGAATACGGCAAAGCACTATGTGCTGGAATCGTCAAACAGCTCCTGAAGAGACTCCAAGCCATTCATGATGCTCTGTCCAGGCTCATCCGCAGTCTACTACTATGCACTCACATTACACCACACCTCAGGAATTTCCACTGGCTCCCAATGCACAAACACACTTCTTTCAAATTCCCCCCATGCACACATACAAAGCACTACACAACATATGCCCTGCCAACCTCAACGGCCTCATGCACTTCCAGCAACCCTCCAGACACCGCTGCTCAGGTGAACTCTCACTTGCAAAAATACCCCACATCGACATAAGTAGGGCAGGAGGTTGAGCCTTCTCATTCATCTCCCACAAAGAATGGAACAACCTTCCACCTCAGAGCCTCCTCATCACTTCTTGAGTTCCACAAGAAGTTGAAGACCTGGCTTTTTAAATAATCTCCAGGGAAACTCCTGCCTACCCACTTGCGAAGCGCCTGAATACCCTCACCGGTTATTAGAGAGCTATACATATCCGCATAACATAATGTAAGCATAACGCCACTTTAACCTTTGTTTTTTTCAGTGAATTTCTGTTTCGTTTTCATGGTCAAACTTGCCTATATGTCCAACTTGTAGTCAATGTCCCCTAGGTGCTGGGATGACCTAATGTGGGGATCCCTGAGGGATCCCCACACCCCAAATGGCCTGGGGGTCAGGGAGTGTCCATACTGCCCCCTTATCAGCTTTTTCAATTATTTTTCAGGATTCAGGGATTGATTTCTAGAGTCATGTAATGGTAGTTGCATCATTGTATTCAAAAGTTTGGCAGTCAATCAGCTCATTCGGTACAATACTGTGGTACCAACATTGCCAACAGGAGAAAAAGCTCCCTCGGCCAAATGGAAGATCATATATATATATTTTTTTGGTACCACAGGGACGGGCAGGACCAACCATCCAGGTATACCTAACTTCTTCTGAGCAATAACTGCTTAATTCCTAATCTGTTATAAGAAATGGGGTAACCCAGTTTAAGTGTCACAGGACCTGGGTGTCGATCAGTAAGGGCAACAATTGGTCCCTGACACACCTGAATATACTTCAAATAGTAAGTATATCTACAAAGATTAAATACAAACACATCCAACAAACAATTCAATGATCACCAATAATAAATTAATTTGCCAATTTATTCTTTGTTTCCAAAACATGGAGAAAATACATAGGATATACTATATTGCACGGTTATTTTCAAAAGAAGGAAAGGAAAAAGTGAGAAATAAGTGCTCATGTGTAAGATAGCAAGAAAAGATAAGAGTACATCAAAGGATATTTGAAAAATACAATTTAAAATATTGCCAAAAACGAGGGATCCGACCAAAGTATATATTACAGCCGATCTCCCTACCACTGTGGGCCTACCCTAATTACATTCACAATATCACTTTTTCTTTTATAGGTTGAGAGTTAATCTCAGAAAGCAATGGTGGTGGGGGTAGATGTTGAGTGTAGGCCCCTGGGGGGATTTGTCGACGTTTCGACCCTAATGCCAAAGGGTAAGTAGACTCCTCGGCTGCGGGTCTTCCTCAGGACAGGGAAAGGGAGGGGGACCCGATCACAGTCGTGGTCTGATGTATAGGAATCAATCCAATGAGCCAAGAATTCAATAAAGTTGAAAAATACAGGGGACGAATCACCCCGGAATTGCGTTATGATCCTGCGGCGTGAGCCATTATATCAAGTCCGTACCACAAAAAATGTGGCACTGAGATCTGTCAATATTAAATCAGGTCCAAGAAGGGTTAACCGCATCTGTCGGTGTCTCCCAAAGAACGCCTCACCCACTGATGTAATGCGGTGTGGGACCCGGAGGGATCAGGCGCTAAGTTCTTCAATATGGACAAGAGAGGGGCAAACCACATCCGTTGGTTTCGCTCGCGGCTAGGTCTCCTACACCGCATTACGTCAGCGGGTGAGGTGTTCTTTGGGAGACACCGACAGATGCGGTTAACCCTTCTTGGACCTGATTTAAGATTGACAGATCTCAGTGCCACATTTTTTGTGGTACGGACTTGATATAATGGCTCACGCCGCAGGATCATAACGCAATTCCGGGGTGATTCGTCCCCTGTATTTTTCAACTTTATTGAATTCTTGACTCATTAGATTGATTCCTATACATCAGACCACGACTGTGGTCGGGTCCCCCTCCCTTTCCCTGTCCTGAGGAAGACCCGCAGCCGAGGAGTCTACCTACTTACCCTTTGGCATTAGGGTTGAAACATCGACAAATCCCCCCAGGGGCCTACACTCAACATCTACCCCCACCACCATTGCTTTCTGAGATTAACTCTCAACCTATAAAAGAAAAAGTGATATTGTGAATGTAATTAGGGGTAGGCCCACAGTGGTAGGGAGATCGGCTGTAATATATACTTTGGTCGGATCCCTCATTTTTGGCAATATTTTAAATTGTATTTTTCAAATATCCTTTGATGTATTCTTATCTTTTCTTGCTATCTTACACATGAGCACTTATTTCTCACTTTTTCCTTTCCTTCTTTGAAAATAACCGTGCAATATAGTATATCCTATGTATTTTCTCCATGTTTTGGAAACAAAGAATAAATTGGCAAATTAATTTATTATTGGTGATCATTGAATTGTTTGTTGGATGTGTTTGTATTTAATCTTTGTAGATATACTTACTATTTGAAGTATATTCAGGTGTGTCAGGGACCAATTGTTGCCCTTACTAATTCCTAATCTGAGCCCCTTTTTAAACAGTAATTTCTCAAAAATGACTGAACGTTACACCATGTCACAAAAAGCATGCTTTCTGAATAAAGTTTTAACTTTTGGCCAGGTTTGGTGAAATTCCATTCAGGAGGACTTTGGTATCTGAGAGCAAAGTTTCCTGTGGGACTTAACGTGGAAAAACAAACTTGTGAGATCTCCCCTTTTAGTGGACTCTTGCTTGATGTTTCAGCGTAATACTTTCCATGAATGACCCATGGTAGATGAACATTTGTTTTTTTAAGTTTCATGCAGATTTGTCAAAGGCACCAAAATGTATTAGCAGAACAAAAAAAGCTCTTCCTATGGTAACTATGACCTAACTATCACTACACAGTGGCTCTACATACACACATATTGTTCTCTGGAGTCCCGCGCCAGTATTAGGCAATGGTACAGTGTTTCTCAATTAATGTTTTGGTAGATATAGTGAGCAAATACATAGTCTCCTTGCACCAGGCCCTGGGTACAGAGACATAGGAAATGGGGACCTCCATGGTTGGCAGGGTGACTTACCGGTGGGAGAAGTCACCTTCATCAAAACAGAAACCCATGTTGTAACATATAGGGCCAATCCAGACAGGAAGAATAAACTAGGTATACAATGCTCAGACACAGGGTTAGAAAGCCTTTCTTAAAGAGTGGAAAACAGACCTGCTTAGCTAGCACCAGAATGCCAAGAACACCATGTCCAGATCACAAGGATGCAGGGGCAGGGCCTGGTGTTTTGTACAAGGTTTGGCACTGGAGAGAAGGACCAATAGCAGAGGGGAGGAGAATCAATGGGGGCATGGAAGGAACCTACACCAATGATAGTGGGTGGGAAGGAGACAAAGCGGAATGGAGGAAAGGAGATGTGGTCTTGGTCTATGTCAAGATTGGCCAGAAGACAATGCCATTGCAGACCATAAGTCCATCCTCCTTCCAAGTGGAAAGTCTTATTGATTGATTGATTGGTTAAGGTACCAGCAGGAGCTTGTGAAATACCAGGAATGAGAAGTGAGGAAAAGGAGGTGTTCTTAATCTATGGGTAGAAGAAAGTGGAATTCCATCCAATATTTGGGGAAACCTAATACAGAGGCAGGCATAGAGACACAAATACATATTTATAAGGACAACGGACTAACGCCCTTTACAGAGACCGTGACAAAAGCTGTGGCTGTAAACAGTGCAAGGTCAAGAGACGTATCACTGAACCCATCTATGTAATTATTGCAGAAGCACCCAAAAGCATGACCTTTAACTGTGCAAATGTGGGGTTGTCCATAGTCTGATGGGCGCAGTACCTCACCAGTGCATCTGTCGGCCTTTGTCCGACACTGTGGAGGGCTGAAAAGGATCCTACGGTGCTTGCACCAGAGGATTTCTTTTTTTATTTTACAAATGGGCGGGAGCGACGCAGAATCGCTTCCTTGTCAGCCCCCCTCCTGTCCATCTGTGACATCGGTGCACTGGCCTCATAGGTTCCCCACCAAAGCAGCAGGAAGGAGCAGCTAAGGTCTCTCTCCCACTTCGGTGGGCAAAAAATGCAAAGGATGGCCTCCCCAGGTTTCAGGGAGGCCTTGTTTTAAAGAGGAGAGTCTCCCCTTTCCAATGAGGTCTTCCTGAAAATGTTTCCTGGCAGTGGATCGCGTTGCGCTGCGATCCACAGCCAGGAAACCACTAGCCCAGCAAGGATGTTTGTTTGGGGGGTCTGCCCTTGTAGTAACATGCCAACCCCCTCCGGGTAACTAATGTTAACAAAAGAATAAAAGGTGTTTTTCTCCTGAGGGGAAAAACAATCAGGAGGTTGTCAGGGGGTCGGCCCTCCTTGCATAATGGCCGGTCCTCTGTTTGCCTCAAAATTATTTTGGGAAAATGTGCCGTTCCCCAGGGGAACCACACATTTAAGAAACAAAAAAAAGTAAAAAGTAGGTAGGAGGTCGACACTCAGCACATGCGTCGCACCCCTTTGGGGGCCACATATATATTTTTTTCATGTGTGTGCTTTTCCCTGGGGAGCAGATAGTGCCCTCCGGAAGAAAAAACACATTTCTAAAAAAACATATATACTGCATATGCTACATAAGTCTATGATTTGCAGATTATGAGGCAGATGGCAGATTTATGTGCAAAAGCAATATATATCTGATCGCGCAAAGGGATCAATGCAGCGATATGTATTGGCACGCAGTGGAAGGGCATGCACAAAGGTTGATTGGTCATCTTTCAATCGCTCATTTCTGCATTTGATTGCTAAACTGGCACTAATGAGATGAAATGTTTTAGCCAGAGAGTATTTCAGTGTTTACAAATGAAAAAGATAATGAAGTAATACTACCAAAAAAATCTGTCGTATTATGTAGCATAATTTAGTCAATTCTGTTTCATAATTTGGTGCTCTCCTGATGCATAATTCCATTGACACTTGTGATAGCAATGTGAGATTTCACAAGGAGCACACCTATGCACGGAGTTGCAGATGCTACTAGGTAAATATGTGCTTCTTGAGATCAAAGATAGATTTGTAACTTCTGGAAATTACTTTTATGCTGGCAATGGCCCAGCATATCCCCCAACAATAAAGTTTTGCATAAGCCATGACAAAAGCCTGCTGCAAAATTGGGTATGTGGCAAGGTGAAGTATTACTGTGGCTTTTTTGTCTTGGTTTAGAACAGGGGTCTCCATCCTGTTCTGTAGTGAGAGCTACTTCTGATCAGTGAAAACCATTGTGAGCTCCTGAAGGCTAAACAACTTACGCATTGTTACCAGACACCCCCACCCCCACACCCAGCTTCATAGACTTGAATCCTAATCTTCATAGAGCCAGATACTATGGTTTGAAAAAAATACTTTGACTTGGGGCACTATGACAGGGATGCCATGTGTGTCAATGACAGCATTGTTTTTTGGTATATATGAACATGTGTGCATATGAATAGAATATATGGGTGACTGAGAGACTGTGTCAGATGTACTTTTGGCACAGGACATACCTTTTGTCATATGTGGCAGTGTTACATGTATAATGCAAATATACAGCCATTTTATTTTCAATGGGAGAAATTTAAAGTGCAAAAAAATGTTCTGCAGATATGTTCAAAATATGTAACATGTTTCTGCACTTTCCATTTCTCCCACTCAAAACAATGACTGTATTTTTCAGTGTCCATTGGCCACTGGGAGCAGTAGGCCTGCTGTTTGTAAATACAACACTTTCAAATGAGAGAAAATTAAAATGAACCAGAGGAGTGCGCTCACTACAGAAACTTGATATATATATGTAGAATAGATTCACTTGTATTACATGATGGGCTATGAGTTAGATAGATCTCCCCTCTCTCTCTTCTTTTACCACCCGCCTCTTTCTTCCTTGCATTGATTCTAATTATGTGTTACGCTGTGCCTGATGGGAATATTTATTTCTTTTTTTTCTGTTTTCTTTTATTCTGTGTACTCTGAAAAATTTAAGAAAATGCAAAACGACTATAAGGATTGCTTCCCTTTGACAAAATAAAAAAAAAAAGAGAAAAATAAAATGAAGAGTAAACTTAATCATTACGGTATCTTTTCATAATTATTTTCTCCCATTAAAACGCATTCAGAAACATAAGTTTGTTCTCACGGTTAAATATTGAGCTGACAAGGGCTTTTATATACCTCAGAGCTTCAGTTCTTCACCTCTGTGTCCCAGTCCTAGTCCCAACTTGGGTCAGAAATTTGACTGAGCACTGCTTATTATCAGGCCATGCTATGTGCAGCCTGATGATAATAATGTAAAATAAACACAGGCTTCCCTTAACTTTAAAAGGAAAAAGTTACCCCGCACTTTTTTGAAAATGAACTCAAGGCCGTGAGCTACTCTGAAGGTGTCTGGGAGCTACTGATAGCTCGCAATCGACTGGTTGGAGACACCTGATTTAGAACAATACTTCTGCCTTCTACATAGGACAGTGTTTTAGAAGGAAGGTTTTAGCCAATCAGCAGAGATGGCATCTCAGTGGATGGCTGCTGCCTAGGCCCTAATTCTGGTTATGGAGGACAGCTCTAAGGCAGGATCAGAGACTGAGACAGCAGATATTGAGAGTGTATCTGAAGGAGAGGAAAATGGAGAAGAATCTGGAGGTAATTTTTCAGTGAGCTGAGTTCCATCCAATGACTCATCTTCCAGCGATTCGAAGGGATATGATGATAGCAGTCATGCTGTCCGGTTGTAAGCACAGTCTGTGTAGCAGAGCGACCGGAGCAGGTAAGACCAACCCAGAGACCTGGCACTTGCGGTGGCAAATACAGACGGAGTGCTCTCTTTGCAGCCCCCAATTTATTTCAGCCCCAAATTCTGCCTTTCACAGGCAACGCTGGATACAAAGTTGATACAGTAAAATTTTCGGCAATTGACTATGTCCATGTTTTTTGGGATGTTGACTTCCTTGAGCAAATTGTGAAGCAAACAAATTTGAGTGGCAATTAATTTCTGAGTGAGCATGAAGTCACTCTAGGGTCCTATTCTAGGGCGCACAAGTGGACTCCCACTTCATTTGAGGAGTTGAAGATATCTTCTGGCCTTACGCTCAAAATGGGGTTAGTGCACAAACCAAGCTTGCAGTCTTACTGGTCTACTCACATGTTTTGGGTAATTCCCATCTTCGCACAGTTCATGAGCAGAGATTGTTTTTTGCTTTTGCAGTGTATGCTTCATTTCAATGACAATTCTGCTGCTTTGCCCTGGGACCATCCAAACCATGACAGGCTGTTCGAAATTTGCCCTGTCCTGGAACATTTGTCTGGTAGGTTTTCAGAGATTTATACTCCTGGAAAGAATATAGCGATTGATAAGTCATGGATCCTGTACAAAGGGTGGCTACTGTTCAGGTAGTACATGGCGAGCAAAAGAGCTGCTATGGCATCAAGTTGTCCATGCTGTGTGAGAGCTCTACTGGCTATGTGTGCAGCTTGAAAGTGTATACAGGGAAGGACTCCACTCTAAACCCGGTAGGTTGCCCTCCCATGCTAAGAGTCACAAGAAAGGTTGTATGAGAGCTTGTCCAGCCTCTTCTTCACAAAGGTTATAACCTTTATGTGGACAACATCTATATAGTGGAGAAGAGCTGTTCAATGAGCTGTACAAAGCTAGCACTGTGGCATGCAGTACAGTTAGTTGATGCTGCATTAGATTCCTGCAGGAATGCAGAGCACAATGTTGCGTTCTAACAAACTGCTTGCAGTCAAGTTTTCTGATAGGTGTGGTGTGTACATGCTCACTACAATTAATGATGAGAGCACTTCCCCATCACGGTTTGGGGTCAGATGGCCGAAGTTCACAAGCCCACCTGTATACTTGATTACAACAAGTATATGGGCGGAGTGAATAAGAATGACCAGGTTCATCAGCCATACAATGCGAGTCACAAAACTTGCCCTTGGTATAAAAAGCTGTTTACCCACCTGATCCAGATGGCAACACACAATATGTATGTTATTTATTGTCAACCACCACAGGAAGACTCATGTCTTTTCTTGACTTTCAGTTGACCGTAATTTTTGTTGTTGCAGTTTTATATAGAGCAAACTCGACACAAACTTTTTGGAGCACTTAACATTAGCAACAGTTACATTGCATAAGGAAACATTAATTTTTTTGGTTTAGGCATGGGGGATTAAGAGATTTGCCCAGAATCACAGAATGTTGACCCAATGCTGAGGCTCGAACCTGGTTCCCCAGTTCCATAGTCATCAGCTCTGGCCGTTACGCCACATCCTCTCCCAGTATGAAAGTCTTACTGCTACAGAAGCAACACCTTCCACTTCATATGCTCTGGAGGACGTGGTAAGGCTGCAGGACCGACACTTTGCCAATGGCATTCCTGAAAGGACCAAAAAGACTCAACCTTGTTGTCCTTGTAGAGTCTTCTCTAAGCAATGAAAGAGGCAGGAGATTTGTGTTTTCTGTCTCCAGTGCCCGTCATGGCCAGCCCTATTTTCCTACTTGCTTTATGTTGTACCATACAAAAGTGAAGTATTGGTAAATTGACTTAGGTGGAGCTGCGATAAGGTAAACCTTTCAATGGATATGCATAGATGCCTACCTTCCACGGGCCACTACTTCATTAGGTATGCAGTCGTAGAATTTTTGTTCTTGTACTTGAAGAAATCATGGACTTGCTTATGTCCTGCTTGACATCTTTCGTCAGAATGTGGTAGGTGTTCTGTTCACCGATTGACAAGTGCACTATAGTCCCCACACTACACATATTCGGGAATGGGACATAAGCCATAGCAGAAGTAGAAGTGTTGGTGAATGAGTCACACAAGACATTTGTTTGGCTTATTAGTTTAAGGAACTTAGGCAGTATTCCCCTGCATGTTTGCTTTAGTTTCAATGGTAGATATGCTCATTCAGTTTAGGGAATGAAGGCCTCAGAAGGCATTCTCGGACACTCCCAACTTACATCCACAAACTGGAAGGCATTGGATTTACCACAGTGAGTGTGCAAAAAACACATGTAAGACATGTCTTCCTGAGCCTCATGTGACTGTAGCCAAACTGTTTATTCATTTGTGAAGGTTGTGGATGCACTAGCTGTCAACATTTCTGGATGCATGTGTTTATAGAGGTTTGTCTGTGGTGTGTTTGTGTGCAATTTGGTTGATGACTGATTGAGAGGTTGTCTTGAATGAGGATTCCATCATGTGGCATATGGATGTGATGGGCCCTTCAAAGGCAGCAATATGTTGATGGGAGTGCACTGATCTGTTGGATTATGCCCATCACCAGTAGTATGAAAGTATTGTGTGTGTGGTGTTTGAATTGATCATTGGAGCCCTCGCCAGCATACTCCCATTGACCCTGGCTTGATCTGTTTCTATCATGGGCACTAGGCCCAGACACACAAGGGGGGCAGCATTTTTATCAGCATAAGTGGGGTAATGGTGGGTGGTAGGAATGTTGTAGATTCCTATGTATTCCATAAGTTTCAATCCCATAAATGTAAGGAAAATGCGTCGGTTTGGCAATGTTTGAGGTTTGTAGGTCATTGTGGGTGCGAAAACCTCATAGGATCAATGGAAGGCACACCACCCTGGACTCCCCTGGTTGTCTAGTTTTCAAAACTGTTTGTGGTTTGTAGGTTTTTATGGGTGGCGCCACAGCACCTTTCCAAATACAGCAGCTATCCTGTTGCTTATCTCACAATGTATGTAGCGCTTTAGGGCCTTTTGTGTTGCGGTCTCTTGGCCCACCCACACAAGTAGGGTACTGTTTTTATCATGAAACTTGTGCAAACTCAAGGTGGCAGGACATTTGTGGCTCTCTGCAGATTCCAGAACTTTCTGTCACCGACATTTGAGGAAAATGTGTGTTTCCTACCAAAGTTTGGCATTTGCCAAGGCTTCTTGATAAAGTTCCTGTTGCAGGCACTAGGCCTACTCACACATATGAGGTAGCATTTTTATAAGGAGAGTTTTGTAAATGCTGACTGGTAGGAATTTCATCGCTCCCTCATATTCCAGACATCTACCACACAAATATGTGGAAAATGCATGTTTTTAGTAGAATTCTAAGGTTTGCAAAGGCTTTTGAGTTAAATGCCCTGGTATGAGCCACACAAGTCATGCATCCATGGACCCCCCTGGTTGTCTAGTTTTAAAAAATGTGCAGGTTTTCTAGGTTTGCCTAGATACCAGATGAGCTAGGGCCCAAAATCCAGAGCTAACCACATTGCAAAAACATTATCAGTTTTCAGTGTAAAAATGTGATGTGTCTATGTTGTGTTTTGGGCCCTTTCCTGTCGTGGGTACAGCCCTACCCCTGAGGTAGCATTTTTATCAGGAGACTTAGGGGAATGCTGGGTGGTAGGAAATTTGTGGCTCCCCACAGAGTTCAGAACCCTCCATCACAGAAATATGAGAACAATTTGTTTTTTAGTCAAAGTTTGCGATTTGCAAAGGACTCTGGGGCATATTCTCAAGAACATGTGATAACCATCGCAAAAGTAACTTAACGCAACCTTCAACATCGCAGTCTATCGCAGGAAATTTACGCCGTGTTAACCAAGTATTCACAACACGGCGGTACCATGCGATAGTCTCCAGATAACGCGTTAAAATCAACGCCACGCCGCAAAAATGCGAAACACGAACGCAAAAAAGCTGCGATGAGGCCAATCGCGATACGAAAATCAGCGAAACCCAGCTACAGGCCTGCAATTCACACGCGTCAGGCGGGAACAATCACCATAAAAGTAGAAAAAAAACAGACAAACAAATGCCAAACAACAGCGAAGCACAATGGACTTTGCCGGAGCAAGTACGGAGGAGAACCAGAACCCCACAAGCCCCCCGGATGACCATCCTGGGACTTCGGGGTTAGGGAAGGGCAAGGACAAGAAGAGTAGGAAGAAGCGGTTCAGTCCGCAGGAAAACAGGATCCTGATAACGGAGGTGACAGAACACCATCAACAACTGTTCGTCACCTCCACTGTGTCATTGGCAACCAAAAATGGACTATGGCAGTCCATCGTGGACAAGGTGAATGCAGTCAGAGTGCTGAAGAGGACAATGGACGAGGTCAAGAGGCGCTGGAATGATGTCAAGCGCAAAACCAAGCTGAAACTCGCCAACAACCTGAAGGCAGCAATGCAGACTGGAGGTGGGAGCCCAGCGCCACAGGAGGAGCTGGACGACATGGAGGAAATGGTGTCCACAGTCATCAGTGGGGAGACGGTGGCAGGAGTTGGGGGCCCGGACACTGCTCAACAGGACCCGACACAACAGCAACAGGGTGAGTAACGACCAGGGCCTGGGGGGACGGGGGGAGATGGGCACAATGGCACACATGCACAATTAAGTTGAGCACATCTGCGGACAAACCATGCCCCAGACCACCAACTCCCACCAAGAGACCAATGTACCCAAGTATGCAACATGTCAGCAGCACTGTACAAGCACAGAAGTCAAAGGCACACCTCATGAAAGGGATAAGGGGCAGCAATAAAATCTGAGCTGCAGGGGCGACTCCCCCAAAATACAGCACACACATCACATGCAGAGCACATATACATTGACAACGATGTGACACAATCCCCAAAACACCTACAACAGAACACAGGACACAACTGGTGCCACTTGGGAGCAGACACTGGCCAATCACATTTGGCATTGCAGGGAAATGTGAGTTGATAATGTACAAGTACAAACACACACACGTCTGTTGTCGAAATGTCCACTGTCCCCCATCAAATAGGCAGCTCCTCCCAAACAGCCACAATGTACCCAGTCATGCTGTCTGTATGAAAACATGTACAATGTGACAACATACATGTGGACACATTGTTAAACTGCATCTCCCCTTCACATTGCAGAGGGAGAATCAACACCTCCTTCAGAGCAGCCCGACACTCTCTTCTCTGGAGACGAAGAGGACCACCACAGCTTCGACTCTGACGCCCTCCAACTGCTCGTGGATAGCCTACACAGCCAACTTCCAGGAGCTGGGCAGCCCAGCTGCTATGAGGAGACCCCACCCCCTGCTCAGACCACACAGCAGGTAGCACCCACCACCACTGCTGCCTCCCAGGACCCCCACGAAGAACACATGGCCTTCCAACGCCGTGTTTTGGGGTGCCAGGAGAATCTGGTTGAACAGGTGCGGGTGGGCTTCGACCGCATGGCAGACAAACTAGATGCCATACGTGGGTGTCTAAGTCCCATCAGGGACCACTCACGGTCCCTAACGGACACCCACAGTCCGCTCCATGCTCTCCAACGGACCATGGCTGACATCGCTGGAGCCCTGACTCAGAGAATAGTACAACTGTCCAGTTAGAGTGGCTCCTGCGATGTCACACAGGAGTTGGGAAACATGCGGAGGTTAATGGAGACCATGGAGCGGGCGAATGCGGAACGAGCGGCTGCCACGGCTGCACACCAGCGAGAGGTAGCTGGGTTCCTCAATGACCTCAGGACCATCCTCATGGCATTGCTGCCACAAGGCCTGGCACGGATGCATGCTGCTGCCACCACTCCATCCACATCTCCGCCCCATGAAGTGTCAGTGCCACACAGTGCGGCAGACCTTCTACCTCCGGCCACTGATGTGTCACTGCCACACAGTGCTGGAGACAGAACACCACCACCCACACGTGAGGCACATGAAACAGCAGAGAACGAAGATGCGGATGATTCTGCCCTCGTGGTAAGAAGGACGCAGCAGCATGCATCTCATCCATAGGTCCGGCTTCAGCTTGGTACTGCCCTCTGCATCATCACCTTCCACTGTCCCCCGATGCACTCTGCGACACTCACTTTGGACCTCGACATGGACTGCCATATGCTGTTTGATCGCCATTGACACAGCAATCAGACTGCGGACTGAACTCTTCCTCTTCCTTTGGACTTGTCATTCCCTGAAGGACCCTGGCTGGCCCTCCACGGGACAACATCGTCATGTTGGGTTTGCATGGCCCTGTACTGCTCCAGATGCAACACTCCACTGAATGTGCATTAAACATTCATATTCAGACAGATGTGTCATGTCTATGGTCTTTCAAGTGTGGAAGTATGGATGAATGTAGGCTCACTGGACTCCTCTTACGTCCATGTGGCTCATGTCGTAGAACAGGGGTCACAGGGTGACACATTGCCCAATGCAGTCCGGGTGGCGCTGACACAACAACAGGGACACACGCATGAGTTACTTCCATGTCCAGCCCAGTACGGAACCACGCCCAGGGCCCCGGGGTCATTTACAAATCCTTACGCTGGACTGGCATACGCCAGGCCAGCCCGCTTTGCTCACGCTCACAGAGGGGGACGGCAACGCTACATGTCCCATGTCTTTCCTGTAGTGATCTGCTGCTCACAGGTCTAGTTGTCAGCATGCCACAGCCACTACCTCATGGCTGGTTTACACCCACACCACACCCATCCAGCACACGCGTCACAGGACATGTGACCCTGCCAATAAAAAGGGCCGGGCGCACGTGCTCGATGCCATTTCCACTCTCTATCTGGGTGCATCCGTGTGGTGTTAATGTGGGCATGAGGGCCTCGGGCCCTACAACATCACATTCCCCAGGACTGGAGGTGACATGATGGCGTCCGCAACACGATACCCAATCATACAGGGTCCAAGACTTTGGGACACAGACTTGGTGGCACTGGATACATTGCGGCCGGCACAGGCATACCGCCACGGGACGGTGACTTTGGGTGCACTGAGGTAGGGGCACCTTAAGTGCTGAGCGGGTGTGCAGCCTGCGATGATGCCCCGTCCCGGCCGTCCGGACTGCTCAGGATTTGTGTGCCCTGCTGGACCGCAGTGTAGGCTAGAGCCAGCGGGCAGCGCGGGCCTACCACCACGTGGCGTCGCATCCTGGATCACAGAGTTAGTGGCACCTCAAGGGCTGGGTGGGTGTGCAGCCTGCGATGATGCCGGGTGCACTGGTATGTCCTCTGCCATGGCGAAATCAAGATCCAGAATCATATGTGAGACCTGGTGGCCTGCGGAGCGGGGCTGCATGATGTGGAGGGTGCCATGTCCGCGGGCCCTGGGCATGTGGCTTGCAGCGGCACGTGGTGGGCCCTCATTGCTACACGCCAAGGGCGGAAGGTGAGCAGTGAGGCCTGGGTGCGCTGGGGCAGGCATGCACCACTGGGCGATGGGTACATCTGCCTGGGTGCGCAGGGGCGGACAGGCGATGATGTCTTGTGCAATTGTATGTACTTTGCCATTCATGTATCTGGACTCTGTTTCAGATGACGGATCTATTTCAGATGTGTGACCTGGTGAACTGCACTACATACAGGCACGTGGTTGGAGACACACCTGTGGCAGCAGGTGAGCAGTGTGGCCTGGGTGCGCATTGTCAGCACTCTCTCTCCCTGTCCATCTCTTCTGTTATCTGTGTCTCGCTCCCACTCTCTGTCCGTCTTTGTCTCGCTCCCCCTCTCTGTCTGTCTTTCTCTCGCTCCCCCTATCTGTCCGTCTTTCTCTCGCTCCCCCTCTCTGTCCGTCTTTCTCTCGCTCCCTCTCTTTCTCTCTCTCTCACCTTCGCTCTCTCTCTGTCCTTTGATGTGCGCAAGACACACCTTCTCATCATGACTTTTGTCTTGCAGGCTGTGACCTACGGATTGTCCCGAGGGGAGCCGCCATGTGTCTTCATTTCTGTTCTGTGTTTCTTTGAATAAATTTACATTTGTTACATCGAAGGTGAGTGTGTGATGCTCATTTTTGTGACGACACATGCATGTCACCAAATGTGATTGTGCGACATCAGGCAGATTATTTGGTACATGATTCCGTGTAGTTGATGTGGCATGTCTTTGGCCGGGGGGGGGGCCCGGGGAGGGGGGGTCCTGGGGGTGGTGGCGGTGGGTGTTGTGGCCCTGTTGGGGCTCCGAGCTGCATGATCAGTGGCTCCATGGCATCTATTGCCCTTCAGGTGTGGCTCTGGGCTGGGCTCCATTTTGTGGTGCAGGCTGTGGTCCGACTTTGCACCAGGTCAGAGCAGGTGTTAATTTCCTGCTGCTAACGCGCCTTATCGCCTGTTTTGTGGTCTTATCGCCGATCTGGCTGGTCGTTGAGAATGTTGCGGAGTGGTGTTTTTGCGGCTTTTTGCAAGGGAACGCCTCACTCTGCATCTCATTAGCGATAGTTGCGGGGTCATCTGTGGCGATGTTTTTGCGGCTGCTATCGTCGGTGAACTGGTGTTATGGGCTGTTAACACCAGCTTGTGAATGGGGCGATAAATTTATCGCAACTTTGGCTGCGATAAAGTGCAGTTAACTCGGCGATGGCTCCTTGAGGATATGCCGCTCTGGGTACACTAATCTGGTGAGAGCTACACAAGTCCTCCCACCCTGGATTTCCTCAAGTGTCTACTTTTCATAAATGTGCAAGTTTGCTAGGTTTCCCTGGGAGCCAGCAGAGCAGAGGCCCAAAAATCACAGCTACCCACTTTTTAAAAACAATGGTCAGTTTTTTGTGGAAGAATGTGATGTGTCTATTTTGCATTTTAGGCCGTTTCCTGTTGCGGCCTCTAGGTCTATCTACACAAGTGAAGTACCATTTTTATTGGTAGACTTGAGGGAATGCTGGGTGGAAGGAAGTTTGTGGCTCCCTGCAAATTCCAGAACTTTCCCTTACAGAAATTTGAGGAAAATCTGTTTTTTTAGGCAAAGTTTAAAGTTTGCAAGAGATTCTGAGTAAAAAACCTGGTAAGAGCCACGTAAGTCACCCCACTCTGGATTTCCCCCGGTGTCTAGTTTTGGAAGATGTGCAAGTTTACTAGGTTTCCCTAGGTGCCGACTGAGCTTGGTCCCAAAATCACACCTATCAACTTTGTACAAAAAAGAGTAAGCTTTAAGTGGAAAAATGTGATGTATCCATGTTACATTTTGAGCTATTTCCTGTTGTGGGCACTAGGTCTACCCACACAAGTGAGATACCATTTTCATCAGGAGACTTGGGAGAATACGGGGTGGATGGAAGTTTGTGGATCCCCGCAGATTCCAGAGCATTCCATCATAGAAATGTGAGTAAACTGTATGTTTTTTTAGTCAAAGTTTGAGATTTGCAAGGGATTTTGGGTACAAAAACCTGGCGAGAACCACACGTCACCCCACCCTGGATTTCCCCAGGTGTCTAGTTTTCAAAAATGTGCTAGGTTTCCTAGGTGTCGACTGAGCCTCGTCCTCAAAATTCACAGCTACCCACTTTGCAAAAAAACCAAGGTCAGTTTTGAGTGGAAAAATTAGATGTATCCATGTTGCTTTTTGGCCCGTTTCCTGTCGCGGGCACTTGGCCTAACCACACAACTTAGGTACCATTTTTATCAGAAGACATGTGGGAGCATAGTATAGTAGAACATTTCTTATTACGAATCGGATTCCACTGAGTTTGAGCATTCCAAATGTAAGCCAGTGTGTAAGAAAGAAGACATTTTGAAAAATACCCTCTAAACCATATGCTAGTATGGGTACTCATAAATTCAGGAATGCACAAACAACCACTGCTCCTAAGCTTCATATCTTGTGCCCATTTCAGAAATACATAGATTTCCTTGATACCCATTTTCACTCTACATATTTCACCATGTGATTTAGTCTCTACTCAGAGTCTTTTGGCGGCATCCAGGCAGGAGGGACTACCTGTCTCAGTCCACAACGGGGCAGAGGAGAAGCCCCGCCATCCACTACACCTGCTCCCTTTATGCTGGCGCTATATAGAGCATTCAGTGCACCCGCGGGACAGGAGTCTTTTAGCGGCATCCACGCAGGAGGGCCTACCTGTCACAGTCCACCATGGGGCAGAGGGGGAGCCCCACCATCCACCGCCCGTGCTCCTTTATGTTGACACTATAAAGTGCATTCAGTGCACCTGCAACTTGGGATGCACTCGGGCAACGCCGGGTGAAGCACAGGCCAAGAGGGGTGCCTGTCAGTGCCAGAAAGAATCACAGTAGAGCCACCCCCTTGGCTCTTCTTCTTGGATCATTTACGTGCCCAGTCCAAATGGAGTAGCCCACTAAAGATCTGTGAGTATCATAGAGTCCCTGAATGGGAAAAAGGATTGCTATGGAGCCCATTAGGGGATCAGGACTAAGCCAAAGTCTGCTAAAAAAACATGCTGCTGAGAATTGTGCACTGGATGTTATTGATAACCTAATAGAAGAGGTGGAGGACTTGTTAAACAAAGGGAAAGTGCAAGCCTAGAGTATGAGTGAGAGATCGAAAATAACTCACTAGAAAAAAGAGTGGCTAAGGCTAGTGAAATTACCAACAGCTCTATCCAGAAGGTGACAGCCCGGAAGCAACAGAGACTGACTGTTTAGCAAATTCCATAGCTACATATCTATCTTATGGTAATGATAAACTACCCTTCCCTGAGGCATTAAAAAATCAAACAGCTCTTATTCCTAACTATTGTGCAGCAACCGATTCATTCCACTTGTTGATTTAACAAATGAGCAAACCATCCCAGAATCAATACCCCCAATTAAAGGTACGAGGGGCACAACGATGCTAATTGACAAATTGTGAAAGAATATTACCGACCTGAAGGCTACCTTGCGGTCAACAAATCAAAAGGTATTAGAACTTTATGGACTAAACACAAACTAACTGAGAGGTCAAAAAATATCTAAATGGCACATTCAAGGTGTGGCAGTGCTCTCAAGGCTGACGGTCAATCTTTACAAAGGTAGGGGGCACTAATTGTCTGATACAGCCAACCCCCACTTTAACCAGATCAAATCAAAGGCAAATGTGTTCAGCCATGGATTCAACTCAGTACAACAAAGTGACAGGGAAGGGACAAAAACCATTATGTCACAGCTCGAGGGTATGAGATCAACCAAAGGACTTATCCTCCCTTGCAACGTGATCACGAGTTTCCCACACAACTAGTCGCAGCTAATAGCTCCTACGGGTCTAACATTCAGCAGCATGCTAGGAAATGGGACAATCAATTTCTAACTCATAATCAGATGACATCCATCTCCCGTCAGCACAATAACCAATTTTTAATCTTTATGACCCATCTTCTGAGGCTTAAACCACACCAAATGGACAGTGCAGAATCCCTGGTGAATAAGGTGACCCCTTGGTTCAGAACACAAAGACAGTGTTTAGCAATCATGCCCTCTGACTAAGTTTCTACCCATTGCTTATCCAATACCAATGATTCACGGGACATAATTGAGCTTCCGCTGAGGGACATTTCACTAGTCAATAGTCTACTGTCGTTAGATGCTTGATAATATCCACCGTTAGGTTCTAACATTCAATTCAAGAGCGCCATGAGTTGCCAATCTAGTAGATCTCTTCGTTCCCCTTCCACGTGCCCTTTGCAACCTTCAGATTTCAGTGTGCAGGGTATAATGAATGTGTTTACCCAAGGGAAGGCAACTAACGCCATGAGAACAGAGAAGTCCCATCTGAGTGAAGTTGATTGACTGAATGGTACCCAACCCTGGTTTACCCCAGAGCTGCGTACAGAAAACGTAAATGCAGAAACTTGGAGAAACGTTGGCGCAGGTCATACAATTTAAAAGATAAAGGAATTTTTAAGGCTGCCATCTCCTCCTACCATAGTAGTATAAAAGGAGCACGTAAAAGTTTATAGCCCAGCAACTCAACTCTGCTGAAAATAGGCCTAAAGCCCTATTTCAGATACTAAAGTCCTTTACCAATCCGAGGGCGTGTGAAAAGCCAGAGACTTTCTCACAATCTTTATGTGATAGTATTGCTCTGCATTTCACTAATAAAATTGATCTAATATACGATAAAATGGCTCCCACTGAGGAAATACCCATTACTTCTCCCCCTTTTTCTGAGGTTCCCCAGTATCAGATTCACAAATGTTAAGTAATTTCCCTCTTATGACCAATGAAACGGTGGCTGATTTACTTCGATCAGTCAAATCAGGCTCCCCATTAGATGTCATCCCCGCAAAGTAGCCGCCCTCCTGGCAAATGTACTTTCCCCTTATGTCAGTACCATCCTTAATCTCTCCCTGATAGAGGGTTATCTCCCTCAAACCTGGAAGGCGGCACAGGTCATTCCAACTCGGAAAAATTCCAAGGCCTCTATGACTGACTTGTCTAATCTTCGGCCCATCTCCCTCTTGCCTCATATGAGCAAGGTCTTGGAAAAATATATTAATTTACATCTTTCTACCTTTGTCGAAACCAATAATTGCCTGGACTCTTCGCAATCTGGTTTTAGGCCTAATCATAGCACAGAACTGGCCCTACTGGAAGTCACGGATAACATCAGAATGACTCTGGATAGTGGCCAGTCCACCATACTTGTGCTATTGGATCTCTCTGCGGCATTCGACACTATATCCCACCAGATTATGCTCATGAGACTGAGGGAGATCGGACTCCAGGGTTCGGCCCTACAGTGGATGATTAGCTTTCTGTCATCTCGAACTCAGACCGTCAACCTGGGCCCATTCCGTTCTAAGACCTCGGAACTGACCAAGGGTGTTCCACAAGGCTCATGTTTAAGCCCTACGCTTTTTAACATCTATATTGCCCCCTTGGCCCACTTACTCAGGAGTCATGGTTTTTTGCCCATCTCTTACGCAGATGACACTCAGCTTCTCTTCACTTTTGATAAAACCTCAACATATGCCCTGTCATCATTCGCCGAAGGAATGACTGCCATTTCAGTTTGGATGAGAAAAATTTCCTCCAATTGAATGCAGGGAAAACCGAGGTAATGTTATTCGGAGAAGCCCCTCTACTCTGGTCTCCGAATTGGTGGCCACCCGCTCTCGGGCCACCCCTACTCCCAAAACTTCTGTTAAGAATCTGGGCATCCATCTTGATCAGACTCTTACTCTGAAGGAGCATGTCTCCCGAACTGTTAGCAATTGCTTCCATGTGTTGGGCATGCTACGCCGAGTTGTCCCTTTTCTGCCGGATTATACACGGAAACCTCTTATTCAGACCATGATTTTGGGCCGCCTTGATTATTGTAATGCTCTTCTGCTCTCCGCAAACGAGTCTTCCCTTGATAGACTTCAGGTGGTCCAGAATACTGCGGCTCGGCTTCTCACGAATTCCTTGCCTGGAACCCCTTCTTTGCCGCTGCTTCGCAGACTTCACTGGCTACCAGTCCGTAAGCGGATAAAGTTTAAGACCGGCTGCATAGTCTATAGAGCCATCCATAACAAGGGCCCTTCTTACATCTCGTGCAAACTGAAGCCATATTCTCCGCACAGGACACTGAGATCCAGCTGTAAATTTCTTTTACAGGTTCCAAGGGTAAGGAAAGCTAGACTTGGTGGGAAATCTTTTTCCCTCCTTGCCCCATCTTACTGGAATGAGCTCCCCTTACAACTTAGACAATGCCCGGACTATTTACGTTTCAGGAAACTGCTTAAAGCTTCCCTATTTTAGTCTGTCTTTGCTCGCTCGTTGGTCCGCTTAGCGCAGAGATACCCCTTCGGGGGTGATTCAGGCGCTCTACAAAACTTTTAAATAAATAAATAAATGGTATCTCATAGTCTGCCTGTTCTACATGCCCAAGCGCTATATCAAGTTCATCTGTAAAGGCTCAGGTATTGGCACCTCTAAGTGGTACTCATGATCCATGTACACGCACACATACCTAGAGTCATCTAGCCGAATCTGCCCAGCTTCAGCAGTTCCCCCGAATATATGGCATTCCTGCTTACCAAGCTGGCATCGATTCCCACTTACAATACCTCTGAAGAACAAGCTCTGATAATGTAATCATAGATAAAGTTGGTGTAGTGGGAAATAGTGTTATACCATTTGCTTTACTGTCATGGAAGGTAGCAGGCTTAAGTGGAAAACTTACAGACCCAGAATGGACTGACTTTATTAGACAATTTGATGTAGTAATATATCAAGAGACCTAGACTCTGCAAAAAATCTTTAGGCAAGGGTATACGACCCATAGTGTAGAAGCAGGACCATCCAAAGTGGGCCGCACATCTGGCAGGCTACTGATCTGGGTTAAAAATATGCCAGATGTCACCATAAAAAGATTAGAGCTCAACAGTAAAGATATCCTGGGCCTGAGAATTAGTGGGAAATATGGGTGCAGGGTAAAAGTTTACAACATTTACAACAGATCTACATACAGGAATAATGATTCACCTACATTAAAACTTTTAGCCCACCATCTTACAGACTGCCTAGATAAATCGTCTGTTGTGCTTTCAGGTGATTTAAGCACCACATTTGAGCCCTTGGAAGGCTTAACAGCGGAGGGCGGGGCAAGGGGCATTGTCAGGCTGGAGGCAAAACCACTTCGAAAATGGACATCCATTGCATTGCAACTACTGACTTTCACTATAAGATTTGGTTTATGTGCTTGCAATGGTAGACTTAAGTCAGATTATAATTTTGCTCCCACTTTTCAAAGAGGGAACAATCAGAGTCGTATTCACTATATTATTCTAGGCATAGATCTATGGCACCTCGCAATAGATTTTGAAATTGTGACCCGTACAGACAGTGATCATAATGATCTTAAGCTAACATTGAAAGAAATCTTGTTCACGACCAACATAAACACAGTCGCTCAATCTGAAGTGACGCTATCCCTCTCAAATAATAGACAAGCTGACAAGTGGTCCAAGATATGTCTTAATCCAGACATATTATCGCAAATATAAGGAGAGTGGTGTGGCACTGAGGCCAGAGCAGCTGACTCTGGAGCACAGGGATCACGGTTCAATCCATGGCACCGGTGGCAGCTCAGCACCATGTGACTCAGGGCAATAGCTCACTTAATCTCCCCGACGGCCCCCAGCGCCGTGAAACCCTAAGGGGAGTTATGTTCGCGCTTTACAAATATGGATTCATATTATTTATATATGCCGCATTTATTAGCACTCTGGGACCCTTTGAGTCCCCTTCAATTAATGAGATCCCATTAGGCAAACTGCATAAGGACTTGTTTAACACTTTATATTCCCTCTGTACCAAAGAAATGAGGATTAGGAAGGGTAGAGCAAATCAACCTGCTTGGTACTTAGGTGAGTGTCTTTAAGCCAAACAGCATCTAATTATGGCAAAAAAACAGGGCGATTGAAACCAAATTAAGCTATTTTGTGCAATTTTTAAAGCAACTATCACCAGTCAGACACAAGCAAGAATGGATTCATTTTGGCAAGCCCTAATCCAAAAATAAAGACCAGAAATCCTTCTGGCAGATCTTTTCCTACAGTGATCTACTAACCCAAAGCACCATGGAATATGCAGTTAAAACATTTTCGGCCATGTATGCCGTAACTCCCTAGATGGCACCTCTTATAGTCAAGAAGAAGTTGCCCTGCACAACCTGCATAGTGCAACTAATGATACATTTTCCCCATTTACAATGGATAAAACTCTTAGGCCAAATCAATCTTTGTGCCTTGGTAAGGCACCAGGTCCCGATGAGGCCCCAGGGGACCTTTCCCATTTGGAGCCCAAGGTATGGGGACCCTACATCGACACACTCTCTAATAAAATCAGGGCAGGTTATGATATACCTACTTCCTGGCTAGGCACCAAAGTTCTTCCCATCTAAAAAAAAAAGGGCGAAAGAACACTTTCCTGTAATTAAAGACCTATCAGTCTGATTGACAATCTCCAGAAAGTGTTTTGCCACCAAGTCCTCGGAAGACTACAAGACTGAATGGATGAATCCGAGGTCTTGCCCCCGCTTCAAGCAGGGTTCGGTTCTCAAGTAAGCACCATTGACCAGGTCTTTCGGCTAAATCCTTTAGTCTAGAAATATCGGAGGCTCTCCAAAGACCACCTCTACACAGCTTTTGAAGGTTTGAGGACCGCCATTGACCTGGTACCTAGACAGCAACTATGGCTCACCCTGGCAAAAATAGGTGTAGATCCTAGCTTACTTGATGTCTTATTAGGCCACACAAAGGGAATTTTGACAAAGTAAGGTTGGGGTTGGGGAAAGTTCACTGACCGTATACCCATCGATCGCAGTGTGCATCAGGGATATGTGCTCACCCCCACCCTGTTTTCCCTTTACTTAAATGATTTGGTCAATTTTCTTTCCACCTGTATCCACAACTGCCCACAACTGGGGGGCTTGCCTATCCCCGCTATTTTATTCATGGACGATACAGTGCTATTCTATTATCTTGCACCCCAATTGGGATGCAGAACTTCCTGAATAGTTATTCTGACTATTGTGACTCCTGTGGACTGAAAATAAACTCTTCCAAAACAAAGATAATGGTCCTGAAATCACATAGATCTTATAAAGGGGGATTCCACATTAAAAGGACTAAACTCCAACAGGTAGATCACTATGATTACCTGGGAGTTAGCATTGATAAATCCACCAAATGGAAGGCCCAAATATTTAAATTAAAACTGTCCCTTCTTCATAGTGCTTCTGTAGCCATCAAACACTACAAATCTACTATCCCGAAACCAGTATCTCCAGCCATCAAAAATCTACAGGGCCAAAGTGCAATCTGATTCCCTTTATTGTGCATAAATTTAGGGTTTAGGGAATCTGAGTGAGCTGATTTCTAAAGTGAACAATCATATAAAATAATTGTCTGAATTGCCAAAAAGCAACCAGACTGTCCCAATATTCTTTGACACTGGTCTTAAAAGGATTGGAGCCTTGGCTAGGTGAAAGCCACTACTCTTCTTGGCTAGACTATGGTCCACCCCGGAATAGGCCTCGTACAGATCAGCACTGGAGGAGGTCACTACGATAGGGAATAGTGGCTCTCTACTGTGGTTCCATTATGTCAAACAGCAACTGGGAATGCTAGGGTTGGGCATGCATTGGTCTAATCCCTCTCTAATAAATAATAACACCAAGGCAGTCGTTGAAGAGAAATACTGGTTTAACCTGATTCATTCCTACCATCTAAATGCAAAGGCAGGTGGGCTGGTTGAAGGTTTTCTCTCCTTCAAGCCCACTCCTAAATGAAATATACATGGATGTGCATGTACTACCTTTAGTGTGCACCCTGCTTTTAAAATTCAGAGTAGGAACACTGCTTGTGAGCAATTTTACCCATAATTGTGATTTTGGGCACCACAGTTGCAAACTTACTCCCTTTGTAACTACAGCATAGAAGATGTAGAGCATGTACTATTTTTCTGTCCATTTTATGCCAAACCCAGGAGGCCATGGTTAAAACCTATCGGTATCTCCTTGTGTATGAAACATTACAGGGAAGCTTATCAAATCTTAAGGACAGACTGTAGTTCCTTGATTGTATTATGTCTTGGCAATTACCTATAAGCCATCTGGCACATAAGGAAATCAGTGGCGCTATTGCTATAGCATTTTTATGTAGCTATTAAATTGTTTACACTTGTTTGACAAGTCTATAAAAAATTGCACGTACTTGCTTTTAATGTTGTTCCTAATCTTCTAAGATGCATTGTTATTAATGATGTACTTTAGCGTGATGAATGAACCATTGGTACAATGTATTTTGTTTTTACATGGAAAATGTACTTACCAGTGTGTTATAATCTTTGTATGATGTGTTTTATGGGCTTGTGCCCGAAATAAGCATTACTATATGTAGTCTCTTTACTTGGTACACAATGAAAAACCATTGTATGGTGCATTTCAGTTGTTGGCTATGGGTGCCTTGGTTTCTTGGAGAAACTAGAAACCATATTTAACCCCGCAACCAGAAGGGCCTAGCAGACTTAACGGTATATTGTTTTTGTAAATCGACCATCATAAAAAAAGTTACAGATGGAAACGTTGTCAAAAATGGCTGCTTTTTTCCTACTCAATTTGAATATTTTTTTATTTCAAAAGTGAGTTTCTTTGGGAAAGCCTTGAGGGATAAACACATATGACCACTTGCTAAATTCAGAATTTGTTCTACTTTTCAGAAATCTATAGCTAACCTGGAACACTCATAGGTTTTACACTGGTTTCTACTACAAACAAGCACAAATAAATTGGAACAATGGGCTACCTCTTTGAAGAATGCCAAAACTGTGATAAATAAATTATGTTTTTATTCAGCTCTGCATGTTCCTGAAAGCTGGGAAGATGGTGACTTTAGCACAGCAAACCGTTAGTTGATTCTATTTTTAGGAAAAAAGCAGTCACTTTTATCTGGAGCACATTTTTCAATTTTTTCCCCCAAAATTCAAAATTATGTTATATTTTACCTATTTTCTCAGTCCCCTCCGACGGAATCCAGAAATCCTGGGTACCTTTAGAATTCACATGATGTTGGAAAAATGACACAAATTTGGCGTGGATACCTTATGTGGAAAAAAAGTTAGGGAGCCCTACGAGCGAATTTCCCTCTTTAGCCAAAAAAAGGGCTCAGCATTGGGGGGGAGGGGTCAGCAATAAAGGGGTTAATAAAGCACACTGACTCAATGTCCATGACTAACCAGTTCCCACCCATGTGTATCAACACATGAAAGAGCTCTGTCCGAGGTTAGGTGGAAATTTTTTTCCTTATGAAGGGGCGAGTGGTAAACCAGTTCTAATTCAGCATTGCATAAAAAGAAACTAAGTGGTCCCATGTCATATCCCTGATTCATTCATCTAGATTGCAAAAAAGGCCTAATATAGAGCTATTGAAGAACACCTTTGAACGAACTGTTTACTAACATTTGTCATGTATCGGGCGATGCTAGAGAGCCCACAGCAAGATGGCTGTACTCTAGTGCAGCTCTGCAGGCCGGGAACTTCTATCCAAAAATTATCCTGTCATCCGGCATATATCTCTTCTACAGATGGGAGTCTAGGTGTGCAGGAGGGTACTAGAGGGCTAAAGGCCACAAAATTGGAGCCCGACGACATACAACGGGCATGATCTGTCTCGCAAAAGATACGCAGAGTGTGAGGCCTCCTGAAATGAAGATGGCGGCCATGTGATGTGGTGTGGTGCGGGGTCACCCGACAAAGGAGACCCTAACATCCCTGTGGCGGACTTGCACCTGGGGTTCGCCACTAAAAGGGGCTCCGTTAGTGGCCTGCCGTGCTGCTGTGTGCTGTGAGAGAAGCCTGTATAGATCAGTGCTGTCTGTGGTGCCGGGGTTCTGCATCAGAGTTGCTGGCTGGGAGAGGTGTGTCTGAGCCGGATGCGGCAGATGAGGACAGAGCACTCTCAAACATTTTGCTGCAGCCGTGGAAGCCTATACCCTGCCGATAGATACGAGATGACCTGCGAGAACTCTGAGGGCAGCTAAACTGACTTGGCACTGATACTGGACTGCACAGGTACGGAGGTCTGCTGGGAGGTATGTGACAGAGCTGAACATCGTGCTGGGCCGGTGGTTAGTGGCTGTGCGGGCCAAGGAAACTGACCAAGCAATCTGCACCTGAAGCAAACATTGCTTAGCTGCGGAGGTGGTGGAAGACATTGTGGCCCTGAGGCTGATGCAGTATTCTGATGAGGGGTGCTGTTGAAAACCTGCCACCAAGATGAGATAACTGGCGTGGCAGTTGTAGGGTAGGGCAGGTACCCTACATTATGACTTTCTGTCCTTTTCTCACTGCCTATAATACGGTTGCTCTGCTGCATAGGGTGCGCTGGTGACTCTAGATGCCTTGCACTTTGCCATAGACTGCCACTAGTGAAGCGCAATGGATCACCTGTGGGAACAGCACTCCCAGCTAATATAACACATCTTAATACATTGTGCGCCCAGCTGAGGACATGTTGAGTGTGCTGTGACTTCTGGCACTGTAGCACCTACTGAACCAGGTGCTTTGGTGGTGTGGTTCCCCCAGACAACGTGAGGGTCGGAGCACCACCCTTGCTGTTAACACTGTTGTGCTGCACTGGCTAGCTACCCTGTGGAACACTGACAAAAGTCAAACTCGGCACACGTTTGAGGCGAAACAAGCTACCAAGGCCCAGCAGGATGTAATCTCAGACCAGGAGCTAGATATGCTGACCCAGGGTGCAACTGCGATTGAGACTACCTTTTTAGAAATGCAGCAGAGACTGCAATCTATTTATGGCAAGATCAAGACACTGAACTTGCACATGGATCATTTGACTACTAAATTGGATAATTAAACGGCGCAAATCACTGTGGTGGAGCAGCACACATCTGCAACAGATGATGACATCAATTGATGAGCACTAAGTGTTTGAATATGGAGAATGTGCTGGCAATCATACAGGCCAAGAATGAGGACTTAGAGGTGTGCTCCCACTATAATAACTTATGCATAACTGGTATCCCAGAGTCGATGTACACAGGCAAAATCGAGCACTATGTGGAAAAAATGCTAACTGAAGTCTTTGGCTCTGACAATCTGTCGCACTTGCTGGTGTTTGAAAGAGCACACAGGTCTCTCATGATGAGGCTGCCTCCGGGGGCCCCCGTGCCCAATAATAGCCAAACTACTAAACTATAGGGACCGAAGTACAGTGCTTCAGCTGGCATGGGAGAAGAAAGTAATTAACTACCAGGAAAACTTTGTGCCATTTTTCCCAGATTTACAGCAACCGTGCAGGCAGCTCATAAAGAATTTCTGCCTGTCAAAAAGAGACTGCAGAAGGTAGAGATACCTTACGCAATGCTCTACCTGGCCCGCCTGAGAATAGACCACAGAGGAGTTGCAAAAATCTTCATGACACCCAAATCAGCGATGGAGTTCATTAAAAAACTTTCCCCAAGACATCATGAGCAATCACACACTGAGCTAGGCAATGAGAGCACTTGAGATGTTGGAGATGCAGGGACTGCTGGTGCTCCCAGGGGGTGACTTCAACATGGGCAGCTATTCAGCTAGGAGCACCGGGACAGCTAAGGGGTTGTGGAATAAAGTAAATAGAGACCCTTCCTGGCCACGTAGAATGTTTTGAGATGCTACTTGTGTGTCCCAGTACTGGCTTGGTCCCCCAGCTGGAGATTCCGTAATTCTTCTTTAAGATGCAGACCCCAAGCTCCAATGTGCCAGACTTTGACTGGCCAGTACAATGATGTGTTTACCGGCCGCTTCTATCCACCTGGAGGGGCAGTGGGACTCTGGCCACCCCTAAAAGGATACACCTTGAATGTTCTTACAATGTATTGCACCAGGAGACACTGGGTATTGTAATTTTCTGTTTACAATTATGTGTCTTTTGTTTCTAGGTTGTGAGGATGCCTTTGGCATGATTGGGATGCTGAAGTGAGTGATAGGAGAGGTTACTGCTCTTTGGTTTTGTTGCAAACACTATGCTATTGTGGACTGTCCCTATTTGAGATACTGTATGTTGCTTAACATGAAGTACAGAGCGCTTATCATTCATAGAATGTTGCTGTGGCCCAACCCCCCAGAAGTATATCACTTATAACCTGGAATGTGTGGGGGCTTAACAACCGCCAAAAAACCTGTGAGGTTTTTGCCTACTTAGATAGACATCACATACAAATTGCACTCCTGCAGGAGACGCACTTAACACTGTATTCACAATATTGTATCCCAACCCACTAGTGGCTCCTAAAACCTTATCAACTCCTTGTGGTGGTATGTACCGCTTCTGCGGAAAGGAAAAAATTCCTTTTGTTATTTAACCCTCACACACCCTATTGGTGTCATGCTTCATCATCGGGTTCTTCTTTCTTTTTCTTTTCTTTTCTTTTCTTCCTTTTCTTTCTTTTCTTCTCCTTACAGGCGGAATTTTTCGTTTATGGATGAAGGGAGATAAGTATTCTCCATATTGTGATTGTTTTTTCTGTCAATTTTGTCACGAAGGTTGCAGCTACCTGCACCTTCAAAACTAATATATAGGTCATCACAAATTGTCTCTTGATCTAAACCAGGGAGGGAATTTCATTTTGCCCTGACGAAAGTCCAGGACCATTTTTGGCCACCTGTTTTTGGGCTGAAACATGTTGGCAGTTTTTTAGGGTCTTAGGACCATAACCTCCAAAAAAGACCCGTTTTTATTTGTTTTAACATCCACTACACCCCCATTAATAAAGGGATACCTGGGGGGTTCAGTAGGAATTTTATCTTTAAGTCCCCCTGGCCTACATCTCCTAAGAGCTCCCTACAATACGGTTGAGCCCACCCTGACCTTTAGGAGTCAGGGTGACCCCGATGATGAAGCATGACACCAATAGGGTGTGTGAGGGTTAAATACAAAAGGAATTTTTTCCTTTCCGCAGAAGCGGTACATACCACCACAAGGAGTTGATAAGATTTTAGGAGCCACTAGTGGGTTGGGATACAAGATTTTGAATACAGTTTAATTTGGGAGGAGGTATCCTCACCCTCACCTCTCTTACCCCTTCTTGTGGACAGTGGGGGGCTCTCCACTAACACTTGTAGGTTACAGACGCACTTAACACACCACACAGAAAATGCTGTGGGTACCCGATGAGCAGTGGTGCGATTAGCCTCATCTTACTCTTCTTACTCTAGAAGAGTATTAATTTTAGTTAAAAACTGCATGCCCTCCATTGTCACCTACTCTGAGACAGATGATCAAGGCCAGTATGGAATAGTATAGGACAGTCTGAGTGTCACCTTAGTGACCCTAGTGAATTCTTATGGGCCCAATATAAATGACCCTGAATTCTATAAACTGCTCTGGAACTGATTACATTCCATTTAACCGTCCGCAATCATATGGGGATCTTAATACGCATTTAGATTTGGTGCTATATTGGTCTGCAAAGGTGGATTGGCATAGTAAGCAATCCACCAAAGTTCTATGTGAGGGCATGGAGGAATATGGGCTTGTAGATCTCTAGAAACTGCAGAGTCACGCTGGACGGGAGGGTACCTTTACCTCCTCGGTGTACGGCTCATGGTCCCACCTGGATTATTGGCTGGCCACCCGGGAGGTGAGCGATTGGACTGTGGAGGTGCGGCACCTATCTAGCATGCTGTCAGATCATGCACCAATAAAGTCCGGCATTTCCCGTCTGATGAGCTAGCACCTTGACACCTTCGGGTAAATGTATCGCGCTTTATACATTTCTTTATCATTTTATTTCAAGTTTAAATTTACATGGAAATTTCTTGCAACTGTGTTGCTAGGCCAGGTGTTTAGGGAGGGTCTTAGATCAGCTATTACTGAATATTTTTTAAAAATACGTGGGGTCTGTGGAGGGGGCAGATACACTTTGGGAGACATTTAAAGTCCCGATCAGGGGAATTTAGCACACAGGCAGGTGTCTTGCAGGACATACGCACACAGCTGCACTCTATGGAGAACACACTGTGGATCCTGGAGCGCAACTATGTTACTACGCCCCGTCTGAGTATGCCCACTGCCATTAGAGAACAAATTACAGTGACATGGTGGCCAATGAACTGCACCACCTCTCTTGCCGCCATGTGGTGAGGGAGTATGCGAAGGGTGGCCGACCAGGTCAGAGACTGGCCAATAAGTTGAAGACAACATGGGCACACACTCATATTGTCAAAATCACAGATCCCAGAGGTGAGGACTGATATGGCACACCAGCCATTCTATCCAGTTTTTCTGACTTTTACACACCTCTATATGCTACCCGCGGCTTAGCCTCAGAGGCAGAGACTACTGAATATCTAGACAATGAGGCCCTAGGATGAGATAAAGGATGCTATGCACTCGTTCCCCAATGGAAAAGCCCTAGGCCTGGATGGCCTAACAGACAAATTTTATAAAGAGTTTGCGGGCATCTTGGTGTCGTCTTCACACAGTGTATGAGGTGGCATATAATAGCAGATATTTCCCCCTTCTTTCCGTGAAGCCTTAATCATTAAGTTATTAAACCTAACAAGCAGCCCAAATATTGTGAGTCATATTGTCCGCTCTCGCTGATTAATACTGATAAAAGAAACTGGTGAAAATACTGGCCTCTAGGCTTTAACCACTGCTGACAAATTTGGTCCTACCAGATCAATAGGGATTTTTACTTGATCGAGCCATAGCGCACAATCTGCAAAATCTTTTCACATTATTGCACCAGTTCGACCCTGCTATGGAGGCAGTGGCGGTTCTATTAGGAGCCACTTAAGTCTTTGACTCCATTGAGTGGACGTTCATGTTCAGAATCCTGCATCACGAGGGGATGCCCCAGTCTTTTTTAAGGTGGATATACCTGTTATATACTAACCCGGTAGCCCAGGTGTGTAATAATGGTCAAACGTCAGAGGTGTTGCGTATCCACAGGGGTACGCAACAAGGGCCCCCTCTGTCCTCAATGTTATTTGCGCTCACTCTCGAACACCTAGCATGAGTAATCTGCCAGCAACATGCAGCTTCCGCACTGTGCTACCGGTTGAGGTCAATCAGTATTTCTCTCTACATGGATGACATGGTGTTGTACGTCCGCAGCCCCACCAAATATTTAGCATTGGTAATCCGGGAGTATATTCAATTTGAACGGTGCTCTGGCCTAACTATTAATTGGTTGAGGTCAGTTATAATCCCCTTTACCCCAAGTACGCAGCCCCACCCACTGGAATTGCCCCTGGAGTAGAGCATGGACTCTGTTAAATAATTGGGGATATGGATCCATAGAGATTCAGAGCAGGTTGTTCAAGATAAATACTGGAGAGCGGTTTTGAAATTGGAGGAACAATTTGCTAGAATGTCCAGACTGCCCCTGCAGCTGGCGGACAGAGTGGCGGTCATTAAAATGATAGTGCTTCCCAGGTTTCTTTACCTCTTTAATAATATAACTATAGTTTTTCCGCAACACTTCTTCAAAACCTTTCGATCAGACATGATAACACTAGCATGGGCGGGGAACCAGCCTAGGATTAGCTGGGGCATGCTGACACTCCTGTAGGCACAAGGGGGCTTTAGTGCACCAGATTTATACTTATATTATTTGTGAGTCCAGGCACAGTTTTGCACAATATTGATATCATCCCACGCCCATACATCATATTTGGTGATAGAGACTGATGAGGCACACCCCATCCCACTACATGACATTTTACCACACTGACGCCCAGATGTCTCTAGATTGGAGATTAACACTATTCACTGCACCACGAGCGCCTGGAGAGCATTTGGGGGACAAGTTAAAAAACTCCCTTTATATTCTCCTGCACTTCCCTTGAAATTTCACCCAGCCATTTCGGTTCCATATGAGGCTGGAGCACTTACCATGCTTGACAAAGCACGGTTGAAGACAACGGGGATGTATACCCAGAAGGGAAATATTTTGCCTTAGCTGACATCTCACACTAGCAGCAACAGACCCCACTGTTGACCTTCATATACTATTGCTTCCGGGCTGCCATGAGGTAGCTCTATCCCTCCTTTCCTGAGGAACCTCCTGCACTTGGAATACTCCAAACTTTACTCACTAGAACCACACGCAGGAGCCTCATTTCAAGATTGTACAATTCGGCTCAAGCTGACAGGCTGTCAGACCAGAACCCTGCATTTGTCAAATGGACTAAAATCCTTGACATGCCCCTGGAACCAGATGATCGGCGTTTCTGTTGCACACTAACAGGCATGTTCACACCAAATTGTAATCTGCAAATTATTCACTTTAAGTATTTACAACAAAGGTATTACACTCCTGTTAGGCTGTTCAGGTATGGACTAAGGGGAGATGTGACCTGCTTGCAATGTGGGGCATAGGAGGAGGCCTTTCTACATCTGGCTTGGATGTGTGTTCCTATCTGGCAATTCTGGACCCAGATGTTGAACGCCTTGTTGAACATGGAAATGGAGCCGGTGGACTGCACCCAGCAGATATGCTTGCTAGGCGTAGTCAAACATCTATAACTAACTCATCGTAAGGTTTTGTCAGTGGCATTTCTGTTGGCAAAGTGAAGAGTGGCCATGCGCTGGGGCAAAAGATCCGCACTCAAGCTTAAAAAGTGGCTTACTGATATGATATATTGCAAAGAACAGCTGGAACTGTTTGCCGAGGAAATGCCACAGTCCTCACGCCCAAGAAATATTTGGAGCCCACTTACAGATTACTTACTGTTGGCTCACAACATGGCCTAGGGCATTGCAATGTTAAGGTGGTGCCTATCCAGTAGTAATGGGGCTGGAATGATTGTACTGGTATTACGGTTACTATATTGCAAGTGTGGTATGTTATACAGCATGGGGAAATTGATGGCATTGTGTTTAAACTCTGTTTTATATGATAAAAAAACGTAATTAATAAAAATAAAAAATAAACATTTGTCATTTATCACTTATGAAAGTACTGGGAGAATTTCTGACCATTTCAGGAATATCACTAACTAGCTTATTATTCTATTTTTATTGGTTTTCCAAATGTCTTGTTAAGATTAGAACTTTAAGAGTTCATCAAAAGAACATGTGAGAAGAAGTAGCGGTCAAAGTCTGAAGCAAGCATTTACTCCTATATTTGTCCTGAGCTACCCCAGGCACTGTACAATTTAACAGAGTCCTTTGTAGAGATTCAATAATTGTCATTATTTAGAAAACTCTATTATTGATTTCAGGATTCACAAAACCACATCAATTACATGTCACACCTCCTATATACCCATGCAAGAATACATTCTAGAGTTTTAGTGCATCATGCATTTAGGTCCCCAGTACCGGAATGCATTATTACCATGCTCATCTTCAGATGATCTGGCCACTTCCCAACTAGGCTTTGAAATAAACATTCAAATACCTTTACAAGTGAACAATATACGTTAATCTGGTTTAATGATATAGGATGACACAGAGGTAGAGCATCAAATGCAATTTTAATGATAATGTTGTTCTTATTAATAAATTAAATCAGGGGGCTGGCTGTTTAGTTAGGGCAAACTGCTCTCCTCTAGCCACACTTGGGTGCCCCTAATTGTTTTTTCCTGCAAGACAATCAAAGATTGTAAATCCAGGAAAAGCATAATCTGTGCAGAGCTTGGTCTCCTGCAGATCCTAGTCTAAATCCCTCTACTGAAAGGCATGGTATCAGGATCTACAACATGACGATTACGTTCATAAATTTGTCTTCACAGGAGATTATCAGCCTTAGAAACAGGAATAAATATGTGTTTTTCATTTAGGAGAACACAAATATGAACTCAGGTACAAGTTTCCCTTTTCTGCAGGATTTGCATCCCCTCTCTTTACCTGACAAAAAATAGAACTGCAGGTGAAATATGCATGCCGTTCTCGATTCATTTCTCTGGCTGTTTTTACCAATGCCCAGCCTCTTAGTCAGGGGTCGGCCACTTGTAAATCTCAGGCAGATGTTCCTGCAGCAATCTGGAAAAGATGTTTCCAGGTAGCTGTTGATTAGAACTTTTTTCAACCTTTTCATATGCAGCTACAAAAACAGCACACTGGAGAACTGATGCTCTACAGTGTCTCAATCAAAACAATGGATAGTTTGGCAGTAGGTTTCTTAAAATAATTGTCACAATTCAAGATTCTTAATGCCACATTCCCTCTTTCCTGAAATCCACCTTCAAAGTGAATTATGGACTCATATTTCGTACTGCATGCAAACTTTCTTTGACATCACTGGATTTTCCATCATTCATTTGTACAGGAAGTGACATCACTAGTTTCCAGCCTAAACAGTATTTAAAAGAAGCTTCCAAGCAAGAGGACTCATTTCCATTATACATCTACACAGGAAGTGACATGACTGAATTTCCCATCATCCATATGCATAGGAAATGACATTAGTTCTCCCACCTCCCAGGACCTCCTATGGCTACCCAGCTGTGACTCTCCCTGCTCTCAAGCCCAGCTGCAACTCCACATGCTGCTACCTTGAGGGCCCACACAACAGTGAGGGAGTGTTCTCCTGCATCCTCTGCAAGCTTTCATGCTTTTACCCCCTTTTGCCACAACAAATACTCACTACACCCACACCAACAGCACCTAACACTCCACTTTCTCACAGCAATAAAGTCCTGCAACCACCCACACAACACCCGCATGCATGCTCCTCAACACCCACTCACACAAACCACACCACAGAGATCAGGGACCTGCGGCACGAAAACACCTAGACCCAATTTTCCTTACAGAAGCCTGGCTGAACCCTGCATCAGCACCTGACATCACCACAACCATCCCCTGGCTACAATATTACCAGGCAATAGAGAGCTGACAAGCCTGGAGGTGGAATTGCCATCATCCACCTGCACCTGCACCTGCACCACCTCCACAGACATCTCAGCCTTCCGTTCAAACTCCATATCATAGCCAACTTCACTTTAAGCAACACTCTCATCTACAGACCACCAGGGCCTGCACCAATTTTACCAACACCATCACAGACTTCGTTGCACCACTCGCCCTCAATGCTAGCAATTACATCCTACTTAGAGACCTTAACCTCCATCTGGAAGACCATGCCGACCCCAACTCTAAAGCATTCATCAAAGACCTTGGAGTCATGGGCCTCACCCAATGAGTAATGGGACCTACCCACATCACGGGACACATCCTGGACTCTATTTTACAACCTTTGACAACATCAGAGTTAATGAGCCCACAGCAGTCTCCTGGGCAGACGACACCCCCTCATCATGTTTAGCAGCCCAGTCTCAGTCCAACGCACATGTACCACTGCTAGACCAGCCCACCAAAACTAGAACAGCATCACTGACAAACACAGGAATATTGCTCTCAACACCCACTGACCCAAACACAGTAATGTCCTCCCCAAAGCCATCAAGAATTTCAACAATTGCATCAGTTCCTGAGCTAACTTCCTGGCCCCCCTCCAACACAGAAATACAAGAAGGTATAAACCCCAGATCAGTTGGTACATGTAGAAACCCAGACTGATGAAATGCCCTACGAACAACTGAAGTGCAAATGAAGATTGTACCAGGGCTATACATACAGAAGCACATTCAAATCCGCTCTTGACAATACCATCAAATGATCCGGACCACTAAATGTGGCACTTTGGAGGACTGTATCAATGCCAGCACCAAGAGAGACAAATACATCTTCACCATTGTGAAGAATTTCATCTCACCTGCAGCAGCCTCCAACTTGATCACCCCCTTGCCAGACCTCTGCAACAATCGCTCTCAAATCTTCAGCAACTAACTCACCGCCATTTATTGAAACTTCAACCCACAACTGGACCCAGCAAACCTCTCCAAACGACTCCTGATCTTATCCAAAGAACCAATGCTAACTACACGGCCTGTTATGACCCCAGAAGAGACCACTGCAACAATCAAGTGAATCCACTCAGGGGACCCATCAGAACACTGCCCTCACTACGCCTACTCCAGAGGACTACAACTCATCAACCAATTCATTGACTGCTTCTTACAACCGTGGGTCACGGAAACCAGATCATACGTACGTTATACCATGCATATTATCCAGATCTTGGAAAACCAGCCTTTTGATACATCAACGCAGCTCCTTGTCACTCTTGATGTATCCTCATTATATACCAGCATTCCCCAAGACCAAGCAATCGTCTGCATACGCAAAGTGTTGAACCACAAACCGACTCCACATTGGATACCCACTGATTTTGTGGCAAGCCTCCTTGAGATTGCCATGATGCGGAACTTCTTCATCTTCCAGAAATCCTTCTACTTACAATGCAAGGGAGTGGCCATGGGAGCCGGGTTTGCTCCCAGCCTGGTGAACCTGTATATGGATCAATATGAGGACAAGCACATATATGATATGAATAATCCCTACATCGATAGCATCACGCTTTGGAAGCGACAAAAATTCGATGATGTCATCATGGTCTGGAAGGGAAACTAACAAAACCTGATGGACTTCTGTAATTGGCTTAATGAAAGATCGCCTGATATTCAGTTCACCATGAATCACAGCAGAGAATCTATCTGCTTCCTGGACCTCCACATCAAGACTGAAACGGGGCTGATCTATACTACCCTTTACATAAAAGAAACAGAGCGCAATACCCTACTGAAATACTCTTCACACCATCCGAGAAGCATGCGGGACAATTTACCGTACGGACAGTTCCTCAGTCTGAGGAGGAACTGCTTGCATAGATCAGACTTCTTCAAAGAGACCGACAACCTGATCACACGGATGAGAGAGAGGGGCTACCCCAAAGGCTTGTTGAACCGCGCAAGGAAGAGGGCCTGGTACTGTCCCAGAGAAACCCTGCCTGAAGTAAGAACTAAAACGGACATGGAAGAGAAACTAGTCTGTGTAACTACATTTAACACAAGAAGCCAGGAAATCAAGAAAATAATCAAAAAATATTGGAACCTGGTGGCCCTTGAAATCAACCCCGCCTGTGATCCTGTCTTTGCCCTTAAAAGAGCGAAAAATGTACGTGACCACGTTGTTAGCATATATCTGGCACCACCAAGTCCTCCTGACATCAGGACACAACTACAACTTCCTGCACTCACAGGCCACTTTAAATGCAGTAGATGCAAGGCATGTAAAATCACAGATGAAGGCGCTACTTTCACCCACCAATGATGCACATTTCAACTCTCACATCTTACCAACTGCAATAGCACCAACGTTATCTATGCCGTCAAGTGTCCTTGTGACAAACTCTACATCGGGCAGACTACACAGAAAGTCAAGAGCAGAATTCTACAGCATTGTAGCAGATTGCGCTGCAAGTCCCAGGGAGCACTGTTGTATATTTCCTAGGGTGTCCATAAACGGGCTTTCCAGACTCATGTCCTTATATAGGCACAATTCGCCTTGCCCTTATATAGGCATAACATCCTAGACCTTATTTAGGCATAACCCATGCACTCCAAATACAGGCATGGATTCCGACATCCGTCCACCCTAGCCTCACAACGAGTTCATGAAAAAAACAGACTCTTAGGCTGCAGGAGTTTCCCTTGCCCAGGACTATTGATTTCTTCAAGGACTCATATATTATGCATGAACCATTATTCCTTAGGGGTTCATTCATGACGTCTTTCGCTGCCCAACTCACGTCAATGCTAACATTTTCAGGTATAAATATACCTTCCCAAACCCCTGTAAATCAGAGGAGACCTCGACTTCAGAGGAGCCCGATTCCCGGCCGGACGCACTGAGAAGACGCTGTCATTCCTGCACGCAGAGAGTCCAGCTTCCAGTGATCTAACTTCCCTTGCGGGGTGTTGGAGTTCGAGTCTGGGAAAGAGATTCCTACCTCTCTCATTCTTCAGGTATGGAGCAGACTAGAACCTAGAGGGACTCTTGGCATACTGGACTCTTGGCATACTAAGCTTAACATACTCTTAGTATACTCTAGTCAGGATTACATCACCTACTTCTACTTCTCCCTACACCTAGGATAGGTTAGGAACACTGGGGTAGAACTAGGCTAGAAACGCATCGTATGAGTACTCGCATTTTTAGGCTGTGTCATTTTATGTAAATGCATATATGCTGAAAAGATAATGCTAACGCAGTATTATTTATTTCTACTGCTCACTCTGTACATTATTTATCTCGCATACTGTCTTGTGATCGTAACAGCACATTTAACTTACAACAGAAACAAGACTGTTCAATAAATCCTTTATTGAAACGCCCGTCTGTTATTTCTGTGTAACTTTGAGAGTAACTAGACATGCACGACTGAGCTGAGTGAAATAGTTATCTATTGTTTCTACGACTCTGGGACACGTCCTGATTCTGTAAGGGAAACACAGTGGTCATGTTTTGCGGCTGCCAGAAACTACTCCCTTCTTGTCGTCAAGAAGTTTCTAGTGGCCTCTGAGCTAGCTGGCACAAGTAATTAAGTTTAATATACTCGATAGGGACATACCGACCTTAGTCCTATGTCAAACCTATAGGATATATTATTCCAATGCGCAGAGCCTATTAGGGAAATAGGAGCTACACTACATGGCGCCCAACGGTTTGGTAAGGCAGTAATTCAACGTTAGATACTGAGTAACTCAGCCGTGCTTCTTTTTTCTCTCAGAGACCCCTACCCATATACTCCAAAAGACGTCTGGAGTGGGCAGGGTTAAGTATCCACCACGGCTACATAGGGCAGTACCCTATATATTAGCTGTTTGGTTTGCTCAACGTTGAAGGATACAGTGTCCCAAAATATTGTGCACCTTATCTTTGTTTCCTTGAAACTTGTTCTACATTTTTCAAACAACAAAATGCCTGACTCCGACAATCCCGCCGGAAACGGTGGAGCTGCGGCTGATCCAGCCCAAGCAGCACTTTTTAACAATACAGGTTTAAATGAAACCGAGGAGGGTGTCATCGACATCGCTCCAAACTTAAGAAGAGCCATTACTCTAAAACTTATAAAACATGGCCTATCACCGAGAGGAGGTAGAGCAGTTTTCGTGATAGAGGCACATGAATCCTTTCAGACAGAGGTATTCTATTCATGGGTAATATTTCCTGAATCCAATTCAGTAACTCACACATTTCACTTCTACAAAGAAGATGAACCACCAGAGGAATACATTCCTTTCGAGGATATTGAAATTCCATTAACATACCAAGAGCATCAGCTCTGGTTTAAAGGCGCCCTAAAACATCACAAAAACATAACCAGGCTCGGTCCACTAGGTAGACCAGGAGCAACATGGCCGATTCTAGCCGGCTATACACCTCATCCCGACATCGAAATAATGTCAGATGAGGAACTACTTACTCAACTCACAGAGTTAATAAAAATCTACAGACAATTGGTTCAATATGTCATGCAGACTTTTACAGTCCAACCACCATTAACAATTCCAAATCAAACCCCCCACCAGGGGAATACTCTAAAAATTACACCACAGACTCTATACGCAGTCATGGGTAAAATGCCCACTAAGCGGGAGCAAATTCCATTTTGGATAGCTCAAAAAATTACTCAAATCGAAGCAGTATTTCCAAATACTAGCCCACATGAGAAACACAGGATCCTAACCATTAGTTTACCAATGGGGATCACACCACAACTGGAAGACTGCACCACTTGGGGCTCAGTCTTTGCTGCCATCTATACTAAAACACATGGTATTCCATCGATTGCGGTAATACCTGATGTCCTAAAACAAATTCAAAACGAATACGGGGCAGAGCCTGCTTTAAATTTAGGTATGAAATTACTGAAAAATTTCGACCAGGTCTCAACAATAATATTATCTAATATTAAAGGGGAGGCAGCAGCAGTGGCGATCCGACAAAAATTAAGGGAATTTGATGTTACAGAACATCAAACAGAGCTACCCAGAATAATAGAACAATCTTATGCAGAATTAGGCAGAGATAGTTTGGGTGGAAGACCAGTGAAGCCGAAACTATCTGAAAGTCCTGAGAAGGACTCAATTAAACAAACTCCTACATCTTCTAAAAAGAAGTGGGAGTCTACTAAACAAAATTCAAATGAGAAAGGTTCTCAATCTCGAGGTAGGTCTCCTCAAAAGGAGCCCTCTGAAAGGAGGTATAACCTCAGGAATAGGGATAATTTGAGAAAACCTGATAGGTATCAAGATACTGATACACGTTCCTCTCGTCCCTTTCAGGTCTCATCACAGACTTCGGAAAGAAGAGGACGAACAGAACATAGAGAAGAACGCGTGAAATCGAAAGACGACAAACACGCTCCAAAAATTAAAGCAAAACCTCAATTCTCCAAAAGAAAGTAGCAGGTCTGAAAGTAAGACATGCCGAGAATACTGAGAACACAACTCAAGAACGGAGAATGGGCTCAGACAATGCTGGACAGTGCAGCAGAAGTCACAATAGCTCGCCAGAACCTGAAGGAACTTCTGGAGATAGTGGACTTGAATGAGTACATTACAGTAGAGACTGTAGACACCAGGGTTAGTACTCCACAAAAGTTATTTGACATAACACTCCGGATGGAGGGAGACAAACCTAGACAGGTTAAAGCACTCTTTTGGGAAAGACTATCAAAGGGTTATGACATACTTCTAGCAGAAAAGGACTGGCCACCACAATTTGTCAGGGAGTGCCCACACGGCGAGGACATTATTATGCCTGCCTTCTCCAATCACATACCAATTCACCTAAAATATACATATGCCAGAAAATGGGCAGTGGCCCAGGCTCCAGCATTATATAAAAATCATGTAGGATGGGATGAGGACTCACCTCACCATAAAATAAATCTGAAACATGAACCAACTGCACAAAGGCAGTATCCTATTAAGCAAGAAGCTAAAAACAGGTCAGGGAGATCTTAGATCAACTTGAATATCAAGGGGTGATTGAAACATGCACCTCCTCAATGAACAATCCTTTGTTTCCTGTCTCCAAACCAGACAATACATATCGTCTAGTTTTGGACTACAGACATTTAAACACTTGTTCTAAAACTTTTGCAGTGCAAAATGCACATAGCACAGCATTAATGAATAACATTGTGCGTAAAAAATACAAAACAACATTAGACATCTCAAATGGTTTCTTTTGTCAAAATATAGCACCTGAAAGTAGGTACTTAACGGCATTCTCCATAATGGGGACCCAGCGTCACTTTTGTCAACTCCCACAAGGGTTCAAAAACAGCCCAGGTTTATTCTCAGCGAGGGTAACGGAGTTACTACAAATCTATGACAACGAGGCATTGTCCTATGTCGATGACATCTATCTGACTGACGATGACTTGGACAAACACTTGAACAGGGTGAGCACCATTATATTGGGATTCGCCTCTGAGGGCTACAAGTTCAACTTTAAAAAGTCCCGAATTGCCCATCTCAATGTCCTATTTTTGGGATATGAGCTTTCAAGTGAAGGCAAGAGCTTGGCAGCTAACTTTCTAGAGAAATGTGCGCTGCTCCAACCTCCAAAGACGCTAAAAAACTTACAATCCATTCTGGGTTTCCTAAATTTTGGAAGAACATACATACTAAACTATGCAGAAAGGGTTAAACCTCTCTACGCATTAATTAAACCTGATTTTTCAATCAAAAACTGGACAAACGAACACACAGAAATTTTGCGTTCACTCCAGGCTAACATGTTAGCAACAAATCACTTACAAACACGCGTAAGTCAAAGAAATTTGGTGATTCGAATAATTTCGGGTCAATGTGGATTCACCTACTTAACCTTCAATGAGGGTGAAAAAGTACCAATCGCGTACAAATCACATTTGTACACACAAGCGGAAATGCGATTCAGTTCTACTGAAAAAATTCTAACAGCAGTTCAAACAGCTGTAGCAAAAGAAAGAGCCTTAGCCCAAGGGAAACGCATAATTGTCGTAACCCCGGTACCAGCTTTAGAAGCGGTCACAAAAGCAAGCATTCCAAATGCTAAAGCACTACATCCGAGATGGATACAATGGGTTAATTCTCTTGCTGCACCTGATGTTGAATATGTTTTTGATCCAGATTTAAAAACACAAGCATTTCTCCAATATGAACAAGAATGTCCTCTGCCCACTGAGATTCTGCCTCTCGATCAGTATGAATTCATAATTTACACTGACGGATCCGCACAGCCCGCAACAGGCAGTAAGCAAGCTTACAGTGCAGCGTGTGCTATCGTTAAAGGTCGCATGCGAAATGGCATCTTCAGACCTATGGTCACAAAAACTCAATCACTAGGTGATTGTACAGCTCAGCGAGCTGAACTACAGGCATTCAAACTGGCACTTGAGAGTACGGATCGAGAATTCCTCACACTAATCGTGTGCGATTCCTTTTACTGTGTTCAGTCGTATAATGACTATATACGAACCTGGCTTGAAAATGGTTTCAAAGATGCGAAAGGTGTCACAATAAAGCACAAACTGCTTTGGGAACAAGTAGTTCAGTTGAAAAACGAACTACCAAAGGCTCACGTGATTCACACACTGAGTCATCAGCGTGATGGCGTTCACGTTGCAGGGAATTCATTGGCTGACGAAGCCGCAAAGGGGGCTGTTCAGACGGCTTCCGTAGCTGCGATCACTCGTTCAAAAACAAAAATAGACGGTGAGATAATGTTAGCTGTCAATGCTTCGAGCAAAGGCAGCAGTGCAGCGTTACCAAAAAGTTTCCACTCAAGTACTCTTATGTAATTGATGCGAACAACGTTCCTTTTGCTCGAATCCCTGGAGTGGGGGATAGGGTAATTCCAAACATGGAACGAAGAGCAGCCTTAATTTATGAAACACATTTGGGGGAGGGTCTGTCACATCAAGGGATCTCAAACACAATTTTGAAATTAAAAGAGATGTACTGGTGGCCTGGAATGAATACACACATTCAAATATTCATCAACAACTGCTTAGACTGTAAATTACAGCGAGAGAGCCACCAGATACCATGCTGCGAATGCGGCAGCCCAGTACAGACACCACTGTTAGACAGTATTAGGCTATCTACTCGCCTGCGTCCCACTGGACAAAGGCATTCCCGCAAATACTGAATCTAGGTTCCTATGGTTATGGCCTCAGCGCTCGGCTGACGCTCGAACTGTTATAAAAGATTTGCGAATCTTTATCGGCACATACGCAATAGGCACGCTACATTCTGACCAGGGTCCTGCATTTAGCTCTAGGGCTTACAAGGAGGCCATGGCCAGTCTGGGCGTTGCATTGCGGTACTCCTCTCCATTCCATCCTGAGGGAAATTCTGTTGTGGAAAGGAAAAACCGGGACATAAAGCAGTCTATAACAGCTAGGGTATTAGGTTCGGGTGATGGGTGGGTCAAACACCTCAATAGCGTACAGCGCGCTCTCAATAATCTGCCAAGAAGTTCTCTAGGGGGTCACTCCATATGAGGTCCTATTTGGGACAAGAATGTGGGTTCCAGACTTAGAACACGTAGGCACAGTGGTGGAAAATAAACTATTTGATATCAAAGATCGTTTGGCTGTTTTACAGGATCTTAACAAATTAAGAACAAAACAAAGCAACGTATCCCTACAGCCAACCACCACTGGGTAAATATCGGCGGTCCCAGCAAGGCCTGTCTGGATTCCGAAAGTTGGGGATCTAGTCAGAGAAAAAATTGCGGACAAGAAGGAATTTGGACCTTCTTACAGACAACCGGTACCTGTTCTAGCTGTTCAAGGAACAAGGACAGTACTTCTGCCGCACCTTGCTGGAAGAAAGGAGAAAAGATTTGTGTCCATCGACCTGATCAAACCACAGTATGTGGCCAATACTAAGCAGTAGGCCTCGTGGACTCCGACCTAGTAGCAGACGCACTCCTCTCGCTACTATTCAAGAGGTTCAGACTGAAAGACTGATCACGATCAAGAATTCAGCTGTAACTAATGAAGGACTAAGCAACCAAGCTATGGAACTCATCCCTCTTGACAACCAAATGACAGTTCGTCCAAATACACCTGTCTACACCAACGTGACACTTGAAGAACTGTCTCCTGTGATTTCAACAAATCCTGATGCAATTCCAACAATTGACAGAACTGCTTCTGGCTATTTCATTGACTTTGATACGTTCTCAGAAGATCCAAGTGAACCTGAAACGACGCCAGCATCATTCAAACTCAAGCAGCAAGTACAAGACTTTATTCACTTTCTGAAAAAGACTTATCTGGTTTCGCCATGGATTGAACTCTGGATTACATCTGGACTTTTTGTTTTTCTGCTCTGGCTAGCTTTGGTAACAACAGTAAGCGTGCTTATAAGTGGCAGATACATCCATGTGAACAGTGAAGGAAAAGACGTAAACGTACTTTTGAAACCTCATAAATCTTCCCATCGTGAAGCAAGAGACTTGTCATCAGTGAACATCACAGCTGTTCCTATACACAATGGTATAGTGTGGGACAAAACAGATTATGAAATTTTCGGACCAACGGAACAATTGAACATTCCACATTTGTTTAAAATTTCACTGAGTGATTTAATTACGTCCAGTACCTATTCAGATGATTGGGACTTTGAGACTGTGACTGACATAATGTTTGATCTAGAAAAATCTGCTGCATTTTCTAAAAATGAATATTTAGAGGGTTCATCAGACTATGAAGAACTGTATTGTTATAACCACTATGGTCATCATTATTTGCATAAAACTGCATATCCAAGAAATGTGTTTATGTTTAACCAATGGGAACATTGTCCTACACCACCACAAGGTAGTTCAAAAACTTTTGCTAGTAAGTTTCCATATTTTTCAGGATACAATACATCTGACCCAGAAACGTTTTACTATAGAAATATAAACAAAACAGGTCTGAAAACTATGTTAACAAATACGAAACAGATTTACTCTGCAGCATTTATTGCCCAACTGTCTACACAGGGTTTCGACTTATGGAAAGACACAATTGAGACAAAAACTGTCTGGGGTAGTAAAGATTGGCAAGTACAGGGTATAGAAGCTTTGTTTAGAGCCTGTATCATCCCTGAACAAATACTGTTTTTGAATGAAACCGTCCAACAAACATCTTGTCTTGGATTAGCCAAGATCAAAGAGATGAAATCACCTTCTGTGCCAACACCTGCCTGTGATAATAATACAAAGGCGTGGTGACAGTTGACAATATACTACAACTCAACAGATCTGATCCAAATTGGAAGAAATGGTTGATCTGGCCCATAGACACAAACAACTGTCAGGAAAGGTTCTTGAACAAAACTCAGGGCTTTACTATACGTAGGCCAGACCCAAGATATGTCCAGAGACAACATCCGGGGGTAGTAACAACATATAGGGGCCGATTCCGATCTCGGCCGGTAGGGCTCCGAATCGCATTCGGCTTTACCGGATCCGATTCGGAGCCCTGTTTCCCGACCGAACCGTACGCGGGTCCGGCCGAGCGAGTACGATGCGAATTCGCCGACCGACTCGTCTGGGCGTCCCGACCGCTCCGACCGACTCGCTCCCGGCTCGAACCGCTCCGACCGACTCGCTCGGACTCGACTAGCACCGCGCAATGGAGACGTTCCCCGGCCGGGTAAGTACGATGCGCGCCGCGAGCAGTCCGACCGAGCCGCGCACTCCGGCTCGAAAGAGCTGTCGGAGCCGTACTTTGGGGGTCCGTGTCGGACCCCCCTGTACGCGTAGGCCGCGCGGAGTCGCACACAGGGGGACCCATGGGTCCCCCCTACCTGTGCGTGTACGGCGCGAGTCGCTTCGCCGCGTACCCGCTGTAGGGGCGCACTTGTCTGACTCGCACCCATTGAGTCAATGGGAGCCCGCGTACGCGTTGTACGACCGGCTCCCATTGACTTCAATGGGAGTCCGACCGACTCGAGTCCGATAACATACGGACGCATCGTACTCGTTCGGTCGGACTGCACGGGTCCGATTCGGTCGGAAATCTCTCCGGGTCCGGCTCGGTCGGAGAAATTTCCGGCCCGAATCGGAATCGACCCCCTAGTGTAGGAAAATTATGCCTCGATTGGCTGCATAAATTTACACTACAGGATGTGAAACAACACTTATCCTTACTTACAGGAGACGCAGATCTTAGGGAATTCTTGCTTGGACCAAGAAAACCGCGTCAAAAACGTTTCATATATGCCGGCATTTATGCTGCTTATAATGAAGCATGGAAAGTGTCACAGATAGAGGCCGCAGAACGAATACGTGAACTTGATCGTATTAATTTAGAGAAAACACTCTCTGTGGTCGACAATGGGTTAACAACTTTGTCCTCCAGAATATATTCATTGGATGGCATTGTATCCTCTGCTATCGACATTCTAGAACAAGATTTGGCTATGTTACAACAAGGTCAATCCCAATTACGTTCTATAGTGTTATTGAGCTGGACGCTGCAATCTTTGCGAGCGGGCTATGTGCCTTGGCGTTTCATCAACACGTCGTCTCTGTTTGCAGAATGCCATCTCACTGATAAACAGATCGAATTGGCACAAAGAGGAGCAAGGTATACAGTGCTAAGCATTGAAAAACTGGAGAAGTTACCATTCACAGTGGCAGAAAAACCAGCTACAGAATGGGTTATTCATGGCAAAATAACATTACCTGTGACTACTTTTCAGTTTCAGTATTGCCTCAGACAAGTGCAAGCAGGCAAATATGAAAGGTTGGGTAAGGAATACATTAAGACATCTTGGGATTTACCGTATACACATAGATATTGGAGTGGGGATCGTGAAGTGTTTCTAAGCGGTACCAACTGTAAACATGCACTGACCGGTTCATTTATGTGTCAGGACATTTCTTTACACGGGGCTTGTAATGGATCTGTGGCGAATTTGTCTTGCCATCAGCGGGGTACACCGGCTGCTGTGATTAATCCAACGTTTGGACAACTTTCTAACGGGAGTTACCTCATGTTGAATGATCAGAGTTGCTGCGGAATGTTGCCAGGCATCCCATATCTAGTAACGGTCAACTCCAGGGTCAGTTGCTGTATGCAAGTATTGTTTCCCCCAATAGACACAGTCAGGGAGTCGCCGCTATGGCCTTCGCTGAACGTCTCCTTTATAAGATTTGATACTTTGAGCAGAATGAAAGCCATGCTATTACAGCAAACAGTGCCTTTGACCTCGGCCAAAGAAACCTATGATCTACAAGTAGCAAGGACTTCGGCTGAGATACAGACTTTAATACGTACAAACTGCCCTATACATTTCGTAGAAATTATATCACGTATCTTTAACATGTCAGATACGACCGGAATTGTACATGTATTTAAGAGCATTTGCTCCGGTCTATTAGCACCTTTCCAGGCAATACTTGGAATTATCCCCAACTTTGCACATTCGGTGTTTGGTGGCATAATATTAATTCTCGCACTTGTTGCCGGAATTTTATTCATCTTTCTGCTATTGCGCTATGGCCAGCCTATTCGCAGACATCACTCCGAGCGAAATGGAGAAAGCTCTCCTTGAAAGAAAGTGCCGTGAGCGAATAGTACAGCTATTGGGCATGACTCGTCTACGGGACCTTAATACAACTTGGTTCCTGTCATTTAGACCAATCTGGCAAGATTGCATCTTACCTGTTCTACGATGCCTGCTATGCGGTGAAGAATGCGTGTTGGACGCTTGTCTAACATATCCATCAGCCACGCCAAAGGATGTCGATACTTTGCTGGTACCGATAACGGCCCATGCTTTGTGTTGTCCCCAGAGGCTACCAATCCTGATGTCAGCATTCATTGAGATCTCACAGATGCTTCCGGCAGCTGCTGAGGTACGAGAGACAACTCCAGGCACACAGGTAACAACGGACGCAAACATTGCTGCGGCGACCTATGCTGAGAGCGATGCTTCACATCTTTGTGCGGTCAATCTCTTACACGAGGTGTTTCAACTTACACCAACGACAGTGGATGATGTTTTGTCTATTGAAATAGATGATCTCATGTTTACACCAGACCCGTAAACTGACTCTGATTCAGCATACTGTGTTCCAGAGATGCAGTAACAATTTGGCCTTCATTTTTCAAAAACTTGGAACTCTACCAAATTTGAACTTTTTGTCCCATTTTTTGAACGAAAATGGCACTTCAATCTGCTTAAAGTAGAACTAGCCTTATAATACGGACTTGGCAGTACTTCCAGGGACACTTAGTCATCTTGTGTGTCTAGAACAGTTCATTTAATTTTTATGACAGGAAATAACTTTGATTTTGAACAAACTTATCGATCATTTTCGTCATATGTAAATATTGCTTTTATATTTCATTCCGATTGCATTTATTCCGAACTTTATGCTGGAAATGAAAAACATTGCTTAGATGATGTACAGAAACATTTGCATTTTTAATATGTCTTTTAATGCTTTTAGGATATGTTTTTATATGCAGTACTCCATTTTAATGTTTTAGCATTTTATATGTTTAGCATTTTAGTATTATCGTACACACGAAAGAGGAGTGGGTGTTGTATATTTCCTAGGGTGTCCATAAACGGGCTTTCCGGACTCATGTCCTTATATAGGCACAATTCGCCTTGCCCTTATATAGGCATAAAATCCTAGACCTTATTTAGGCATAACCCATGCACTCCAAATACAGGCATGGATTCCGACATCCGTCCACCCTAGCCTCACAACGAGTTCATGAAAAAAACAGACTCTTAGGCTGCGGGAGTTTCCCTTGCCCAGGACTATTGATTTCTTCAAGGACTCATATATTATGCATGAACCATTATTCCTTAGGGGTTCATTCATGACGTCTTTCGCTGCCCAACTCACGTCAATGCTAACATTTTCAGGTATAAATATACCTTCCCAAACCCCTGTAAATCAGAGGAGACCTCGACTTCAGAGGAGCCCGATTCCCGGCCGGACGCACTGAGAAGACGCTGTCATTCCTGCACGCAGAGAGTCCAGCTTCCAGTGATCTAACTTCCCTTGCGGGGTGTTGGAGTTCGAGTCTGGGAAAGAGATTCCTACCTCTCTCATTCTTCAGGTATGGAGCAGACTAGAACCTAGAGGGACTCTTGGCATACTGGACTCTTGGCATACTAAGCTTAACATACTCTTAGTATACTCTAGTCAGGATTACATCACCTACTTCTACTTCTCCCTACACCTAGGATAGGTTAGGAACACTGGGGTAGAAGTAGGCTAGAAAGTGAGTACTTGCATTTTTAGGCTGTGTCATTTTATGTAAATGCATATATGCTGAAAAGATAATGCTAACGCAGTATTTATTTCTACTGCTCACTCTGTACATTATTTATCTCGCATACTGTCTTGTGATCGTAACAGCACATTTAACTTACAACAGAAACAAGACTGTTCAATAAATCCTTTATTGAAACGCCCATCTGTTATTTCTGTGTAACTTTGAGAGTAACTAGACATGCACGACTGAGCCGAGTGAAATAGTTATCTATTGTTTCTACGACTCTGGGACACGTCCTGATTCTGTAAGGGAAACACAGTGGTCATGTTTTGCGGCTGCCAGAAACTACTCCCTTCTTGTCGTCAAGAAGTTTCTAGTGGCCTCTGAGCTAGCTGGCACAAGTAATTAAGTTTAATATACTCGATAGGGACATACCGACCTTAGTCCTATGTCAAACCTATAGGATATATTATTCCAATGCGCAGAGCCTATTAGGGAAATAGGAGCTACACTACAGCACCCCTGGTAGCACACTTTCTTGAAAAGAACCACCAAGCAGAAGACCTCAGGTGGTGGGTGCTTGAAAGGGTCCTTCCACATTCGAGGGGCGGTGACCTAGCTTCATCACTCAATTTCATAGAATGCAGGTGGACCCACTTACTTGCTACTGTGAACAATGTTCTGAACGAACTGGAAGAGACTAGTAGACAACTTGGCCTCCTAGTTAGAAGATAATCCTATACGCACCCATAGGGTATCATAGTATCGATCCATTGTCATCTATACATATACATGTTCTCCCAGCAAAACCATAAACAACTGTACAACACAACACATCTACGAAATGTAGAAGGATATTGCATTTAAGAGACTGTATCTACACTCACATGTTTTTATATCATATACTCCATTGTCAACTGTACATTCATTACATTGTACTTCATGCCGTCAGTAAAGTGTACTTGGATGACCAGGTCAGAATTCTCAACTAGTACCGTACCCTAGATCTTTCTCCTATGTCACACTTGCTTAAAAATTTTAATTCATGTATGTGTTCGCAACTTGAGCCTGAAACAATACCGCTTGTATATTATTCCATACTGCATTGTATTGTTCAAAGGAGGCAAATGTGTAAGATTGCATTGAGTGCATCTAATTGTAGTTTCATTCCATATATTGACTTAGCTTTGTGCCTTACTTTTGGAAGAATGGTATAAGTGTCTGGTTATCGCATTTGTTAACATGTACATTGACATTCAATGTGGCCAACCTTAAGTACAATGTGGTTGTTTTGCCAGAAATACCATTTCATGCAATTGTGTGACCAATCCAGAAATTGTATATTATTGTGCATACTTGACTTATCCATGTGATAACATCAGAAGCAATTGTTTGCCAATGTTTTGTACTCAGAGCGTAATTTTTTTCCCCTCGTTCCGCTCTGTGCTTTTTTCATGTCATAATATAAAATGAAATAGTTTGGTGCACATTTGACTTATCCATATGACAATATCAAAAGCAATTGCTTGTCACTCTTTTTTACTTAGAGCGTAACTTCTTCAGCACAGACCACTCTGTGCGTTTTGTACTTCCACGGAGAAATGCTCATACTCCCCCAGCACATTAAAGCACGTGAAATGGCCGCCGGCAGTCTCATTTTAACTCATTACCTGCAGGTGTGCGGGCCGCATGCAACGGCAGCCTACGTAATCGGTCTACCGCCCGGGCGCTTGCGGTTCTTTGCACAAGCAGCGCCGGGAGAGACAAGACTTGCTTTCATGCTGCTCTTTCCCCACAAATGACTCTGACCGACATTGAAGAACCTTAGCACTTACGTGCTTTCTTTAAACCTACCACTGTTCCATTTCACCCGATTTGACAAGGACAGGCATCGAGAGCCTTAGCAATCATGCGCTCGCTTGCCCTCTTTCTTTAAAACGACCACTATTCCACTGTACCGGCATCGCTCGCCTGGCCTCACATTTCTGTTCAGCTTGCGTGGCAGGTATCTCATTCACGCGCTCGCCTGCCACTTCTTCTATATTAAGACCACCGTGCTTTTTGAGAGCTTTCACTTGTTTTCCCAATAAGGCACCACAGCAGCATGTGCTGGCCCGAAAACACCACTGTGCTACTCGTTTACTTGCGCGGCTTTTAATTCACCCGTTTCCTTGCTCATTTAGAGTCTCTGTACTTGGCACTACAGCTGCATGATCTTGCCTGTCATCTTCATTTAAATGCAAATTCACCCGATTCCTTCCTTCTACAAGGCATCTCAAAGCTCGCCTGACCTCGTCATTACAAAACGCCACCGCGCTTCTCGTTCACCAGCGGGGCTGACTGTATAGTTCAACTTATTCCTCTCTATAAGGCACCATAGCCGCATGCGCTCGCCTCACTTCTTTATTCTAAATACATCAAGAATGACAAGGAGTCTCTAGATTTGGCACTACAGCTGAATTATCACGCCTGTCCTCTTCATCAAAATGCCAATTCACCCGATTCCTGTTACAAGGCATCACAGCTCCATGAGCTCATAAAACTCCACTGCGCTTCTCGTTCACCAGCGGGGCTGACTGTCTAGTTCACCTGATTCTTCTCTGCAAGGCACCATGGCTGTCCCATGGATCTCAATTACCGAAGACCCCATGTTTGTCACTACCTCCTTGCAGCATGATAGGTCCCTTGCCCTCATCCACTGTGGCCCCTTTTTGGTGCATGCGAGGTTGCTACTGTTCTAGGCACCCCATGAGGATAATTTTGCCACACGGTGAGAATGTTTAACTTAGCTGATGCTTAGCCATTTTCACTACACTTTTCACTACAGTTTTCAACCGTGCCACCTCTTGATGTGATTCTTCACTACCATAGACTCACTCATCCAAACTAGGACCTTGCCTGATTAATTCCTTCTATAAATCAACTACACGGCGGATCATACACTGAAGACAGTCGAGGTTCATATTACCAGCATTCGGGTAGGTCATTTTCCACCTACCGTCTTGGTCCTTTTTCAATTGTCCATCACACCAATCTAATACTTCCTTTTAATGGTGCAGGCTGTCCCTGTGTTCCTTCCATCCTGAGTAAGACCCTCCGTGACTACTGGCATTTGCACACTTTTGTGTCGAAACGTCGACATGCTTGTCATAATCCTGACCCTATTCTCTCTGCTCCACGTCATAAGGAAATTCAAATCCCAAGTGACTCAGAGATTTATGCATTTAGGGATGGATGTCATCTGAAATTATCATTTTTAACCAGCAATGCGTCACTGTATATATCTTGTTCACAACCAGCACTTTTTAGCATCGTCTCACCTCAGCACTTGCCCTGTTTTGTTAGTTTATTACTTGTGGCAGCCTAGTAGTGTCATCTATACACTATAAAATGTAAAAAGAAAAAAGTTATTCCTTCAATATATTCCTTTGATTTGCTCATGATTGGTGTGTTCTTTTGTTTTCCTTTTCTCCATTAGCTGTGACGACACAAATGTTTGAATAAGTATTTTTCTTTGCTAATGTTGTCTTGTATTCAGTAAGTAAGAAAGCAATTCCTTTGCCGACAGAACCAACATTACTTCATATATACAACTCATCAGTGTCATGCTCACACACATACTGAATGTCTCTTCCTCTTCAGCAACCTTCCAAGACTCTTGAAAATATGCAACTGTCCTCCAGTTGCTGAAGAAACCCTCCTAGAGCCCTTTAATTCTCACCAACTACAGATCCTGCTGCCATTCCCGGCCAAAGTCTTAGAGAAAATCATCAACATCAGATGCCTCACCAAATACCTCAATGACCACCAACTCCTCAACACCACTCGGTCTGGTTTCAGATCCAACTACAGCATGGAAACTTCCCTTTTCACCCCACAGATGACAACCGCATGACTCTGGACAGAGGAGACACGGCGGTTCTCATCCTTCTGGACTTATCCACGGCATTTGACATGGTCTCCCACCCCATCCTCATCCAACACTTACACGACATCAGAATCTAAGGACAAGCATTTCAATGTATTGTCTCCTTCCTGACTGGAAGGACCCAGTCAGTCAACCTTGTACCGTACACCTGCAACCTCATCTGCAGAATTCTCCAAGGATCCTCCCTGATCCTGACCCTCTTCAACATATACATGATCCCTCTAGCCAACATCATCTGCTCTCACAACACTAACATCCTCTCCTACACAGACAACACTCAACTCATTCACGCCCTCACGGACAAGACGTCTAGTACCATGTTGCTTGGATATGAATTTACCTTAAAGAAATGAAAAGACAAGAGGTGTTTGGCAAAACAGGAACAAGTTGGTTTAATTAAACGGAGCGGCTAGGTGAGTCTCAAAAGAATGCGTCTGAGGAAAGTCTCTCGGTGTACAATGTTTTGGCTGACATTATATACATCTGTGAAGTACAATAAAGTCATTATAGAGTTATTTCTGCATTCCTAAATGCATCTCAGTAAGAAATTAATGAGTTTGGGCATTTGATAAGGACACAGATGGGCCTCGACCTCGGGATCAGTGAGTATGTGTCCAGATGTCCGGTATGAGGATCGCGTGATCACTACGTGTGGTGTGCATGTCGTGTCCTGATTTGCAGAGTGTTCCTATATACATGTGATATCTAGCTTTGTGGTATGTTTGGGGAATGCGAGCCTTTGACCAAACGTATTTTATTGGGGCCAATTTCCTCATACCTGATTGTGGTGCAACTATCTACCTTTGGGATCGATCAATGTTTTCCCTGGGTGTAGGTTTGTCTTTGGGTTAAGAGAGACCCCACCTGTGACCTGTTATTCGGTAAGCATGGGTGTGGGTCCCAGGACCTGCCTGATGACGTATCTCTGACTCAGGTTTGATGGGGAGGTCATCTTGGTAAATCAAATAGCAATGATGCAAATTCACTGGAACGCCTAAAAATAATATGGCAGTCACCGGTATCATTTTCATCGACAGTCTCAAAGTTGTGCATACAGTTGTCATAGTGTACATTGACATTGTCTTTACTGATATTGACATAGTTATGGATTCCTAAATTATGGAGTACAATAATATTGCTTTTACTGGTAACAACATTTTCATTTGTGCATAGATTATGGCATACATTGACATTGCTACCGCTGGTATCATTGCTGTTGTGCAGGCATAGATTATGGCATACATTGATATTGCATTTATGGGCATTGACATTGTCATACGGGCACAGGTTGTGGCATACGTTGACATCGCATTTATTGGTATTGCCGTTGTCGGGCCTGCATATATCATGATACTAATTGATATGATTTACCTATTCCAACAACCAGAATCAAGTTTAATACCTGCATGACTGAAGTTGTCCACTGGACAAAGACCAGCTGTCTAAAGCTGAACATGGACAAGACAGAAATCGTGATCTTTGGGAAGAACTTCACTGTGGTGGCTAATAGAGCTAGGACCGAACCCACCTCCATCACCAACACCAAGAACCTTGGGAACATCATTGGCAGCAATGCCGTCACCACCCCATGCTTCCATACCCTGAAGATGTGGAGGGAGATTTTCAAATGGCTTTCAATCAGCACTGGAAAAAACATCATACACACACTGGTCACAAATAAGCTAGACTATGGGAACACCCTCTATGCCTGGATAAAAAATAACTCACCAGAAAGCTGCAGACCATTCAGAAATTGGCAGCCAGAATCACTCTCAACCTCCTAAGCCGTACTCATATGACACCACATCAGAAGTAGCTCCAATGGCTCCCCAAACACAAATGAGCACAATTCATACTCTTCACCCACACTTTCAAGGCACTACATAACACAGACCTAGCATACCTCAACAATCTCATCTGCACTGGCAAACCTTCCAGACACCTCCACTTGCCCGGACAGTAATGTTTGTGAGTATGTGCAATGATGCCCACATCATTGCCTGACAGATGTCCAGGAGAGGAATACCACTCGCTAATGCAGTGGTCACTGCCTTGGTTCAGGGATAGTGAGCCTGCAAGCCCTCAGGAGGCAGTTTCTTGGTAGGGGTAGCAGATCTTAATGCACAGGACAATCCATTGTGAGACGGCTCTCTTCTGTACAGCTTCCCACGTTTATGCTCCCATATAGCTCACAAAGATTTGACCGTTCACCCAGAACTCTCTTGTGTGGTCAAGGTAGAATGACAACAATCTTTTTGGGTCCAGGCGGTGGAGTCTCTCTTTTTCTTTGGAGGGATGAGGTGGAGCAAATAAAGTAGGCTGGGCGATGTTCTGTCCTACATGGAATGGAGTCGCAACCATTGGGAGGAAGGAGGCACATGTCCAGAGAACCTGTTTGTCTAGGTTAAAGGTGGTATAAGGAGGGTGGACAGAGAGTGCTTGCAGCTCATTGACCCTCCTGGATGATGTTATGGCCACTCAAATGACAGTTTTGATGATCAATAGCCTAAGAGGGCAATTGTGAAGAGGCTCAAAAGGTGCACACATGAGAAAGGCGAGGACCAGGTTGAGGTCCCACTGAGGCATGATTAAGGGTGTAGGTGCATACATATGTTGCAGGCCTTTAAGGAAATGAGCCACAAAAGGTGACGTAAAGAGGGAAGGTTGGTCCGCCAACCACAAAAAGGCCAAGATGGTTGACAGATAACCCTTAACTGTGCCCAAAGCAGAGCCGTGCTGGACCACAGACAATGCAAACAAAAGAACTTGTGAGAGAGATGCAGAAAGGGGGTCAACGTTGTGCGAAAGACACCATGACACAAATCTTTCTCCCAACAGCAGGCATATACCGACTTGGTGATGGGGCACCTGGCTGACAGAATAACATCACAGACTTCGAGAGGAAGGTCAAAAGTTGTCAACTGTCACGGCTCAATCTCCACACATGCAGGTGGAGGGTGTGCAGCTTTGGGTGCAGAGTCCTGTCTTGTTGCTGCGACAGAAGATCCTCCCAAAGAGGTAGCCTGACTGGAGGACCGATGGTCATGCTCAAGAGCTTGGGATACCAGATTCTCGATGCCCAATCCAGAGCCACAAGAATGACTTGGGCACAGTCATTTCTGATCATCTTAAGAACTCTGGGCAGGAGTGGTATTGACCAAAAGGCATACAGGAGGCCAGAGATCCACTTGAGATGAAAAGCATCTCCCAGCGAAAGTTGTCTTGGAAACTCTAGCTCGAAGAACTGCTGGCATTGTGCATTTTTGGCTGAAGTGAACAGATATAACCAAGGCTCCTGCCACTGCTGAAAGTGACGTTGCACCACCTCCAGGTGGAGATGCCATTCGTGATCTGCTACGCATCTTTGGCTGAGTTTGTCCGCTCTGGCGTTCAGAGCTCCTGCCAGATGCTGCACCTCCAGGGAAATGCTCTGACATTTCCAGATGCTCAGAGCCTCTTGACACAGGGTCCATGACCCCACCCTGCCCTGTTCATTGCAGTACCACATGGCGGTGGCATTGTTTGTGAACACTTGCACCAGCCTTCCTGGAAGAAAGGCTTTTAACGCCAAGCGAATCGCTTAAAGCTCCAACAGGTTTATGTGAAGCTCAGACTCTGCTGGAGACCGGAGCCCTCTGATCTCCACCTCTCCCAGATAGCCACCCCAGCCCAGGAGTGATGCATCTGCCCACCACCGTAGTAACATCAGACCATTGGGTACTCCAGATAGTCCAACAGGCTACTCCTTCCCCTATGTGACACCCCCTTCACCCATGCCAGCCACTTACAATTGGCTGACGGAGGGTCATGTCTCCTTGATCCATCAAGAAGTGCAGGCTCTCTTGGACAAGGGAGCCATAGAGAGGGTGTCTGCATCAGAAGTAGGTTGTGGTTGTTATTTCTACTACTTTCTGGTGCCAAAGAAGGACGGAGGACTGCACCCTATCTTAGATCTGAGCCTTCTCAGCCCCTTCTTTGGGCCCCATGGGCACAGAAGTGGCCCCTACTGGGACCACACCTGTGGGTTCTCCCTTAGCGCCATTTGCGTCCCAAGGATCCCTTGCTGGATCAAGCTCAAAACCTTTCTTGGCACATTTTTTTTTTTTTTACAGAGTTTTATATAGCGCGAACTTGACCCGAAGGTATCGGGTATCAGAGCGCTTTACACGAGCACCAGTTACGTTACATGAGGACACATTCATTTTTGTTAGGCACGGGGAGATTAAGTGATTTGCCCAAAATCACAGGATGTTGCACGTCCTTGCCGAGACTCGAACCCGGTTCCCCAGATTTGAGGTCGACCGCCCTTGCCGTTAGGCCAACTCCTCTCCCCAACATATATGCATAGTTTTAATTGTCAAAAGTGATTGACACATGCTCCAGTCCCGACACCCCTGGCTCCACCGATGCCCCTGACTTGCATTGAAAAAAATGGTATACTTACTAGGTCTATTTTATTTTATTTTTTTAGCTCTTAGCTCCAACTGACAATTTTCAAGCAAAATTAATCAGTGTCATTTGTATTGCAATAAACGCTAGTAGGGCTTTAGGCTTCCCGACCTTTTGTGTTTTATTTTCAGCACACTCCCTTTAGATCAGCAGCATTTTACAACTGCCTTCTATCCACGGCCACAAACAAGTAGCTCAGTCCATTGTTATATCTCACTTCAACTATGTAAACTGTCTTTCTTGGCGTGCCTAATACATTCTTACCCATCTGCAAATAATTCAAAATGCTGAACTATGCTTCTCCTTCACCTTCCTTGCCGAACTTTAGGTGAGTCATCAAATAGTATAGCTAAACTGGCTCTCATAGCGGAAAGAATAGCTTTTGAAAGTTTATACCTTTGTCATCATGTCCTCTCAGGATCTGCCTATTCATTGCTTCAATCCTGAGTTAAGAAATGCCTGCCAAACCTGGGGGGTATATTCACAAGAACGTGTGATAACTACCACAGGAGTAGCGTAACGCAACTTTCAATAACGCAGCCTATCACAGGAAAATAACCCTGTGTTAACGTGGAATTCACAACAAGGCGGTAGCATGCGATAGCCTGCCGAAACCGCGGACTAAGTCCGCGATACAACCACCACGATGGAGATAAAAACACAAACCACAACACCAAAAAAAACGCGATGGGCCAAAGCGCGATGAGGAAACCAGCGACAAGCAGCGCCAGGCCTGCAACACACACCTGGCAGGCGTCAGAAACCTCCATAAAAGCAGAAAAAAAACCCACACACAAACTGACCAACACACAAGCACCATGGAGGCAGCCGGATCAGGCGCAGAGGACCAGCGCAACCCCACAAGCACCCCGGACGACCAGACTGGGACCTCGGGGACAGGGAAGGGCAAGGACAAGAAGACCAGGAAGACCAAGTTCAGTCCGCAGGCGAACAGGATCATAGTCACGGAGGTGATGGAACACCATCAACAACTCTTCGTCCATTGGGCACCAAAAATGGAATATGGCGGGACATCGTCGACAAGGTGAATACCGTCGGACAGCACAAGCAGACAATGGACGAGGTCAAGAGGTGATGGAATGACATCAAGCGGAAGGCCAAGGAGAAACTCTCTGCCAACCTGAAGGCAGCAACGCAGACCGGAGGTGGGGGCCCAGTGCCACAGCTGGAGCTGGATGACATGGAGGAGCTGGTGTCATCAGTGTGGAGACTGTGGCCAGAGTCGGGGGACCGGACACTCGCTCGACAGGACACAACACAACCGCAACAGGGTGAGTGACCACCAGGTACTGGGGGGACGGGGGGAGATGGCCACGATGGCACACATGCACAAGCAAGCAGGGCACAGTGCACACCCACAACACTCTGGGTCCTCGCCCAGACCCACAGACTGTCACAATGTACAATGCCATGCTGTCTGAATGTCAACCTGTACCATGCGGCTACATACATGTGGACACATTGTAATACACCATCTCCCCTTCACATCGCAGGGGCATCGTCAACACCTCCTGCAGAGCAGTCACAGCCACTCTTCACTGATGACGAGGAGGAGGACAACACCAGCATTGACATCCAAACCACCCAAGACCTCATTGACCACCTCCGCAACTCACCTCCAGTATCAGGGCAGCCCAGCTACATCCATGAGACCCCACCCACCAGCCAAACCACCCAGCAGGAGGCACCCACAGCCCCGGCACCCTCCCAAGACCCCCAGGAACAACAAATGGCCTTCCAACGCCGTGTGCTGGAGGGCCAGAGGGAGATGGCCGAGCAGGTGCGGGTGGGGTTCGAGCTCATGGCTAACAAACTGGACGCCATCCTTGGGTGTCTATGTCCGGCCCATGGTCTCCAGCGAGCCCTGACTGACATCTCTGGAGTCATGACGCGGAGGGAAGAATACCTGTCCACTCACAGTGGCCCCAGCGATGCCAGCCTTGAGCTGGCACACATGCAGAGGCTCATGGAGGACATGGTACGGATGGAGGCGGAGAGGATGGCAGCCGCCGCTGCACATCAGCGAAATGTAGCTGGGATCTACCGTGCCCTGCATGTCCTTGTCATGGCATTGCTGCCACAAGGTGTGGCGATGATGAATGCTGCTGCCCCCACACCATCCACATCTCCGCCCCCTGGTGTGTCAGTGCCTCCCAGTGCAGCCGACAATCCTCCTCCGGCCCCTGATGAGTCAGTGGCACACAGTGCCACAGCCAACACTGCAACACCTACAGGTGGGGCAGGGCACACACCCGGGGACGAGGACGTGGATCGGACTGTGGTCAGGAGGGCCAGGCACTAGCATCCATTACCGCCACCTTGCCTGTTTCTGCTTGGTGCCGCACATGGCCTCAAGACCTACCACTGACCCCCGATACACTCCGAGGCACTCACCTTGGACAGCGACATGGACTGCCACATCCTGTTTGACAACCAATGACACGGCGGACAGACTGCGGACTGTACCCTTCCTCTTTCGCAGTACAGGTCATCCCAGGATGGACACTGGCTGGCCCTCCACGGGCCCATATTGTGTGGTGTGCTCGGCATTGCCCTGTACCGCTCCAGCTGCATGACTGCACTGGATGTGCAAATAAACATCCAGTGACGCACTGCTGTGTAATGTCTTACGTCATTCCTGTGTGGATGTGTGGATGAATGTGGGGACAGTGCCTTCCCTTGCGTCAATGATGTTCATCCTGTGGGATGCCGGTAAGGGGTGCGACATTGCATCTTGTGTAGCGGGTTCCGTGAACACTGCAGCAGGGACACACGCATCAGTCACTTCCTTGTCCGGACATGGACTGGACCACGCCCAGAGCCCACGAGTCATTGTTGCAAGTCCTGCGCTGGTCCGGCGTACGGCAGGCCAGTCCACTCCGCTTACGCCCGAGGGGGCCCTCATTGCTACCCATCGCAGCCGTACTCGCTGGTGGTGTGCAGGTCACTGGTCTAGTCATCAGCATGTCACAGCCACTCCCTGAGGGCAGGTTTTCACACACACCACACCCATCCGGCACAGGTGTCACAGGCCATGTGACTGCGCCAACATAAGGGTCCGACGACGTCACATTCCCCTCTTCCGGTGGTGACTGGATGACGGAGGCCCCACAGTTCGCACTCATATAGGGCCCATGAGTTGTTGCGCACAGGGTTAGTGGCATCCGAGGCCTTGAGTACGGCATGGGCCTACCGCAACGTGGCGCAGACTGGGGTTGCACAGGGTTAGTCGCACCAGAGGCCTTGCGGACGGCACAGGCACCCCGCCACGGGACAATGACTTTGGGTGCACTGAGTTAGTGGCACCTTGAGCTGCTGAGTGGGTGTGCAGCCTGCGATGATGTCCCGTCCCGGCAGTCCGGACGGCTCAGGTTTTGTGCGCCCTGCTGGACCGCAGTGTAGGCCAGAGCCAGCGGACAGCGCGGGCCTACCGCCACGTGGCGTCGATTCCGGGATCCCAGAGTAGGTGGCACCCATTGGGCTGAGCGGGTGTGCAGCCTGCGATGGTGCCTGGTGCACTGGTATGTCCTCTGCCATGGAGTAATCAAGACCCAGCACCAAACGTGAGACCTGGTGGCCTGCGGAGCGGGGCTGCATGATGTGGAGGGTGCCATGTCCACGGGCCCCGGGCTTGTGGCTTGCAGCGGCACGTGGTGGGACCTCCTGTTTATGCGCCGGTGGCGGAAGGTGAGCATTGAGGCCTGGGTGTGCATGGGCGGGCATTCTCCGATGGGCCGCGGGAGGGGTTGGGGTGCCTCTGCCTGGATGTGCATGGGCGGGCAGGCGATGTTGTCTTGTGCAAGTGTGTGTACTGTGCCAGTCATGTGCCTGGGCTCTGTTTCAGCTGACGGCTCTGACTCAGATGTGTGACCTGGTGAACTGCCCTACATACCGGCACGTGGTTGGAGACACACCGGTGGCAGCAGGTGAGCAGTGTGGCCTGGGTGCGCAGGGGCAGCACTCTCTCTCTCTCTCCCTCTCTTCCTCTCTCTCTCCCTCCCTCTCTTCCTCTCTCTCTCTCTCTCTCCTCTTCTCTCTCTCTCTCTCTCTCTCTTCCTCTCTCTCTCTCCTCTTCTCTCTCTCTACCTCTCTTCCTCTCTCTCTCCCTCCCTCTCTTCCTCTCTCTCTCCCTCCCTCTCTTCCTCTTTCTCTCCTTCGCTCTCTCTCTGTCCTCTGATGTGCGCAGGACACACCTTCTCATCATGTTTTTTGTCTTACAGGCTGTGAGCTACGTATTGTCCAAAGGGGAGCAGCCATTTGTCTTCATTTCATTTCGGTGTTCATTTTAATAAAGTTTCATTTGTTGCTTCGAAAGTGAATTTGTGCTGGTCATTTCTGTGACGACACATCCATGTCACCAGTTGTGATTGTGCAGCATCAAGCGGAATATTTTGTACATGTTTAGGTGTGGCTGATGTGGCATGTCTTTGGTCGGGGGGGTGCCAGGGTGGGTGGTCCTGGGGTGGTGGCGGTGGGTGTTGTGGCCCTCTTGGGTGTCCGGGCTGCATGATGTGTGGCTCCATGGCATCTGTTGCCCTTCGGATGTGGCCCTGGGCTGGGCTCCCTTTTGTGGTGCTGGCAGATGTCTGAGTTTACACCAGGTCAGAGCAGGTGTAGATTTCCTGGTGCTAACGCGCCTTATCGCCTGTTTTGTGTTTTTATCATGGATGTGGCTGGTCGTTGTGAATGTTGAGCTGTGATGTTGTCTCGACTTTAGTCACGGGAACGCCTACTCTGCATCTCATTAGCGATATTTGCGAGGGTCCTCTGTGGCGATGTTTTTTGAGGCTGCTATCGTGGGTAAACTGGTGCTGTGGGCTGTTAACACTGGCTTGTGAATGGGGGGGTACATTTATCACGACTTTGGCTGCGATAAAGTGCCGTTAATTCGGCGATGGCTCCTTGTGAATATGCCCGCTGATGTCTTAGATAATGTCATAAAAACGTCATTAGGATTCCAACTGTCCGGCGCTGCCGACAGAAAGGAGGGTCCTTCTCCTACTGTACTCCCAGACTCTGGTACACTCTGTCTGGAAAAGTTAAGGCCATATACAGCACCTTCTGCTCTTCTTCTACATATTCTACTGGAGGCAATCCCCTTTATTCTGTTACAGCACTTTGGGGCTGAATAACTAAAGCATTTAATAATCCGGGAAGTAGTACTCCAAGAGTGCTTCTTTATGTACTCTGACATGCCTTAGTGAATCAGCCCCAAAATGCCCAACTCCCTATCAATAAAACTGCAAAGAAGGCATCACCCTTTCTGTTTGTACTTATTATATATCAATATTCCCAAGATTTCGCCATTTTAGATGCTTTGGGGCCAATAAACAAAGAAATGTGCGTGTATGTAAAAGCATACTACAGCAGTAATAAATTACGTACTCCAAAAAGCCTTTGATAATCAGCCCCTGTGTGTGTAAATAAACAAGAGTGACAATCAAGGTTGAAATTATGTCTCCGAGGGACATATTCACAAGAACGTGTGTTAAACGTCACCAGAGTTCGCTAACGCAACTTTTCACATCGCAGCCTATCGCGGGAATATCACGCCGTGTCAACGTGGAATTCACAACACGGCGGTACCATGCGATAGTCTGCCTATAACGTGGCCAATTTCCGCGCGACAACAATCTCGACGGAGATAAAAAAACAAACCACAACACAGAAAAACGTGCGATGAGCTCATTCGCGTAAGTAAATGGTCTTCTGAAGACCTGTGAAGTATTCGGGTGCAGCTGTGTGTGTGCCCGGGTAGCTGTCTCAGCCCGGGCTGACACACTCGACGTGGGGGGGCTGGGGTGTTTGCGGTGAGCATTCGTTGCAGCAATGGTAAATGAAGGCGGGGGAAGGTGAGTGGAGGATAAGAACCCTCCGTATGGTGTGACTGCAGAGTGATAATGGCCAGTCCTCCCTTGTCCACCGGAAATCCACACAGCCCCCACGTGGGGGCTGGAAGGGCTGGGAAAAAAGATCATTGGCCAAGTCTCTGCACTGCAGTCAATTGCACCCCCAGGTCCATCTACAGGACGTGCACTTCAGCCATGCGCGTGGGGATGTGCAGTAGGCTGGCACCCCCGCCTCCATGCAGCTGTCCCCTGGCAAGGCACCCTCCGGGGTCCTGCTCAGATGCTCACACCGGGGGGGGGGGAGAGAAGGAAGAGGAGGGGGCCGCTGAGGCCAAACAGAGCACGACTCTCCAAGTCATGGGGGGTTGTTTGGGCAGTAAAATGGGGGCAGCCCCCCTACCTCCACTGCTCTAATGCCAGGAGTGATGCCAGCGTCCCCAGCTCTCGTGTCCCCTAGGGCCAGGCCCCTCACCACCACTCCTGGGTTCTGCAGCTTAGGGCAAGGCCTGCTCCGCCTGGCTGCCGGTGTCAACCACAACTCCGATGCTGCAGCTCATGCATCTCCCAGGATCGGGCCTCCAGGTGTCTCTGTGCCCCTGTTTACTTGCCCTCCTCTGCAGCCGATGTTAGCCTGCACTGCAGGTAACATCTCCCCTGGGACCCAGCCTCAGGCGGCCTCTTCAGGGGTCGCCATACCATGCGGGGCACACTCCGCTCGCCTACTTCAGCCAAGCCCTCAGCCCCCACTGCACATGGCACCCCACCCAGACATTGGTCTTGTGTCTCCACCAGCAGCCGGGGAAGAACGGGGGCACAAACCAGGCACCTGTGGGTCTTCCGGTGTGGCTCTTGGCTGTGTTCCCTTTCCTGCAGCAGGTAGTCATCCTGCTTAACACCAGCAAAAGGCAGGTGTAAAATCCCTTGTGCTAGCGCTGCTTATCACCTGTTTTTGTTTCGCTTCGCTGATCTGGCAGTTCGTTGTGAAAGTTGTGATGTGGTTTTTTTCGTGTGTTTTTGCACGGGAACGCCTACTCTGCATCTCATTAGAGTTATTTGTTGGTGTCCACCGTGGAGATAAATTTTGGGGCAGTTATCACGGGAATACTGGTGTTGTCTGCAGTTTGCACCAGCTTGTGAATGGGGTGTTAATTCTATCACCACTTTCGATGCGTTAAAGTGGGGATAATTCGGAGTTAAAACCTTGTGAATATGCCCCCTAATGTTTTATAAGTTCTTTTATTGATGCTCTTCCGATAGAGGCAGCAAGTCCAATAATTTAAAGTAACAGACAGTCCCAGCATATCAGAGAAAAACCGGATGGGGCAGGATCTTGCATGTAGTGAGAACACAACCTGTAGCGTGCCAAGGATGCCATTGGCTCTGGTGAAAGCAAAGAAAATGGACCCTGTGACTGCTGTTGTGCTAGTAAAAGACAGAAATTATCAGGGTTCATTCAATGGGCCCCGGTGCCACTGCACCTCCTGCACCAATGGTAGTTACGCTCCTGAACACACCTCTGGAACCTACTCGTCTTTGCAATAAAAACATCAGGAGACCTTGCTCTGTTTAAGAAAAAGTAGTAAAATATTTTGCTCCGCGAATCTTGAACTTTTATTCATGGCTAGGACATGGCACTGTGCCTGGATACCACTGGTTTCTCCCCTTTTAAAATATTATGGGCTGAACTGGACGAGACTTAAGTGTGAACCTTATGCGTGTTCTTGATAAAGTAGGTTCAGTTTAGTTTAAACAGAGTGCGTCTGAATCTCTATCTAGTGAAATTATGAATTCCATAAGAACAATGCAAAAATACACTGAACGAAACGCTTTGCTTGTTTGTGGTCTTCACATTATTCATTTTGCTTACAATGACGCTTAAAAAAAAAAAAAAAAGACAAGTTGTACTTCTAAATGCGATACAAAGTGCACAGTTTCAAGTGGTTGACCCCAGCATCTCTCCTAATTTGCAGATTAATCATTTCCTCTTGCTAGCTGGAGCCATAATTAATCTTGTATCTTTTGCATCATTTCTTTCGGAAATCTATCGTGAACATGTTGAAAATGAATGCTTTCTCCCTGCAGTTTTATTATACTATTGGATTCATGTGAGATTTTACAGCACACTTCAAACTGTGCATATTATTATCTCTGCCTCTTGTGGTTTATACTCATGCAGAATTTCTTAAGTATGAAAAGAACATTATCCTGAACATTAGGCAAAATTATATTTCTTGCTGTGACTTATCTTAGCTGCATACTAAATGAAAATTACAAGGAGGCGCAACAGACGTGCCGATTTAGTGATCTGTTTGTGTTTCATAGCAGGTGATACTTTTCAGCTGTAGGGGCCAGCAAATTTGAATATTTATTTCCACCCGTAGAATGCGAAAATATTGCGACAGTGCGGGTTTTACTCATGCTAGGCGAAGATGGAGTCTGTGTGATCATGGTACATGAATCTAGCCCTGCCAGTGTAAAAAGGCTTGTGCCATAACAGCTGTGAATGTTGGTATAGCAGCGCCTGGGGTCATAGAACACACATCCTCTTTCATAGTTTGTGCAAGATATTTTCTGTGCAAACAAAATCTCCCTCAAGAGAAATTTATGGGATCGGTCTAAGCAAAAGGATACAGGAAAATATGCTGAATACAAGGATCCTCATGATCTGGGGTTAAGCTCGATTACACCTTACATAAAAAAGAACCACACACATGCTTGTTGCTATGCTTAAGATGTCAAGACAGCCTATACTTAAAGGCAAATGTGGTCAGTTAATTTACAATTCTACGACGTTGGCATGTTCAGGAGATCTCAGCTATAAACAAGAACGCATTGTGTCCCCCTCTCCTGCTGGTTATTACCAAGATTTTCACCATTTCTGATCTAAACTTGTTTACAGAGAGCTTACCTTACAGATTTAAGTTTGTGACATGCCTGCAAGTATCATCTCTTCTGAGCACTTGCTCTTAAAGTTTGATGCCTGGCTGAACCTACTGCTGTCACTGTCACTCTCTTGTTAACATCTCAATTGTACAGTTTTATCTAACCCACTATGCTGTCAACTCTCACTCTACTCATGATACTATCTCTAAACTCTAGCTTGCCTATCTTTTTTAAACCGTAATAATGGGCCATATGTACGAAATTTCGGATTTCCGATTTCCACTTTGCTAATCCATAGAAATCGCTATTTTGGAATCACAAAACGTAACAGTCGATCCCACTAATAGTGATTCCTATGAATTCACATTCACAGTTAGGAAATCGCTCTTTGGAAAATTACGATTTCCTGATAGGAAATTGCAAAATAGGAAAAGTCACATTCTGGCTGTAGATAATGATGTCAGACCACGAGGTTTACAAATACAGGGTGTGGGCACAACCCAGAAGCCTAGGAAAGTGCTGGAAGTAGGGATTGTTCCTTCATCACTACTGCCAGAGTATTACACCATTCCTGGAGAACACCATGTCCAAAAAAGATTGGGACAAGGATTCAGGGAGCAGGAAGTGGAAGGTGACATTTTCAGAAAAGGAGCAAGAGCTCCTGACAGAAGAATGTGTCTCCCATATGGACCAACTGTTTGGGAAGGCCTTCACAGTAACATAGAGCCAAAAAACAAAGTTCTGGACCAGCATCGTGGAGAAGGTGAACTCCCTAGGTGTCACCCAGAGGACCATCCCAAAGATACGCAAATGCTGGTATGACCTGAGGTCTCCCAAAAAGGAGAAGGTGGTCGGCAGGATGGCTGAGGGTCATGGAACAGGTGGTGGACTCTCAAAACACCCCGCTCCCACTCCCATGGAGACACTCATTGAGGGGACCCTGGAACCAGAAAGTGTGGTGGGAGTGTATGCCATTGACACCGGCAATCCTGCAGGCACCATACATCTTCCCTTTACTTTCTTAACATAACATAATGTTAGCAAATCCATAATTCATACATCTCTGCATAAATGACTCCATTGAAATGCTTTTCCTACCAAGACAATGCATCATGGGAGTTGTAGTAGACATAAGTTGCTTGATATACTGTGTGCTGATGACTACACCAAACATATCGGATTAAGTGAGCCACTTAACACTCATAGTCATGAGTCTACTTTGTTTTGTCTGAGATACATACTTTGTTACTTAGTTGACAATGTTACATCCACAATGGACACAATTGATTCTTGAGAGAAACAATGTTTTCTCTACCTGAATAAAATGTGGTCTTTCAGTTTTGCACCATGCTTTACCATCATCTGTGATGTCTATTTATTAGATGTTGTAATTACTCTTACCTCAGAAATAGTTGTTGGTAATCTCTGTGTGTTGATTGAACGTGTTGTCCTGTGTACCCTGTTGAGCTGCCTTTCACTTCTTGTCCTTGGAATCAGATATGGTGTGAGTATCCAGGGGCCAGATGTACGACCGTTTTTTGCGGTCGCAAAAGGGTATTCAACCCTTTTGCGACTGCAAAAAACGGTGGTGGCATGTACGAATGCTATTTTGTGAGTCACAGGCTTGCAAAATAACGTTTGCGACTCGCTATTAGGAAGGGGTGTGCCAAGGGCTTCCCTTCCTACTAGCGAGTCCAAATGGTATGTACCATTACTTTGCGACCGCATTTGCGGTCGCAAAACACTTGCAGTTTACACCTACTTCAAGTAGGTGGTAAACCATTCGCAAATGGGAAGGGGGCCTTTGTGAATGGGTGCGAAAATATTTTTTAAGGGCAGGTAGTGGTCCCAAGGACCACTGCCTGCCCTTAAAAAATAAAAACTGAAAAGTTTAATTTTTCTATTTTAAATGCACCCCGTTTTCCTGTTAGGAAGATGGGCTGATTTTAAAAAAGAAAAAACTGCTTTATGTAAAAAGCAGTCCCAGACATGGTCGTCTGCTGACCCCAGCAGACCACCATCCTTGGGAGTTCTAGCCATTCCCAATGGGGTTGCAAATTGTGCTTGCCTCATGAATATTGATGAGGCATGAAATTTGCGACCCCATTGGGAATCGCTAACAGTGTCTGTGACACTGTTGTACATTGTATTTTGCGACTCGCAAATGGCGAGTCGCAAAGCGACGCAATTTGGGAGTCGCAAAATTCAAGCATTGTACACCTGGCCCCAGGGACGCAAGGCATATGCATTATCACCTTAAGAGCATGAGAAGGAAAACCATTAGGTCACTTTACACAAACCATTCCGGCCACTATATTCTTTGAGTCTGTGATTCTCATTTCACCCTGTGACAGTCAGGTTTGCATTCCACTGTGTTGGAAAATGAATGAGTTTGGGTGCTGACTGGGAATCTGGCCACAAGGCCTGTTATGATACATGAGGCATCACAACCTACCTGAACATTGAGTGAGCATGAGCGTTTCCGGTTCCTGTATATGAATTCAGTTGCTGAGGGGGGACACATGGTAATATATGTGCCAGCAACACAGCCAATAACATTGGCGAACTGTGGTACCCAGTAGAACATCAATTAGGTAAGTTGCACTAATTGGGATATTGGAGAAATACATATATTGGTTAACTTTACTAACCATGATGTCCAAAAAACTTTGAAAGAACCTGGAAAGGGCACTTTGTGACACGTCCCTGCCACTGCTCTGACCTGGAAAGGGCACTTTGTGACATGTCCCTGCCACTGCTCTGACCCCCTGGTAGCTGCCAGAAGCTAAGAGGTGTAGGCAAAACAATACCTGCACGTGTGGTGGGATTGCACTGCTTCTGAGTGTTGGGGTATGCAGCCAAGGTTGTAACTCAGCAATTAAATCAAGAATTACATGACTACTGAGTCTGTACCTTTCCTAAAACTCCTACTCAGTCTATTAAAAAAAGGTGACATTTACCCTAAATATCCTCTCCTGTCTTCTCCTCCTTCTCTGCCTACCAGCTAAAATCTTCATCCTCCTCGCCAGAACATACAAAGCCACTATTGTGAAAGAGCCTTGTTCATTTTGGGTACCTTTTTATAGTTTTCACCTCATTACCACGTGATGGTAATTGCATTTCCTAAATCGCCATTTTGCGACTAGCCACAATTAGGAAATCCTTTGTACATGCGGTTAGCGATTCACAATTTGGAAATCCCTATTTGCAATTTCCTGTTTTTCGATTTCCAAAATGTAATTTCTGCTAGGTAGAAATCGCAATTCGCACTACCACAAATGCCTTTCATACATAACGAAATAGTCATTTTGCATTTCCTAACGGCCCAAAATTGCAATTTGCACCATTAGGAAATGCAAAATGCCTTTCTTCATATGGCCCTAAGTGTTGGTGTACTGATTTGACCATTCTCTTCACATTCTTGGTTTTTGAGAGGTTGAAGTGTATGGAGTTCCAGAATTTAAAAAAAGTGCATGAAAGGTATGTGTGACAGCTGTGCCTTCGTTATACAAGGAGCAGTCTGTCCCGTCTAGTGAAAGACCACTCCTCAGGTCCACCACTGTCCAGGAGCTATCCAACTATTACAGAAGCTAAATTATTCACTGGCATTAGCTTTCTATGATGGCAAAATCAAGCTTAAAAAGCCCCTGTAGTTGAACGACAGCCGGTGGGTGAGTGTGGTCTTATTTGTTAGTACAAACATACTGAGTTCAAAGACTCCAGTGCCAATTCCAATGATTTCACTAAGAACACCATGCATGAGACCCCTGTGAGGATTCTTGTTTATGAGGGCAGCCAACTGGTCTCTCCCTTTACTCATCTCTGAGAGAAACCCCAAAGTCACCCCAAAAGTCATAGTAATCTTCATTTCTGTTTTACTTCTGCCAGAAAAATAACCTGAGCCATCCCCCTCTCTCCTGTACCAACGGAATATGTTAATGTTATTGAATACTTCCTTTGCTCAATTAATTCAGTTAATTCAATAATATTTCGATTAATGCCAACAAGTAAACATCAAACATTTAAAATATGCATTTAAAAATAATTCATTATACATATTCTAGAAAACAAGCTTCCATATTTTATTTATGTTATGACAAAGGCTTATAATTTCATAATTCACTGTCCAAATTCAGTGCACATAGACACTAACCTACATTTCATGCTTTTCTGCAGAAACAATGGTTATGACATCTTTTCTTTACACAGGTTACTTTGTTGAGAAAATGCTAGAATGTTCCAGTATGCTTCTTAGAAGATTTTCTGAATCCTTGCTGATCAGTTTGATACATGATTGCTCAATTTGTTGATCTCTTGCAGGAATCTAGCTCACATGTAAAATAATATGCTTTAATTATTAATTTTACTCATAATTAATTAGCTTTATTCTCAAAATTTGAATTACAAATTTACTTTAACATATAAATGAAGATATCCCAATGGTGTGCAAGGGAAATCAGTTCTGCAGATGACATTATCTTGACATCCTAATCTTTTTGAATATAACTTCATTGATGGTCAGTCTGTTGCTTTTTACAGCCTAATAGTTAATTTTCTTCATATAAATGTACTCTTTTCATGGTCCAAAGTCCTCAATGGATCCAATACTCCAGAAGTGGCTAGATCAGTGGTTCTTAATCTTTTTGACTTCTGTGGACCCCACTTAATCAGTACTGGAACACAGGGACCCCCAATGAATTAATGTTGCTAACCGGGGACACCCACTGAGTCATTACTGAAAGCCGGGAACCCTAGCCTATGCATTTTTATTATCTAAACCGCAAAAGAACACACAAAAAATAAAGAAACAAGCATTCATCAAACAAATAAACAAATTATGAAATATTTTATATAATTCAGAAACAAATATTGCAAAAAATTACATTTTAATTTTAATTGGTAGGTTTGAGCTTTTCTAAGTTCAATTGAGGCCACTCATTATCCATTCTATTTCCTGTTTGACGCACTTGCATTGCTTGCACAAATCAGTCTCATGATACTTCCTTAATTTTTAACCTCCATTTTGAATTCCTTCACATTTACAAAACATTTTACTATTTTCAGCTTTACATTTTGCTTCTTTATTTATATAAGCTTTATTAATCTTTTAATATTATTTAATTTTCTTTGAAGTCGCGGACCCTCTGAATAGGCATAGTGGATCCTAGGGGTTCCCGGACTACAGATTAAGAACACTGGGCTAGATCATTACAGAAGCATCAGATTTCTCTTTATAAATGAATGTATAAATCTGGTCCAAAAAGTTGTCTTCAATAAAGCTGAATAAAGACTCATGCTATTTCTAAGGGTTAAATGTGGGTCATACATCATGAATATAAGAGAATTCCTCACTGTTCTTATTTGTTTTGCTCTAAGAATCATGAATAATAGACTATGACTATAATCAATTAAAACTTTAGAAACAATACAACTAGAAACACAGATTTTTATTTTTCTTCCCTTCCTGAGTTTGCCCATAAGTGATTGACTTACCAAATTGGAAATTAAATGTTTCTTATATTAAGCAACCACCTCCTGGTTTGGCCAGAGAGTACACATTTTAAATATTGCTCAAGTTGACATGGAGTAGCTGGTAATTGATGCAGCAGCAGAAGGGCTGTCACCACTGCCCCTTGCACAGATACAAGCTGTCCTCTGGCAACCCTCAACTGAACTAGAATACTCTTTGGCATACCCTGCCCCTCAGTGACCAAAGTTGTTCTGTGGTAGTTCAAGCCCCATGTTCCACAGTACCTTTGCAGCTTTTGCCCTTATGCCTCTGTGCTCGGTTCCATCCACTAATTCCCTTTACTGCAGCACTTCTCTACATGGTGAGGGGTTGAGTGGATCATTGTCCTCTTAGGTGATGCCATGCACATTTTCTGAAACAGGATGTAATACCCTCTAGACTTATTGTGCCAGGAAATGCAGTGCAGTGCTCCAGGTGGATGGTTTTTGATGTTCCTCTGTGAAGTTGGGTCTATTCTGGAAACTTTGGGTCAGTGAAGCAAACATAAGCTTCATGAATGCAAGTCATCTTGGAGTTACATGACATTATAAAGGAACTCTTAAATGGTTCCATAATTCTTTGGTGAAATACAATATATTCATACTGTATGGTAGAGAGTACTTTCTTCCGCATATAATCTGGAACTTTGTTGATTTGCCAGAAGAAAACATTTTCTTGCCAGTAATCAGACATTAATATTAAAAAATTGTGCAATTAAATAATATGATTGCAGAATGTTGCTTAGCTGTTTTCCCCAAAAATAGGAATACATATACAAAGCTGATGTGTCTCTTATTTTAGCAATAGTATTTTCTTTGAGATGCTTTGGTTTAATATAATCCAGGAGTATAATGGTTATGCTTGCATTTTTACCTAACTAGACCCGGATAACCTCTCCAACTACTGGCCCATCACCCACTTACCTTTCATTGGAAAAATCATTGAAAAAACAGTCTATGTTCAACTCCAAGATCACATTAATGCTAACCATCTCCTGAATGACTATCATTCTGCCTGCCTTTAGATCATGAAATAGCATGAAGATAACTAATTTACACATCTTGGACAATGCTCTCTCGACCACAGATGATCAATCAATCAATCAGGGGAATTGTAAGTGCGCTACTCACCCGTGAGGGTCTCAAGGTGCTGAGGGGGGTGGGGGGTCCGCAGATCTGCTTAGCCGAAGAGCCAGGTCTTGAGGGTCTTCCTGAAGGTGTTCAGGGAGGGGGCGCGTCTGATGTCTGCCGGTAGCTCGTTCCATGTTTTGGCTGCAATGTGAGAGAAGGATCTTCTGCCAGCTCTGGCTCTGTGGATGCGCTGGGTTTCAGCCAGTGCGAGGTTGGTAGATAGGAGGTTTCTTTTGGGTACGTGGAAATTGATTCTGGCATTGAGGTATTTGGGTCCGTTGTTGTGTAGGCATTTGTAGGCGTGAGTGAGGATTTTGAAGGTGACTCTTTTCTCCACGGAGAGCCAGTGGAGTCTTCCTAGGTGTTGGCTGATGTGTTCGTGCCGGGGGATGTCGAGGACGAGTCTGGCGGCAGTGTTCTGTATTGTCTGGAGTTTGCGGAGTAGAGTGCATTTCCATAGTCCAGTCTGCTTGTGATGAGTGCGTGGGTGACTGTCTTTCTTGACTCAGGGGGGATCCATTTGAAGGTCTTACGGAGGATGCGGAGGGTCTTGAAGCAGCTGGAGGTGACGGCGTTGACCTGTCAGTTCATGGTGAGTGATGAGTCGAGTACAATGCTGAGGTTTTTGGTGTGGTCTGAGGGGGGTAGGAGGGCTTCCGAGGGCAGTCGGCCACCAGGTGTTGTCCCATGCTGAAGGGGTGGTTCCAAGGACGAGGGCTTCTGTCTTCTCGGCGATGAGCTTCAGGCAGCTGTTGGTCATCCAGACTGTGACGTCTTGCATTCCTTTCTGGAAGTTGAGTTTGGCATTGGTGGGGTCTTTGGTGAGGGAGAGGATGAGCTGGGTGTCGTCAGCATAGGATACGATGTTGAGGCCGTGTTGTCAGACGATGGCTGCGCGGGGGGCCATGTAGATGTTGGAGAGGGTCGGGCTCAGTGATGACCCCTGTGGGACTCCGCAGGTGATTTTTGTGGGGTCGGAGAGCAAGGGAGGCAGTCTGATCCTTTGGCTTCTTCCGGACCAGATCCAGTCCAGGGCTGTTCCTTGTATGCCGGCGTCGTGTAGTCTGGTGACTAGTGTGCGGTGGGAGATGTTGTCAAAGGCCGCTGATACGTCGAGTAGGATGATGGCTGCAGAGTGTCCTTGGTCTAGGAGGGTGCGGATGTTGTCTGTGGGGCGCGAGTAGTGCGGTCTCGGTGCTGTGGTTGATTCGGAATCTGGATTGGGATGGGTCGAGGACTGCGTTCTCTTCGATGAATCGTGTCAGTTCCCTGTTGACTGTTTTCTCTGCGACTTTGGCTGCGAAGGGGAGGTACGAGATGGGTCAGTATTTCTTGAGGTAAGTGGGGTCAGCTGTGGGCTTCTTGAGCAGGGGCCTGACTCCTGCGTGCTTCCAGTCGTCTGGGAAGGTGCCTGTTTTGAAGGTGGTGTTGATGGTGCGTTGTAGTTCAGATGCGATGGTGGCCGCGGCTCTGTGGTAGATGTGAGGAGGGCAGGGGTTGGTGGGGGCCCCCGAGTGGATGCCTTTCATGGTCGAGGCGGTATCTTCGGTCAGGATCGGTGTCCAGTTGTAGATGGTGGGGTGGCTGGTGTCTCTGGGGGGGGGGGGGCAGCTGTGGCGTCAGGTGGATGGTCGACGAAGTTGTCATAGAGGTTTGTGATCTTGTGGTGGAAGTAGGTTCCGAGCTTGTCGCAGAGGTCTTGGGACGGGGTGATGTCTGTGGCTTCGCTGCGTGGGTTGGTGAATTCCTGAATGACACTGAAGAGTTCCTTGGAGTTGGTGGAGTTGGCGAGGATTTTGTTGTGGATGAAGTTCCTCTTGGTGGTTCTGATTTGGTTGTGGTAGTCCGTCATGGCGTCCTTGTAGGTGGAGTAGTTTTCGGTTGTCTTGGTGTTTCTCCAGTTCTTCTCCAGGCGTCTGCAGGTGCGCCTGACTTGTTGGAGATTGGTGGTGAACCAGGCGGCTTTCTTGGGGCGCTGTTTGTCGGGGTTGCGTAGCGGGCGAGCTCGTCTGCGCAGTTGGAGATCCAGGTCTGGAGTCCTCTGGCTGCGATGTTTGCGTCGGGTGCCCAGGTGTGGTTGTCTCGGGTGAGGGTGGAGTTGAGTTGCTCATCGGTGACCTTGCTCCAGTTCCTTCGTGGAGGGCGTGGGGCTGGTTTGGGAGCCTAGGGTTTGTCGGCGGTGAAGTGTACTCAGTGGTGGTCGGTCCATGGCGGTTGCATTGTGTGGCTGAAGTGAACGCTGTTTCCTGCAGCGAAGATTGGATCGAGGGTGTGTCCTGCTCTGTGGGTCGGCGTGGTGACGAGTTGTTTGAGTCCGATGCTGGCGAGGTTGTCACAAAGGATGGTGGAGTTGGGGTCGCTGGGGTTGTCGAGGTGGAAGTTCAGGTCTCCAATAAGTATGTAGTTTATTGAGGCGATGGCGTGGGGTGCGATGATGGCGGTGGCGAAGGGTGTCCGGGGGCCGGGGGGTCTGTAGACGAGGGTTCCTCGGAGCATGGTGTTGGGGCTGGTCTGGATCTGGAAGTGCAGGTGTTCGGCGGAGGGGATGGTTTCGCTGGAGGTGGTGAGGCAGAGGGTGCTTTTGTGGGCGATGGCGAGGCCCCCTCCCAGGTGGTTGGGGTGGTCTCTCCTCTGGATCTTGTATCTGTCCGGGATGGCGGTGTTGATGTCGGGGGAGGAGGAGGCGTTGGTCCAGGTCTCCATGAAGAAGGCGATGTCGGGCGAGAGAAAGTCGAGTAGGTTCCAGATTTCCATGGCGTGTTTGTGTACGGAGCGCACGTTGAGGAGGATGCATCTTAGGGTGTCGCCGGTGTTGGCGTCGGTGGTGTTGGAGACCGGGGTGGTGGTGAGGGTCTGGCGGCAGTGGAGGCAGGAGAATTGGCCATGGGTCGTGTTCGGCAAGGCCTGTAGGCAGTCTCTGTGTCTTCCGGGGTTGAGTGTGAGGAGGGTGGTGGTGTCGTAGCGATGGATGGTCGGAGATCCAGGGTTCCTGGCGCTGGCCGCGGTCGGGTCGCGGACGGGTGCAGACGGGCTTGCCTTTGGCGGCCACCATTAAGAAGGGGAGGGGTGCGGGACGAGAGGTAGGGCGGCGGGAGCGGGGCTGAGTAGGGGGCGGGGCCGCAGGTGTGCAGCGGTGGGAAAAACAGTGAAGCGAGGGACTGGTGGGGTCGAGGAGAGGGAAATATGCCAATTAAGGAAGGCGATAAATGAGAAGGAGGGCGGTGAGAGGGTGCGAGAAGAGATCAGTGGAAGTAAGGGGCAAGGTGCGGAGACGGGTGCAGCTTCAGGCAGGAGACAGGAGCGGGTAGCCGGCTCGAACCCTCACCAGGGGGAGGACTCGCCGCAGTGGAGAGGCGCACAGAAATGCGGATCTGCTGGGGAGAGAGCTGGCCTGGACCAGAGGTCAAGGTTTCCCTGCCTCTGATACTGCTGGCCCTATCAGCTGCCTTTGACACAGCCAACCATCATAAGCACTCTGAAGTCTTGAATGGGAATCACTGGCAAAGTCCTTCTTGGTTCCTATCTTTGCAACCGACACCATTTTGCTCACATGGGCACCTCCAGGTCACAGAAGAAAACCCGTGGAGTCAACAAAGCCACCATACCGTTTCCTGCCATCTACATCTGTTACTTGGAGCTGTTTGTGCTTTAATCACAGATCAGAGCCTCAAGATTAACCAATATGCTGAAGATACAAAACTGTACTTCAAAGTCCCCTCTGCTTTAGACATCCAACACCTCAAACACTGCTTGCACATCATCCAGACCCTGATGTCAAGTACCTACCTGAAGCTCAACCCAACCAAGACAGAATTCCTGTTATTTGCCACAAACAAGATACAGTACAAATCTGTTTTAATGACATGACCCTAGACAATTTTGAACCCCAACTTTCACGACTGCTAGTTCACTTGTATGAACTCTAGACACCAATCTCACCCTCAAGAAACACTTCCCCCAAAACACACAAAGATGGCCTGGTACCAGCTCTCTCTTTTTAAGGAAAGTCAAACAATTTCTCCCGGAAAACGATTTCAGAACAACTTTTCAAGCCCTCCTACTCTTGCATCTGGATAGTGGCAATGACTTACTTTATTGCCTCCCAGGCTCCACATTGACACCACTTAGGGACATCCTACATGTTGCAGCATGTCCCTTCCAGAGCCATCCATGGCATAAACCATCCACAACCCAGCTTCCTCTCCTATTACTCATTGACTTGATTCTTGTCTTTGACCATGTGTAGCGATCCACTGCCTCTTGGCTAGGTTCAGGCTGTAGAAATACTGAATGCATAGATTCCTGTTATTTTCCAAGAAAAATAAGAATTAGAAATTAATCATGGAGCCTACCCCTTGTGTTGCTTGGCTTAATGCATGGATTAACTGTGACATCTTTTGATGCTTTGTTTAGGTCGGTATGTGGAACGTTATTGTGAAGACCTCTGTCCAACAAGCTAGTTATCCTGCCAAACGAAAAATAAAATTGCTGATCTTTGCAGTTTCTCTCTTCTTGTATTATTTTTTTGTAAATGTTACCAATTTAACGTCCTTGACTTTCTCCTCCTGTAGGCGGTATGTATTATACTCATATAATATCCCCTATTTAAATGTGTGTCAATTCTTAAAGGGTGAAATATCTGTCAAAATATTAATGCTTTTGTATTGTAGTCCTGAATCCTTAAAAGTCTGATAAATATCCTTTTGCAGGTGAGAATACTAAATAGACTGCAGAAAGGGGCTAAATCAATTAGTGCAAGCAGCAGCCTGGCTGAAGGGTGGCACCATCAATAAGAGGCAAACAGATAATAGAAACACGCATATTTAAATCTTTATCCCAGGGATTTTTCTGAGAAGTTGACAAAAGGTGGGAATACTGAAGTCTCTTGATCTTCCTTGTCTGAGTTTCACTGACATAATTTGTTTTAAGGATTGCCAGGAGCCCTTGATGAACTTGGAATCGTGACAGATGCCCAGTTGCCCAGGTCATCAAGGAGACAGGTCTATGCTCACAGCAAAAGAGAAGTCCATCTTCTCACCAGCATGTGGATCACTTCCAGCCTATAATGGGCAGAAGGAAGAAAAGGGATAATAGGCTGGAGTTTGACAGTAAGGATGACATAAAATGAAGGTTCCAATAAAAATACATCCATCCTTACTTGAACAGCATGATGGCATCTAGCATAAAGGATACAATCACAACAGGGCCACGTCAAATGCGCCCAAAGCTGATCCTACCAAGCAGTAGGGAGGTCATTTGCCACAGAAGAAACAGTACTTTCAACCTCCCCACTGGTGGAACACAAGGCATGCTTCAAATTACTAAACAATCCAGGATGAGCCTCAACTTGGAATTGTACTGTTCAATTAGAAGAACAAACTTTGGAAAGGCGAACTGCATATAATAGAAGGAGAAGCATGTGTTGTAGGCAGATAGGAAAACCTAAAAGTAGCACCTGTTTTCGCTCTGGAGACATACAGGGGCATTTGAGTTCATCTCCTGAAAAATGTCAGCATGCTTGAAGAAAATACTCCAAGAAATATGGCTGCTGAGGAGCTGAGAACAGCATGACTGCTAGAGGGTGATGTTCATTCTAAGAGGAAGCTGCCCTGACGACCCAGAACGCTGAATGCTCTGAGAAGAGTATGTGTCTAGAAAACATTAGTCAGAGGATGCAATATATTAAAGAGGAAATGTCTGACTTGGGGAAATCTGAGCTTTTTTCATCCCCTGCTAGTATAACTAAAGCAGATCTTACATGGGTCAGGAAAATGTTTCTAACCAGGAATAGTCAGTGAAGAGAGGAATCTGATTCAGTCAAAATCTCTGTCAGAGAGTATGTTAACTTGCAAACCACCCCCAGAATGGAACCGTATCTGTCTTGGATGGATACCACATGGGACAGAGTTCTGCTAACCAGATTCAGGCTTGGCATTCTGAGGTGCCATTTAAGCTTTTAGTTATGCCAATTTGACTCTACCAATGTGTTAATCTGCCCCTGCGATGAGGTCTTTCTCTAGAGCATGCTCCACATCACTTTCCTCTGTAAATACTGTAGGGCTGATTCCAAAAGGTTTTCAGTTCCACTATTTAGAGTATGTGGTATTAGAAGATGTGATGAGGCCATGTTTTTTATTTTTTTTATTTAAGAGGTTTTATATAGCGCTGGCCAGACCCGAGGGTATCGGAGCGCTTTACAGCAGATATAGGGGAGAAATCACATTAAAGAGACAAAGGTAGGCATAAGTGTTCAGAAGTCCCAGTGTGCTGTGCGACATTGAGGTAGAGAGGTCCTGAGGTAGTCTCGTTGCGTGCACAAAGTCTTGGGCTAAATCTCCCTCCGAGAGGAGGTGAACGAGGAGGGGGTTAGGGAGCGGGGATGAGGTAGGGAGTGGAGGAACAGTGACAAGGGTCTGTAAAGTGCATGAGGAGGTAAGGAGGTGGAACATTGCCTGGTGGCTGCAGAGTGTAGGCTTGTGCATTTTGGTTCTCAGTCCGGGAAGGCACGGTTGAGGTAGAGGTCTTTTAGGAGTCTTTTGAATTTCATAAAGGAGGGGGTAGTCCTGATATCGACTGGAATGGAGTTCCAGATTTTGGGTGCGTTTCCAGCGAAGGATCGAGACGCGGTTTTTTGTTTGCGTGTTTTCAGAGGGATGAGTAAGAGGGTGTTGGAACTCCTGAGGATTCTTGACTGGCCGGCTTTCTTTAGTTTGGAGGCCAGGTATTCCGGTTTCCCTGTGTGCAGGGCTTTGTGCGTGAGGCAAGCAGTTCTAAAGCTGGCACGCATTTCGACTGGGAGCCATTTTAGTTCTCTGAGTGCGGGAGATAAGTGATCATATTTTTTAACTCCGGTGACCATTCTGGCAGCAGCATTGAGAGTTGTTTTGAGTGGCGCTGAGTGGGAACGAGCTGTACCGGAGAGGACTGCATTCCCATAGTCAAGTCTAGATAGCACCAGTGATTGGGTGGCTTGTTTGAGGTCCATGGGCGGGATGAAGGGTTTAATTTTGTTGAGAAGCTTCAAGTTGAGGAAGGCACTCTTCGCGGAGATCTTAATGTGTTTGGTCATGCTTAGATTTTGGACGAGGGTGATTCCTAGCGATTTTACCGAGTTCGCCAGGGTGAGATTACCGTTAAGAGCGTCGATTGGTTTCAGCCACTCTACGATTTGAGGGTTTTCTTCTTTGTTGGAGATGAGGAGGATTTCGGTTTTGTCTTGATTGAATTTGAGGTGGTTAGTTGATAGCCATTGTTGAACTTCTCTAAGAGTGTTGTTGAGTCTTAGAATGTCGTTAATGGAGGAGGTTTCCAAGTAGATCTGGGTGTCGTCTGCATATAGGTGGAAGGGGATGTTGGCTTTTTCAGAATGGTGGTGAGGGGTTCCATGTATATGTTGAACAGTTGAGGGGAGAGCACTGAACCTTGGGGGACACCTCTGTTGACGGGGAGTAGGTCGGACATAAAGGATTTGATTTTTATCCTTTGGGAGCGGTTGTGAAAGAAGAAGGAGAACCATTGTAGGACCACCTCGTCCGCACCTACTCGGTCTTCTGAGAGCCTTGATGAGAAGATTGTGATCAACCGTGTCAAAGGCTGCCGATAGGTCCAAGAGGATGAGTAAGCAGCATTGGTCATTATCAAGGGACTTGAGGATGTCATCCACGATGTTTAGGATCGCGGTTTCGGTGCTGCAGCCTTTTCTGAAGCCCGATTGATGGTGGTCAAGCAGGTTGATGTTGTCAATGTGCTGGTTCAGTTGAAGGAGAACGCATTTTTCGAGGATTTTGGCTAGGAAGGGGAGGGTGGAAACAGGTCCCTGTTGTACCTGAAATCATTGAAATCTCCTACACTTTGCAGGAATGTTTGTTCATTTTTAAAATGTGTCCTCGCCAAGCGAAAGCATATGATTTTTTAACAGCTTGTACCTGTCCATTGATGGTACATTTTATATGTTTTTATCTTGAATGTTTACGAGGTACTTATTTATTTGATGATTGTCTGAGTCTTAAATCGGTTTTTATGCTGCTTTTATAATTGTATTGTGCTTTTATGGCTGCGTTTTACTGCCGAAATAATGTAAATTTGACTTTGACTACTCAGAGACTACACTAAATAGAGTTTAGGTACAAATGTGCTGACACTGAATTTGCAAAAAGTGGTTGCAAATTGCACACCAACTTTTTGTGAATCTAATGAGACTTTGGGAACCAGGATGTGTACTATTTGAATGTGTTGCAAAATCCCCATCTAGAGTTGGTCACAATCCAAACTACATCATGAATATTAATGAAGTAGGTTGCAAATTGTGAATTGCTTCGATTGGATCTCATCACAGGGACGATAGACTGCTGGGTCAACAAACATCATGTCTGCAATCATATTTACATACATATATATTTTTTAATGCATCCAGTTTCTTTTAAAGTAAACAGGGCTGCATTTAATAAAGAGGTGTGCTTTTTAAAATCTTTGTTTGTCTAGAGGACCACTGCCAACTCTCTATTAGTTTTAACATTCGCAAACATTTCTTTTTAAACAGTGATACATTGGGTTGTGAATCACAATTTGACAGGGGCTCCCTAAACTTGTTCCTTCCAAACAGCGATTTGTTATGCATTTGTAAACCCATTTTGCAATTCAATAACAATTTACCAAATAGCAAAGTGGGACATTTAGTGGTCACAAACTCTCTGATTCAGTGAAACACAGGGCTTGCGATTGCTAAATGGTTCAGCACATCTGGCTCTTAGCTCAGTAGAACTGCCCTTAAAGAAATCAACAATTGTACTGTGAACTCCAGTATCTTTCATCAGTTTTGAATCATTGGGCCATCAACCAATTTTTGTGGCCAAGCCGATTCCCACCTCTCAAGCCTACATCACCATAGCTGCATGAGGTGCCTGTGTCTGGGACGGATTCCACACATTTGCCTAGAACTTCAAAACTTCAAATCAATTTAAACCACCTGCACCTGGGATTCATTCAGTCTTTTGCCCCTTTTTTATTTTTATTTTACATCAATGGCCTTGACAGTGAGCTAGTTCAAACAGGAAAGGATTTGCCCAGGGTTGGGAACCGTCCCATCCCCTTTCTTTTAAATGTGGATGATGCTGTCTTTATTGCCCGTACCGCAAAGGTTCTCCAAATTTTACTGGATTCATTTAATAGTTTATGAATAGTCTCAGTTTAAAAGTGAACCATCAAAAATCCTATGTTATGATCAGTGGCCCCAAAAATACAAAATCAAAAAAAATACGTGATAGATGGGACGGCAGTTGCCAAGGTCAAAAATTCAATAATATAGGTAGCATATTTGACTCTACCTAAAGAGGGGTGACATTTTAAATCAAAGAGCACAGACATTTTCAGGGACCTGTGAAGCAATATTTAGGGTCAAGGAAAAACTGGCATATAAGCCTATCAAAGAAATGATACATTTATAAAAGCAAATGTCTCTCTGTTGGTTGCGGGAGTATGAGTCTATACTAATCCAGGGAATTTACAAATTTTGGAAAATAGATTTTTAAGTAGCTGCTATCAGTCCCTAAGAGCACTGCGAGTCACATTCTTCATTCAGAACTAGGTTTACCCTATATCGAAGACTCTGTTAGAATTGCACCCCTACTTTTTGTCTAAATATTTGGCGCACTCCTGAGGCAAAATTTTCATGTTTGATACTCGAGGACTGTATTACTTTGGACTACCTGGATAAGATCTCTTGGATATCCTATGTCAAACATGTTTTTCATAAACTGGGGATTCCAAATTTATTTTGCTCACTCAAAACAATTGATAATAACTCCAAGACCTACATTAAAAATGTGTTCCTCAGGCACAGATGTGAACTTCGGGTGGCTTTTGCACAAGAAATGGATATGGTTATCAGATATTCCATGGTTTCGACAATAACAGGGCTGGAACCATAATTAGCGTGGATAGCTAACACTGAATATATATTTCTGTGCTCGTTATCGGCGCAGATTAGCTTCCTTGTTCTATTGTTTCTGGAAGAAACAATAGAATAAGGATGCAAATCCGTGCCGATAACGAGGACGAAGGGTTCAAGACTGTGGGAGTATACACAGACCCAAAAATGAATAACTCCTTCATTTGATATTATCTAACATCTAGGAAAACTAGGTTTGACAAGAGAATCAGCGCCAACGAGATTTGTATGTCCAGCGGCCGGTCTGCGTTTGGGAAAAGATATATTTCAAGATTTTGGGTCCAATTAGGAGATCCTCTAATACTAATAAATACGAGGGTTACTAGCAGCATTATTTGGACTTGACCGGATCAGTGTTTTATACCGATGTATTTGTAAATAATACAGATTGAGAGTTCATGTGATGGTCTTGATAAAGATGGTGTAAGCCAGGACGATACCATTGAAACGCGCTGACGCTCAGGGTCCTAAATCTGTGAGGCTGGTTGGCACGACAGATGAAAATTTGATTGTTTTATCGAGTTCCAGCCTTAACTAAATTTGTTCACGGATAGGTTATGTCTATGACAAAGTGTACTGTCTGTTAGATACTCTCTGCTTCTTTGCTTTTTCTCCTCCTTTCCCATGTTTACTCTCGTTGGGGAGATGTGTTTTTCTCAATTTCAAACACCTAGGCGTCGATTCCGATTCGGGCCGTAAAAAGCACCGACCGACTCGGATCCGGAAAAAATACCGACCGACACGTACCCGTGGCGCACGACACGCCAAGTACGATGCAAGGCGCGAAAAATCCGACCGACACGTACCGAAACCAATTCGACCGACCGAGCCGCACGGAAAACAGCAATCCGCCCGGAAAACACGCGAATACAACCGACCGACACGCACCCGGAACAAATCCGACCGAAACGTACACGCGAACTCCAAAACGCAAAGTACGATGCAAGGCGCGAAACCACGACCGAGTCGGACGGAGGACAAGCCGTACGACCGACACGCATACAAAACCGAGCCGAAGCAACACAATACACCGCGACCGACGCGTACGCAGCATAGAAAACTGCACAAACACAGCGTGAACGAAACGGAGAACACCGTACGAGACCAATGCAGGGTCCGACTCGGTCACAAGAACGTTTCCAACATACACAAACAGCACAAAGGAAAAATCACCCAAAAAAAGGCCAAACAAGCAATTACCAAGCCAATAAATACTGGGGGGGTGGGGACAGAGAACAAAGACACACCCACAACTCCACCTATATAAAGGACACAAATCACTACCATGAGCCTTTGCAAATGCCATTCCACTGCCAGCACCCAAGAGAAAGCAACCACACACCCACAGCTCATCCCTCACACAAGCCACACACCATCAGCACACCAACAAATACCTACCTCACATACACCCAGCAAAACACACACTCACACACCCTCACCTGCACACCAACACACACATCACCCACCATCACCACCCATCACCATGCCCCCCAAGAAGAATCCCAAGTTCCTAGATAGTGAATTGGAAGTCATGGTAGACGAGATCCTCAGGGTGGAGCCACAGCTGTTTGGCACACTGGTCCAACAGACCCCCATGTCGCAGAAAATCAAGATGTGGGAGAGGATCATCAACAGGGTGAACGCCCAATCACCATGTCGGCGCACAAAGACCGACATCCAGAACAGGTGGTATGACGTGCGCAGGAGGGTACGGAAAATGCTGACGAAAGACTACATCAACAGCCAACACACCGGCAGTGGCCCTCCTGCCAAGCCAATATACCTCAGGCCCTGGGAGGAGAAGGTGCGGGCCATCCTTCCGCCAGTGAGCGTATATGGACTAGAGGACATCCCAGAGCCTGGTGAGTACACAACAAATGTACACAATATACTGCCACAAAACACACACATCACTGTCAAGGGGAGAGTCAAACCATGCACTCATAGCAATTACACAGCAACCAGAACAGAATCATCCCAAAATGTGTATGTCAGTCAGATAAACACAACACATGCCATCAAAAAAGTCACATCCAACTGTGCCAACACATGTACAAACACAACTACAACTACAGCTAGGCAGTGGCACAAATAGAACTAACAAACACATCCACACATGTAGCCACCACAACAACACCAACACACAGTAAAGACCACTCAAAGGAAGGAATTCTGTGTATGCTGGCCAAGTCAGTGTAGCCAATAGCATCATGGGAGTCGCAGTCACACATATTGCCCCCCACAACTGTCCCATCAACACCACCATGAACCATGCGCACATCACAGGGAGTGGAGAAGGACTCACAAGATGGCTGACACTGGCTACTGCTGTGGGGAGCACAAGGCCCTGCTGGCAACTGTGCACCAACAAACAGCAGGACACCACTGACTGACATCCTGAGAGACAACTTACACTCCCTGCAATGCAAGCACGTTCCATGGTGGGATATCTGGTTAGCTGGGTGGGAAGGGGGACTTGCAGCACTGACCATAGTCACAAGCACCTCCCCTCACACCCCCCCAACACAAACTCCACAGAACCCACCTGGTAGAATGCAATGCCCCCATCCTAACACAAGATCCCACAAAGAACCACCACCCTGGGTTATGTTGTGTGAAGCACAGGGACACTCTTGGGACTCTTAGCCAAACAACTGCCAGGACAACACTCCCAGCCATCCTGTCAGCACAGCCAGCCCACCCCACAGGAAGCAGAATCAAAAGGAAGGAAGCATGGGCATGCTGGGAAGGGGGTGGAGGCAATAGCATGATGGGAGTCGTAGTCACTGATATTGGTCACCCCCACAACTGGCCCATCAACACCACCCTGAACCATGCTCACATCACAGGAAGTGGAGAAGGACTCACAAGATGGCTGACACTGGCTACTGCTGTGGGGAGCACAAGGCCCTGCTGGCAACTGTGCACCAACAAACAGCAGGACACCACTGACTGACATCCTGAGAGACAACTTACACTCCCTGCAATGCAAGCACGTTCCATGGTGGGATATCTGGCTAGCTGGGTGGGAAGGGGGACTTGCAGCACTGACCATAGTCACAAGCACCTCCCCTCACACCCCCCAACACAAACTCCACAGAACCCACCTGGTAGAATGCAATGCCCCCATCCTAACACAAGATCCCACAAAGAACCACCACCCTGGGTTATGTTGTGTGAAGCACAGGGACACTCTTGGGACTCTTAGCCAAACAACTGCCAGGACAACACTCCCAGCCATCCTGTCAGCACAGCCAGCCCACCCCACAGGGAAGCAGAGTCAAAAGGAAGGAAGCATGGGCATGCTGGGAAGGGGGAGGAGGCAATAGCATGATGGGAGTCGTAGTCACAGCTCTACATCCCCCACCACATGGCCCAGCAAGCTCACACTCACGCATGCACATCCCACAGAGAGTGGAAAGGCCCATCAAAGATGTCTGACACTGTTGCTGTGTCGTGGGGAGCACAAGGGCATGCTGGGTACTGCACACCAACCAACAGCAGGACACCACTGTCAGCCATCTTGCCATTGCTCTCACACCCACACACACTGAACTCCACACAAATGCAAGTAAGTATGGGAATGCTGGGAAGTGGGGTGGAGGCAATGGCATGCTGGGAGTCGTAGTCACAGACATAGCTCACCCCCACAACTGTCCCATCAACACCACCCTGAACCATGCTCACATCACAGGGAGTGGAGAAGGACTCACAAGATGGCTGACACTGGCTACTGCTGTGGGGAGCACAAGGCCCTGCTGGCAAATGTGCACCAACAAACAGCAGGACACCACTGACTGACATCCTGTGAGACAACTTACACTCCCTGCAACGCAAGCACGTTCCATGGTGGGATAACTGACTGGCTGGGTGGGTGGGAAGGAGGGCCGGCTGTCAACCAAACACAACCAATGCAGTCCATGTTCACACCCCAGAAAATACATAGAAATGCCCAAATAATGCAGGACAATGTGCCACAACAATATCAACCCCTGACTGTGACGACTTAGGACAATGCAATGTACAGGCCCGCACCCAGAGGCACAGTCACAACTGTCATGTGTGTCAACCATTGATGCCTGCAGAAACATAACATACATTGTTTGTGTCTCCCAAAAACAGGTGATGATGGGGACACAGCAGCAGACGCTGAGGAGTCCCAGTCCCAGGCTCAAGAGGATGCCGAGCTCACTGGCGTCGTACAGCCTCTGTCCTCCTCGGACGATGAAGAACAACCTGGCACATCCGGTGCAAGTCAACATGCAGCACCAGCAGGACCACCAGCTGCAGCACCAGCAGGACCACCAGCTGCACCCCCTGCACCCACCCCTCCAACGACTGTCACCACGAATACCATCCCTGCCGACATGGACAGAACAAGGAGCAACACCAGCACAGTGACCCTGGACCAACCTGGGGCCATGGACACCACCACCACCACCAACCCCCAAGGTGGACCAGGGTTATCTGTGCGTGCCACTGCACACACTGCACATGTCAGCAGGGGTGGTGGGAGGGGTGGGAGACAGAGGTCGCTGCTTGCAGACGTTGCTGGTGTGCATGATGACCCACAACTGGTACGCATAGCTGATGCGTACCAGTCCAGCACCGGAGAGCTCAGCCAGGTAGTGGGGCTCCTCAGAGACATTAAACAGCAGCAGGCTGCCCATCATGCCCGCTTGGACTCCCACATGTCCCACGTGGAGTCACACATGTCCCGTGTGGACTCACACATGTCCCGCGTGGAGTCCAAGTGGGATGCACTGCATGAGATGACGGCGGTGCACAGGGACATTTTACAATGCCTCCGCCAGATGAACAGCAACCAGTCCACACCTCCCTGTGTGCCAACAACATCTGGTGCCGAACAAACTGCAACTGCCACAGGGAGGGAGGAGGACTCTGGCGGAGAGTCCCCTGCACCGCAGCAGCCTGTACTTGAGGGGCCCCCCCCAAGAAGAGGGGTCGTCCGAGGAGGGAAAAGTGAGAGGCCGATGGCCAAGCGCAACTCCCAGGAAGCCTGAACCTGTTCTGGATGTTCGCCTTTGTGCACAGACTGTTCACCCTGTTGACGGCAACACTACTCCCACACATTGCATGGGGAGTACAAGTTGGACCAATGTGTCAGACAACTGTGGCCCCGATACTGGGGATCCTGTCTACCAGGACTTCAAATTCACCTAGGAACTTGGGATTGCAAGATTTATGTACAGCACAACCCATCCTATGCACTATTAACACAAATGTATCACAATAAACACACTAATACACCATACTTGCCTCTGTCGTGATTCCAACGTGGGTGCGGTTATGGGGATGATGAACTGCAAAATTACACTGTGTATGCGAACTGCAACAGCAAGGACAACACAGGCATGTGAGTACAGGCAACGTGACACACATGAGGGAGACACACCACCAGGGCTACACAACACATACACACCTAGGCCATCTGACTCATTGCCTACACTGATGTTGCCAGGGAAGACGGTGCAATGCACAGACACCACACCCATTCCCAGTTGTAGTCAAGTAGCCCACAGGTGCAGTAAGCAAATGGCAGTCAAATGTGTGACCACAGACAACGCACATCACAAAGTGAAGCACAGGTTTATTACACAGTTGCAACATGTCGTAACCACTACAGATGCAAGGTAACCCCACCTGGCAGCGGGCACACAGTCAACAACTGTAGACGGAAGGAAGTCCATGGGTGTGGCGCACATCACCTGTAGGGACACAACAGCTACCAGCCTGGATGTGAAATCACGTCTTCGGTGGACACAGTTGACCAAACGAATCTGAAAGTACCCTGTGAAGGACAGAAATGACACACAGTCAAAAGCAATGGAGTACAGGACAGAACAGCAAAACTCATGCACAATACATGTTACAAGATACCCACCCAGAACCAAGTTAGCATGTCAACACTGTTGGGGAGTACAGCCCACCTGTCACCACACATCGCAACACACATCCAGTCAAGTAGCCCATGGACACACTCCAACAGCACCAGAGCACCACCCACACATCATGCCAACTCACATCATTGACATGACACCTCAGGATACTCACATTCAGCTAAAGAAGTTGGTGATGAGCTGTGTGCGGACATCACCATCACCATCATCATCATCATCGTCACTGGCATCGTGGTCCAGGCCAGGATCCTCCACAGGTGGCGGATGTTGGTCATTGTCATCCTGGATGAGAGGCAACTCCTTCCGCACTGCCAGGTTGTGGAGCATGCAGCAGACGATGATAATCTTGCACACTTTCACAGGGGCATATGGGAGGGACCCTCCGGTCTTGTCCAGGCAGCGGAAGCGGCTCTTCAGGAGACCAAAGGTCCGCTCAATCACTCTCCTGGTCTGACCATGTGCCTCATTGTAGCGCATCTGGGCTGGTGTCACAGGGTTCCTGAGGGGTGTCAGCAACCACGGCATGTTGGGGTATCCCGAGTCACCTACGGACAGACAAGTGCACATTAGCTGACTTGGAAAAGTGGGCGGAATACTACAGATCAGATCACACACAATGGCACAAAGTCAGTACACACCGACAAGCCAGGCACGCTGGTTCTGCATCTGTGCCATCATCCTGGGGATGCGACTACTCCTCATCACAAAGGCATCGTGTGCTGAACCAGGGAAATGGGCACACACGTGTGTGATGGTCATGTCTGCAAGACACACCACCAGTGCATTGACCGAGTGGTAGTGCTTGCGGTTCCTGTAGGCCTGCTCCTGGGCCTGTGGTGGTACCAAAGCCACATGTGTCCCATCAATGGAGCCAATGACATGCGGCATCCTCCCCAGGGCATAAAAGTCACTCTTCACGTCAGTGAGTCGTCGCAGTCTAGGGAAATAGATGTACCGGTTCAGGAAGAGCAACATTGCTGCCAAAACATCGCGGAGCACACGGCTGAACATGGTCTGTGACATCCCACCAGCAGTCGCCACAGTATGTTGGAAGGTACCAGTGGCAAAGAAGTGTAGGGCTGCCATCACCTTCACCTTGGGGATCAGCGCTGTAGGATATGGCCGGCCAGGCTGCAAATGTGGGGACAACTGCACTGCCAAATCCTCAATCAGCTGCCTGGTGAAGCGGTACCGTCGGATGCTGTCCCGTTCCACCATCGTTGCCAGGTCTGGGAATGGCCGATGGACAGCAGGAGCCCTGCAGTGCAGAGGAGAAGTAAGCAAGATTGTCAGTCACCCCACATAGGCGGCATTGAACACACTCAAGATCCCAACATACATCATTATGAGGCACAACTACATGAAGTGTGCAGTACCGGAAGGACATGTATGGTACATACATGGCCAACATCTGTCAACACGGTCCAACATGTGGCATCAATTAGTCCCAGGTTGGCCCATTGGATATCATGAGGCCGTGTCACAGTTCCCATCTCCTGCTGCCGTGTCACAATAACCCCCCACAGTGACATGTGAGGACAGATGTGCCCCAGGCACCACAGCTCAATGACAGGTACATTCCCAGGGACCCTGTAATGCCACATGGACACTGGCATCACATGGAGTATCATGTATACACCACAGCAAAACAACCATGACCCCCACAGGTAGTGGCCCCACTTGCCACGGCAGGACAGACATGGACGTCTGTGACACACACGCACAACATCAGAGTCCATGCACACACAACGTGGATGTGGAGACTGTCTCCCATTGTGCACATGAAATCAGAGACATTGTAAACATTACATGCACAAAGACTGTGGAGGACCATCACTATTGTGCCACTGGGACACCCTGGCTCAAACATACCGTCCCACATGGGACTCACGGGGTATGTGACATGACATACACATACACCACTGTGAAATGTGACCATGGCACATGCACAGATATGAACAGTTGCACATCACAGTGGTCATGTACACGTAACACCCAGGATCCTGTCCCCATGAACACGTGCACAGCCTGGGGGTGGCTGCCCACAGGTGACACCCACAGGACAACATGTACACCAACATACACACAATAGGAAATGCAGCCTTACATGCCTTAGGATAAAGTTTGGACAGGCTGTCGTGATGTAGGTGTGCCCCTCACTCCCTGGGAGCTATCTGTGGCTGGCATATGTCCATCTGAGACAGGCATGCTGACATATGCCAGTCACATGTACAGTGATGCGTTGTACCGCAATGGACCGATCGGTGCCTCCGGCCGGCCCATTGCATTCATGTGTGCGGGTACGCTTTGTACCCCTGTGCGCGTTGAACTGCAATGGACCGATCGGTGCCTCCGGCCGGCCCATTGCATTCAATGTGTGCGGGTACGCGTTGTACCCCTGTGCGCGTTGAACCGCAATGGACCGATCGGTGCCTCCGGCCGGCCCATTGCATTCAATGTGTGCGGGTACGCGTTGTACCCCTGTGCGCGTTGTACCGCAATGGACCGATCGGTGCCTCCGGCCGGCCCATTGCATTCAATGTGTGCGGGTACGCATTGTACCCCTGTGCGCGTTGTACCGCAATGGACCGATCGGTGCCTCCGGCCGACCCATTGCATTCAATGTGTGCGGGTACGCGTTGTACCCCTGTGCGCGTTGAACCGCAATGGACCGATCGGTGCCTCCGGCCGGCCCATTGCATTCAATGTGTGCGGGTATGCGTTCTACCCCTGTGCGCGTTGTACCGCAATGGACCGATCGGTGCCTCCGGCCGGCCCATTGCATTCAATGTGTGCGGGTACGCGTTGTACCCCTGTGCGCGTTGTACCGCAATGGACCGATCGGTGCCTCCGGCCGGCCCATTGCATTCAATGTGTGCGGGTACGCGTTGTACCCCTGTGCGCGTTGTACCGCAATGGACCGATCGGTGCCTCCGGCCGGCCCATTGCATTCAATGTGTGCAGGTACGCGTTGTACCCCTGTGTGCGTTGTACCGCAATGGACCGATCGGTGCCTCCGGCCGGCCCATTGCATTCAATGTGTGCGGGTACGCGTTGTACCCCTGTGCGCGTTGTACCGCAATGGACCGATCGGTGCGCACCCATTGACAATGGGCTTGCCTGGCAACGGACGCGTTTTCGAATTTCGAACGAGTCGGTTGCTGGAAATTCAGTTGGTCACCCACAACAATGTTGCAAAATCATGTATGTCATTAAGTTGAGGATTTGAAGGATGCTGTGGGCGTATTTTGGTGCTGCTATTCCATGGATTGGCCAGATTCAGAAGATGCAAACGACTTGGACCTATCACTTTGGACACAAGGGACAGTATCTGCCTCTCCAGCACATATATATTGCTGGCTGTTCCCCTGAGAGCTCACTTGCCTGCACTACATGCTCCAGGACGACATCTGCCACTGCACTGCTGCTGTCTCTGCCCCTCTGGACCCTGCAATGGCACGTACTGTGGAGAGAGCCCCAGCCTTCAGCCTTGAAGAGAACCAGGCCCTGCTGGACAGCCTACTTCCACAGTACAGCAAGCTGTATGGGACACCAGGGGAGCAGGTGAGTGTTCTGTGCACTGCCTTTCTGAATGTGCATTTTGTGTGACTAGCAAGGCTGAGAGTCTGCACGCCACTTGCTAGCAGGCTCACTGAGTAGTTGTCACCCCCCATAGTGTGTAGTGACTTGCACTGGACAGGTATGGTGCAGTGACAGTGCATTTGAACATGGTTTTACTTCCCATGCAATGATACCATGTAGTGACGTCTGGCAAACTGTCCATGGTCAGCTTTGCACTGCCTGTGTACATCATGTGCCCCTGTGATTGAGACATGTATATACAACTGTGTCATGCACGGATATGTTGCATGTGTGGTAATGGCCTTTTCACTTTGTCATCCTGACAGGTTAATGCCCATCGGAAGCAGGAAATCTGGAAGGACATCGTCCGGGCTGTCCGGTCCGTGGGGGTCTACAAGCGCCGGATCCGCAACTGCCAGAAGAGGTGGCAGGACCTTCGGGGCTGGACCCGGAGGATTGCACGGGTCCAGCTGAAGCTGTCGCCTCCTCGCAGGAGGGGCGGAACACGGACCCTGACCCCCACATGCTCCAGATCCTGGCGGTGGTCTTTCCAGACCTGGATGGGCAGCTGAAGGCCAGACAGCAGCAAGGAGGGGTGAGTCAAAGACTGCACTGTGAACTCTGTATTACATGCTTTGTGCCCTCCTCTGGCCTGGTTCAACTGCCACAGTGCAGCAGTCATGTTGTCCAGGAGCCATGTCCCTCTATTGTGCACTGCCCACTGCTCATCTGATACCCAGGTGTGGCCCTTACATTCAGGGAATTGTGTCACTTGGGACTGTGTCCTTGCAGTTTGCTTCACTAAAGGTGGGGGACAGCATCTGTTTCCCTAACTCTGTTGTGGGCATCATGGGTGGGTCCATTGTTCACACAACGCCTGGGTTTGGACATGTGATCTGCGTGTTGCTTTGATATGCGGTCCACTTGCTGAGCTGAGCCACCACATGTGCCTGAGGTATGTGGCACACGCACATGCAGCGGGTGGGAACAATGTTTGGGCCCCAGGAGTGTGCAGATTACGTGTGTCACACATACATAGCCAGCTATCCACTGTCCAGGGCACATCCCTCATTCATGTGGAGCAGGACAGTCATGCCTACTCCAGGCCATGCAATGCACTCTGTACTCCCACTCCCGTGTATCAGCTGACACATTGTGCACAGTGATTTGACCCCTCAGGTGTCTGCCTCTGTGTCAGTGTGCTGTGGATTAGTTGCCAGGACTGCTGGGGTGTTTCTTGGTAGGGGCTCAGCATGCCCCTGGAGATGTGACCATAGGAGACGATACTTGTGTGTCACATAGGTGTTTGATCAGCTGCCCGTGCAGACTGGGGTATGCGAATGTGAAGTTCAGGCAGCTGTTCCCCATTCACAGCAAATTGTGAGGGGCTCAGGTTCCGAGGGTAGTGTCACAGGTCTCCCATATGTCCAATAGGTGTGACCTGGACAGATGAGGGTTAAGATGATGTGTTGTGTGGGGGATGTACATGTGCACTTGTGCAGCTCCAGGACTTGCATTCCCCATGACCTACTATTGTGACACAGTGCATAGTGTTGTTGTCTGGCTGCCAAGTCATACATCACTGAGACAGTGATGTATGACTTAGCAGTCATGCCTCTGCCATGGCATGTGTCAACTTATTGGTGGTCCTGCAGGGGAGTGACATGTGCTACATGCACACCATAGTGGCGCTGGCTATCAGGACATGGGTGCATCATGGTGTCTGTCACTGGTATGCATCACATGCATTTCCTATTTGACTCTGGGCATCCCTTTCATCCGGAAACCTGTACTGACTCAGTGGCAAGAGCTGTGATGTGTGCATGTCCACATGCCACACCGTGTCCTCTGCACTGTCCAACTACTGTGTACTTGGTGCATGTGTCCACACTGGGGTGTTGCAATCCAACAGACACCAGACAGATGGGTGCAAGGCCATGTGGGATGTGAGTGCCATGCTTGGCATCAGACTGACAATTGGCTTCTCCTGTTCAGTTAGGGCACTTTTAGCAATGTACAACTAATGATGCCAGGGCTTGCTCTGTAATGTGCTGTGCTCACAGTGGTGTGTGCGTTTGGTGCAGGTGACTGATGTCTGTCTGTTTCCCCATTGTTTGCAGATACATCCACGGCCACGGAAGGGGACAGCTCCACGGACCAGGAGGAGCCAGAGAGCCAGACTGGGTCAGCAGCCGAGGAGTGGTCGGAGGGACCCAGTGGCACGGAGGGCGAGGGAGCCACACCGAGGAGTCCTCAGCACCATCCACCTCAGCTGAGGACCAGAGCAACTCGGAGGATGACTCCCTTGTGGAGGCGGGTGTCAGCAGCCACCACACCCCAGCTAGTGTTGCTGTCCCCGCCACCACCAGCACCACCACCGCCCTCCCATCGGCTCCCATTCCCCAGGTCCGTGGAGGCTCCCATGTTCGGGAGCGTGTCTCCTTTGGCCCAGGCACCGCACCCCTGCCCCTGTGTCCCCTGCTGCCCTGAGTGAGGAGTCTGTGTACCTCCTTCGCCAGCTCCATGTAGGGCAGACAGCCATGCTGAGTGTCCTCCATGCGCACACCGCACTGTTGACTCAGCTGGTGTCGTTCATGGAGGGCATCTCATCGGGCATGTCTGACCTACAGAGGGGCAACAGGTCCATGGACTCCTCCCTGACGGCAGCAGTGTCCCTCCTCAGACAGTCCCTCACCCCTCCTGCCTCTGCTCCATCCACACTCCCCAGCACCTTACCCGTCCCAAGCACACACACACCGGCACAGGCACAAACCAGCACACACACGTCCAGCACACAGACACACACGCCACAAACTAAACGCACACGCACGCACAGTCAGGGGACTGAAACCAGACTCACAGGGGATGGGGCCCTGGTACACACACACGCATCCATGGGCACTGCGCAGTCCTCAGTTGCCTCTCCCTCCAAAGTACCCTCCCTTGCCTCACCTGCAACCCCAAAGACCCAGCGCCTCTTCCTCAGTGACCTCGGCCTCTTCCCCTCCGATCCAGCTGCCCCAGCATCCAGGGGGAAGAGGAAGCCCCCACATGGAGCAGAGTGCCCCTCGCCCCCGGACACCCTCCCCCAGGTGCAGACAGACTGAGGCCCCCACCCGCAAGTCCCCCGGAGTGGTAAGAGCAAGACCCCGCCGCCGCCCTGCAGCTCAAGCACCAGGTCTCCTTCCTCCATCCCTCAGGCCCCCACTCCACAGGTGCCCCCACCACACCGTGCCCCAGGTTCCCCCACCCACAGATATACCATCCCCAAGAGGCTCCGGCCTTCTCCCCTGCCACTTGCTCTCCCGGAACCACACCCCCGCTGCGCTTGTCTGTGCCACTGATGTGGTGAGGGTGTCCTCCCCTCTGTCCAGCCCACCTTGCCTGTTCCCCATTCTCCTCCCCTGGTGGTAGGCACTGCAGTGGAGTCCACTACCACCCTGTCTGACTTGGGCACTTCAGTGGCGGACCTGTCCACTCCATCTGCAGGGTCCACTGCAGTCGTGCCGGCACCCACAACATCTGAGCCATGCCCCCCAGTTGTGCCGGCACACACCATGTCAGACACCTCCACTGCAGTTGTCAGTGGCTCTCCAGCACCCACCACCCCTTCCCTGCTTCCTCCTGGTGAGCCCTGATCCTGTCCCTGCGGTGCCTGGCCTACCCCCCCGGTTGCCCCTCCTAGTGGATTGTCCCTGGTTTTGTGCAGGCATGTGTAGGGTGGCATCTGCCACTGTCACCCACTTGTGACTTTGTTGATGGACTGGCCATTGGCCTTTGTTTATGTTCTACCGGACTTCTACTTTTAATGCCACATATGCTGAATAAAGCAACTTTCTGTTCTCTAGTGCTTTTGCTTCTGATGTACATGATGTTGATGATGCTAACCATGCCCTTGCTGCAGTGATGGTGATATTTGGTCTCATGATAATGAAGTGTTACTGTGCAGGAACCCATCTGGTCCAGGGGGAATGTGTCCTATCCTGTGGTGTATCCATGTCATCCATAGCAGCATCTGAGGGTGTCATGTGTTCAGTATTTGGCAATGGGATTTCCTACTTAGATTGGCAATTTCACATCTGTGGCTTCCACCCCTGCACATCTGTTGTGCCTGCCATTGTTCTATTCGTCTACTTCCCTGACCGTGTGGCCATCTCCAGTGAACATGCAGGTTTGGGCATCAATGGGGAAGGACTCATCTGTGTTGTCAGTGCAACATTGCTATACAAGTGTGTTGGATCTGTGCTGATGATTCCGTTGGCACTTCCATGACCAGGCTGATGGGACGGGAGCCCTCATTTGGTGCTAATTGTTGATTGTGTGTCCCATTGCTGCCATGGTATGGTATCTGTTCGCCTCACATCTGCAGTCTCCACAGGGTATCTGCATGTGTGTGCCCATTGGTGCAAATATGTGGGTCTGCATTCGGATGGTCACTTCTGTCATTGTGTCATTGATGATTGTTGACGGTGTCAGCCCCCATGGGTGTTGTTTGTCTGCACATGGCCAAAGTTATGTCTTATTTGCACTGCAGGATTTGGCTCCCCCAATTTATGTTGCAATGGGACACATACACTACTTTGCCACTGATGTGTTTGTTGTTCTGTGACCAGGAATCATCCATGCAGTTTGGCAGTTGCACCTCTTACTTTGTCAACACTTACCTTTTGGTCACTGTGATGATAGGTGTTTGGACCCCATTGCCACAATGTTCAAAATGTGCTGCAGCTATGGACCCCACACTTACCTTTTGGGCAATGTGATGATGGGTGTTTGGACCCCATTGCCACAATGTTCAAAATGTGCTGCAGCTATGGACCCCACACTTACCTTTTGGGCAATGTGATGATGGGGGTTTGGACCCCATTGCCACAATGTTCAAAATGTGCTGCAGCTATGGACCCCACACTTACCTTTTGGGCACTGTGATGATGGGTGTTTGGACCCCATTGCCACAATGTTCAAAATGTGCTGCAGCTATGGACCCCACACTTACCTTTTGGGCACTGTGATGATGGGTGTTTGGACCCCATTGCCACAATGTTCAAAATGTGCTGCAGCTATGGACCCCACACTTACCTTTTGGGCACTGTGATGATGGGTGTTTGGACCCCATTGCCACAATGTTCAAAATGTGCTGCAGCTATGGACCCCACACTTACCTTTTGGGCAATGTGATGATGGGGGTTTGGACCCCATTGCCACAATGTTCAAAATGTGCTGCAGCTATGGACCCCACACTTACCTTTTGGGCACTGTGATGATGGGTGTTTGGACCCCATTGCCACAATGTTCAAAATGTGCTGCAGCTATGGACCCCACACTTACCTTTTGGGCAATGTGATGATGGGGGTTTGGACCCCATTGCCACAATGTTCAAAATGTGCTGCAGCTATGGACCCCACACTTACCTTTTGGGCACTGTGATGATGGGTGTTTGGACCCCATTGCCACAATGTTCAAAATGTGCTGCAGCTATGGACCCCACACTTACCTTTTGGGCAATGTGATGATGGGGGTTTGGACCCCATTGCCACAATGTTCAAAATGTGCTGCAGCTATGGACCCCACACTTACCTTTTGGGCAATGTGATGATGGGGGTTTGGACCCCATTGCCACAATGTTCAAAATGTGCTGCAGCTATGGACCCCACACTTGCCTTTTGGTCACTGTGATGATGGGGGTTTGGACCCCATTGCCACAATGGTCATGGCCTGCTTGCGTTGTGTGTGCCACACACATATTTGTGTGGCACATGTGCTAGGGGGTCACATTGTATGTTTGAAGTCATGTTCGGTGTTGTAGGCATTTGACACAGTCTACACACGCTTGTCATGGTGTTGGGGGGATGTCTTCTTCTTGCATTCCCTAGGTTGTGGTGTGCTGGTTGTGTCATGCATTGTCCATCCTATGGGTGGGGGTGGTAGTGGTGGTAGGCATCCTGCCCCCCCTGGGTGAGGGTGGTAGTAGTGGTAGGCATCCTGCCCCCCCTGGGTGAGGGTGGTAGTAGTGGTAGGCATCCTGCCCCCCCCTGGCTAAGGGTGGTACTAGTGGTAGGCACCCTGCCCCCCCTGGCTAAGGGTGGTAGTAGTGGTAGGCATCCTGCACCCCCTGGGTGAGGGTGGTAGTAGTGGTAGGCATCCTGCCCCCCCTGGCTAAGGGTGGTAGTAGTGGTAGGCATCCTGCACCCCCTGGGTGAGGGTGGTAGTAGTGGTAGGCATCCTGCCCCCCTGGCTAAGGGTGGTACTAGTGGTAGGCACCCTGCCCCCTGGCTAAGGGTGGTAGTAGTGGTAGGCATCCTGCACCCCCTGGGTGAGGGTGGTAGTAGTGGTAGGCACCCTGCCCCCCCTGGCTAAGGGTGGTAGTAGTGGTAGGCATCCTGCACCCCCTGGGTGAGGGTGGTAGTAGTGGTAGGCATCCTGTCCCCCCTGGCTAAGGGTGGTACTAGTGGTAGGCACCCTGCACCCCCTGGCTAAGGGTGGTAGTAGTGGTAGGCATCCTGCACCCCCTGGGTGAGGGTGGTAGTAGTGGTAGGCATCCTGCCCCCCCTGGGTGAGGGTGGTACTAGTGGTAGGCATCCAGCCCACCCTGGGTGAGGGTGGTAGTAGTGGTAGGCATCCTGCCCCCCCTGGGTGAGGGTGGTAGTAGTGGTAGGCATCCTGCCCCCCCTGGGTGAAGGTGGTAGTAGTGGTAGGCATCCTGCCCCCCTGGGTGAGGGTGGTAGTAGTGGTAGGCATCCTGCCCCCCCTGGCTAAGGGTGGTAGTAGTGGTAGGCATCCTGCCCCCCCTGGCTAAGGGTGGTAGTAGTGGTAGGCATCCTGCCCCCCCTGGGTGAGGGTGGTAGTAGTGGTAGGCATCCTGCACCCCTTGGGTGAGGGTGGTAGTAGTGGTAGGCATCCTGCCCCCCTGGGTGAGGGTGGTACTAGTGGTAGGCGTAGTGGTAGGCATCCTGCCCCCCCTGGGTGAGGGTGGTAGTAGTGGTAGGCATCCTGCACCCCCTGGGTGAGGGTGGTAGTAGTGGTAGGCATCCTGCCTCCCCTGGGTGAGGGTGGTACTAGTGGTAGGCATCCTGCCCCCCTGGGTGAGGGTGGTAGTAGTGGTAGGCATCCTGCCCCCCTGGCTAAGGGTGGTAGTAGTGGTAGGCATCCTGCACCCCTGGGTGAGGGTGGTAGTAGTGGTAGGCATCCTGCCCCCCTGGGTGAGGGTGGTACTAGTGGTAGGCATCCTGCCCCCCTGGCTAAGGGTGGTAGTAGTGGTAGGCATCCTGCCCCCCTGGGTGAGGGTGGTACTAGTGGTAGGCATCCTGCCCCCCTGGGTGAGGGTGGTAGTAGTGGTAGGCATCCTGCCCCCCTGGCTAAGGGTGGTAGTAGTGGTAGGCATCCTGCCCCCCTGGCTAAGGGTGGTAGTAGTGGTAGGCATCCTGCCCCCCTGGGTGAGGGTGGTAGTAGTGGTAGGCATCCTGCCCCCCTGGGTGAGGGTGGTAGTAGTGGTAGGCATCCTGCCCCCTGGGTGAGGGTGGTAGTAGTGGTAGGCATCCTGCACCCCCTGGGTGAGGGTGGTAGTAGTGGTAGGCATCCTGCCCCCCTGGGTGAGGGTGGTAGTAGTGGTAGGCATCCTGCCCCCCTGGCTAAGGGTGGTAGTAGTGGTAGGCATCCTGCCCCCCTGGCTAAGGGTGGTAGTAGTGGTAGGCATCCTGCCCCCTGGGTGAGGGTGGTAGTAGTGGTAGACATCCTGCACCCCCTGGGTGAGGGTGGTAGTAGTGGTAGGCATCCTGCCCCCCCTGGGTGAGGGTGGTAGTAGTGGTAGGCATCCTGCCCCCCCTGGCTAAGGGTGGTACTAGTGGTAGGCACCCTGCCCCCCCTGGCTAAGGGTGGTAGTAGTGGTAGGCATCCTGCACCCCCTGGGTGAGGGTGGTAGTAGTGGTAGGCATCCTGCCCCCCCTGGGTAGGGGTGGTGGTGCACATTCAGGCCCCTGTGTGCATATGTGGCATTGGTGATGGGCATCCCGCCCCTATGGTGCTGCTGTTGCTGGTGTAAGTATATTCTGCATCCCTGTGTGTGTGTGTGATGTGTCGTGTACGTGTTGTATGTGTTTTGTTGTTGGTGTCTGGCTTACCTTCTGCGCCGTACGCGTCCGTGCCTGTTCCGGTAGTAAATGTAGAATATTGGCATGATCGGGACGAAGGGATTCATGGTTGGTTCGTGTCGTTCGTCCTTCTCGTTGCTTCGCGTCGTCCTCGTCGCTTCGCCTCGTCCTCGTCGCTTCGCGTCGTCCTCGTCGCTGCCGTGTTCGTCTCGGAGCCGTGGATCGTGTTGTGGCGCGAATCGGAGCTTATGTGTGCCTCTCCCGGATGCTTTGACGTGCCGTGCGTAGCGACGGGTTCGGCGCGTACGGAAAGCGCATCGTACTTGTCCGGCCGGACGGGGCTGCATTTTTCCTTCCGTGCGACTCGATTCGGCGTTTCCGGATTCGCCTCGGTCGGAGAACAGGAGCTGGTTTGGGTGAGTACGGCTCGGCCGGATTCTTTCCTGTTGTGCGCATCGTACTTACTCGTTCGGTCTGCTGTACGGATCGGTCGGGAAACAGGCTTTCGCATGGCTTTTTTCCCGACCGAATGGTATTGGGTGCGCCTCCGACCGAGATCGGAATCGGCCCCCTAGTAGTAAATTTGATATTACATAGATCTTGATGCAATATTGTGTGAATTAACTCATTCCTGTATTATACTTTTAATGACAAAAATGTAGGATTTTTGTCTTTTATGTGTTTTAATAAAATATTTGATATGACACAATGCGCAGAGTTGTGTAGTGGCACACGTGTTTGAAGAAACATTATTCACCCTATTTGGTGCGGAGTGAGAGTGTTGTTCGATTATTGGAGGCATAAAGTGATTATTGATTTGCCAAAGGAAAAATGTTACATTTCTATGGGATAGATAGGCCTTACAAAAGTGAAAAATGACTAAAGAGTTTTTCACTGTCAGAACGTATAAATCCTAAACACACATGCCTTACTTTTTAAATACCGTGCACCCTGCCCTACGAGATTGCGGGCCTACCCTAGGGGTGACTTATAAGTCCAATTTACAACAAGAGAGGAAACTGTACTTTAAAACAATTTCACCAAAAAGACAAAAATCTAATAGAGGAACCAGAGTTATGAATTTTAAAAGATTTCAGAGAAAAAGCAATACGAAAAAGTGCCATTAGAAGGTACTGTTAAGCAGGTGACCTAAGCGTCATTTATAGGCTGAAGGCAATGGAGCACACGTGTATATACCAAACAGGTTCAGACCGATTAAAGATTTTACCTTCTGACTGTCTTAGTAGTGGAAGTCAATATTGTGCAGGTAGCTGGTGGGTGATGTCTCTGTGAAGGCATTGGATGGGCAGGAAACGCTCTAAGTAGGAAAAGTACCAATTTATGCACCCAGAGAAGTCTGCTTGTCAGACAAATACTTTTCGTGCCTTAACCCAGTTGAGATTTTTTCTTTCCAGACTTAGGGGCCGATTCCGATTCGGGCCGGAAAACGTACCGACCGACTCGGTACGGGAATTTAGTCCGACCGACACGTACCGGCGCTGCCCGATCCGCGTAGTACGATGCAATGCATGTGAAATACGACCGACTCGTACGGAACACAAGCCGAATGACCGAACCGCACGGAAACCAGCTATCCGGCCGGGAAACCACGCGAATCGAACCGACCGACACGCACCAGGAAAGAACCCGACAGAAACGTACCGGCGAACTCCGACCCGCGCAGTACGATGCAATGCGTGGAAAATCAGACCGAGTCGCACGGAGCTCAAGCCGTACGACCGACACGCATACAAAACGGAGCCGAAGCAACCCAATACTCCGCGACCGACGCGTACGCCGCACATGAAATCCATCAGAAACACAACGTGAAAGACTCGGAGAAGCTCGCACGAGCCAACTGCAGCGTCCGACTCCGTCAGAAGAACGTCTCCTACATGCCCAGAAACTACAAAGGAAAAAATACAAAAAAGGGCCAAAAAGCAATGACAAAGTCAATAAATACTGGGGGGAAATGGGACAAAGACACACCCACAACTCCACCCATATAAAGGCCACAAATCCCTACCATGATCCTTTGCAAATTCAACTGACCTGCCAGCACAGAACACCATCAGACAGCAACCACAGACACACCCACAACTCATCCATCACACAAGCCACACACCATTAGCACCTCCCTAATAGCACCCTCACATACACCCAGCAAAACTGACACTCACCTACCCTCACTTGCACACTCACACACCCACAATCCCCACCACCACCTATCACCATGCCCCCAAAGAAGAATCCAAAGTTCCTAGACAGTGAATTGGAAGTGCTGGTAGATGAAATCCTCAGGGTAGAGCCACACTTGTTTGGTACACTGGTCCAACAGACCCCCATGTCGCAGAAAACCAAGATGTGGGAGAGGATCGTTGACAGGGTGAACGCACAATCACCATGTTTGCGCACAAAGGAAGACATCCAGAACAGGTGGTAGGATGTGCGCAGGAGGGTCAAGGCCCTACTCAAGAAGGATTACACCTTGGCCATCGCACCGGCAGTGGCCCTCCTGCCAAACCAGTATACCTCAGGCCCTGGGAGGAGAAGGTGCGGGCCATCCTACCACCAGAGAGCGTACATGGACTATCAAACATCCCAGAGCCTGGTGAGTATACAACCAATATACCCAATATCGTGTGACAATACACACACATCACTGTCAAGGGGATAGTGAAACCATGCACCGTCAGCAAAGCCACAGTAACCAAAACATAATCATCCCAAGATGTGTATGTTAGTTAGACAAACACAATACCTGCCATCCCATAGTGAAATGTAACTGTGTCATGACATGTACAAACCCAACAACAAATAGAGCAAGGCAGCGGTACAAATCTAACCAACAAACACTGTCAGACATTTTGCCACCACTAGAACACCACCTCACAGGGAAGCTCACTGAAAGGAAGGAATTCTGGGTATGCTGGTGAAGTCAGTGTAGCCAATAGCATGATGGAAGTTGTAGTCACAGATATTGGTCACCCTCACAATTGGCCCATCAACACCACTCTGAACCATGCTCACATCACAGGGAGTGGAAAAGAACTGACAAGATGGCTGACACTGGGTACTGCTGTGGGGAGCACAAGGCCCTGCTGGGAACTGTGCACCAACCAACAGCAGGACACCACTGACTGACATCCTGAAAGCAAACTTGCACTCCCTGCAATGGAAGCACGTTCCATGGTGGGATATCTGGCTGGGTGGGAAGGAGGACTGACAGCACTGACCATAGTTACCAGCAGCTTTTCTCACACACACCCTTAACACAAACTCCACACAACTCACCTGGGAGAATGCATTGCCTCACACTCTAATTAAATATCCCACAAACAACAACCACACTGGGTTATGCTGTGTGAAGCACAGGGACACTTTTGTGACTTGTAGCCAAACAAACGCCAGGACAACACTGTCAGCCATCCTGTTAGCACAGGCACACTACCCCACAGGGAAGCAGAGTCAAAAGGAAGGAAGTATGGGCATGCTGGGAAGGGGGGTGTAGGCAATAGCATGATGGGAGTGGTAGTCACAGCTCAACATCCCCCACCCGCATGGCCCAGCAAGCTCACACTGAAGTATGCACACCTCACAGGGAGTGAAAAGCCACCTCAAAGATGTCTGACACTGGTGCTCTGTTGTGGGGAGCACAAGGCCCTGCTGGGAACTGGGCACCAACAAACAACAGGACACCACTGTCAGCCATCTTGCCATTGCTGTCACACTCACACACAGTGAAGTCCACTCAAAAGGAAGGAAGTATGGGCATGCTGGGAAGGGGGTGTAGGCAATAGCATGATGGGAGTGGTAGTCACAGCTCAACATCCCCCACCTGCATGGCCCAGCAAGCTCACACTGAAGCATGCACACCTCACAGGGAGTGAAAAGCCACCTCAAAGATGTCTGACACTGGTGCTCTGTTGTGGGGAGCACAAGGCCCTGCTGGGAACTGGGCACCAACAAACAACAGGACACCACTGTCAGCCATCTTGCCATTGCTGTCACACTCACACACAGTGAAGTCCACTCAAAAGGAAGGAAGTATGGGCATGCTGGGAAGGAGAGTGTAGGCAATAGCATGATGGGAGTGGTAGTCACAGCTCAACATCCCCCACCCGCATGGCCCAGCAAGCTCACACTGAAGCATGCACACCTCACAGGGAGTGAAAAGCCACCTCAAAGATGTCTGACACTGGTGCTCTGTTGTGGGGAGCACAAGGCCCTGCTGGGAACTGGGCACTAACCAACAGCAGGACACCGCTGACTGACATCCTGAGAGTCAACCTGCACCCACTGCAAGGGTGGCATGCTTCATGGTGGGATAACTGGGCTGGGGGGAGAAGGAGGGCCGGATGTCAACCAAATACCACCAATGCTGGCCATGCACACACCTCAACATTCACATTGAAATGCTTCAGGTTGGCAGGACAATGTGCTACACCAATATCAACCTCTGACTGTGACAACTTAGGACAATGCAATGTACAGGCCCGCATCCAGAGGTACAGTCACAATTGTCAGGTGTTTGAACCATTGATGCCTGTAGAAACATAACATACATTGTGTGTCTCTTCCCAAAACAGGTGATGATGGGGACACAGCAGCAGACGATGAGGAGTCCCTGTCCCAGGCTCCGGGGGCCCCTGAGCTCTCTGGTGTGGAACAGCCTCTGCCCTCCTCGGATGGCGAAGACCTACCTGGCCCCTCCGGTGTGAGTCATCATGCAGCACCAGCAGGACCACCATCTGCACCCCCTGCACCCACTCCTCCAACATCTGCCAACACACAGACCACCCCCGCCGACACGGACAGACCAAGGACCACCAATGACAAGAGCATAGGGACCCCGGCCCGCCGTGAAGCAACGGACAACAACCCCAGTACCAACCTCCAAGGGGGCCTAGGCTCACCTGTGCGTGCCACCGCAGGTCCCGCACGTGTGGCCAGGGGTGGTGGGAGGGGTGGTAGGCAGAGGTCGCTGTTTGCAGAGGGGTCTGGACTGCATGATGACCCACAACTGGTACGCATTGCTGATGCGTACCAGAATAGCACCGGAGAGGTCAGCCAGGTAGTGGGGATCCTCAAGGACATTCAACAGCAGCAGGCTGCCCATCATGCCCGCTTGGACTCCCACATGTCCCGTGTGGAGACACACATGTCTCGCATGGAGTCCAAGTGGGACACATTGCAAGAACTGACAGCGGTGCATAGGGACATATTGACATGCCTCCGCCAGATTAGCACCAACATGGCCACAACTCCCTGTGTGCCCACAACATCTGGTGCCGCAACAACTGCAACTGCCACAGGGAGGGAGGATGACTCTGGCGGAGAGTCTTCTGCACCGCAGCAGCCTGCACGTGAGGGTCCCCCCCGAAAGAAGAGGGGTCGTCCGAGGAAGGAGAACTGAGAGGCCAATGGCCGTGTATATCCCCCAGGAACCCAACACCTGTTCTGGAAATCCACCTTTGTGTGCAAACTGTTCACCCTGTCGAATGCAACCCAACTCTCTCACATGACATGGGGAGTTTAAGTTGGACCAATGTATCAGATGACTGTGGACTTTACTCAGGACATTTCTGCTACCAACACTTCCAACTCATCTGGGAACTTTGGATTCTAATCCCAATGTACAGCACCCACCATCCTGTGCACTATCCTCACACATGTATGTAAATAAACTCACTAATACACCATACTTGCCTCTGTTGTGATTCCAACGTTGTTTTTGTTATGGAGATGATGATCTGCTAAATGACACTGTGCATGCTAACTGCTACAGCTAGTTCAACACCGTCATGTGAGTCATGGCGACGTGACACATATGAGGGAGACACACCACTAGGGCTACACAACACATACACACCAGGGCCATCGCCTACACTGATGTTGCCAGGAAATACAGTGGAATGCACAGACACCACACCTATTCAGAGTCTGTGTTAACTAGCCCACAGGTGAAGTAAGCTAATGTCAGTCAGATGTGTGACCACAGACAACGCACATCCCAAAGTGAAGCACAGGTTTATTACACATTTGCAACATGTTCTTTCCACTTCAGATGCAAGGTAATCCCATGTGGCAGTGGCCACACAGTCACCAAGTGTAGAGGAAACAAAGTCCAGGGGTGTGTGGCACATCACCTGCAGGGAAACGACTGCTCCCACCCTGTAAGTTGAATCATGGTGTCGGGGGATCACAGTTGACCAAACAACTCTGAAAGTACCCTGTGAAGGACAGACATGACACACAGTCAAAAGCACTGAAGAACAGGACAGAACTGCAATACTTATGCCCAATACATGTCACAAGATACCTACACAAAACCAAGTTAGCATGTCAACACTGTTGGGGAGTACAGACTACCTGTAAGGACACATCGCTGCACGCATACAGTCAAGTAGCACATGGCCACACTCAAACAGCAACAGAGCACCACCAACACATATCATGCAAACTCAAATCATTGACATACCAACTCTGTATACTCACATTCAGCTGAAGAAGTTGGTGATGAGCTGTGTGCGGACATCCCCCTCATCATCATCATCATCATCACTGGCATCGTGGCCCAGGCCAGGATCCTCCACAGGTGGCGGATGTTGGTCATCGTCATCCAGGATGAGAGGCAACTCCTTCCGCACTGCCAGGTTGTGTAGCATGCAGCAGACGATGACAATATTGCACACCTTTGCAGGGGCATGTGGGAGGGCCCCTCCTGTCTTGTCCAGGCAGCGAAAGCGGCTCTTCAGGAGACCAAATGTCCGCTCGATCACTCTCCTGGTCCGACCATGTGCCTCATTGTAGCGCATCTGGGATGGTGTCACAGTGTTCCTGAGGGGTGTCAGCAACCATGGCATGTTGGGGTATCTGGAGTCACCTACATACAGACAATTGCACATTAGCTGACTTGGAAAAGAGGGTGGAATACAACATTGCAGAACACACACAATGGTACAAAGTCAGTACACACCAACAAGCCAGGCACGCTGGTTCTGCATCTGTGACATCATCCTCGGGATGCGACTACTCCTCATCATGTAGGCATCGTGTGCAGAACCGGGGAAACGTGCACACACATGTAAGATGCTCATATCTGCAAGACATACCACCAGGGCATTGATAGAATGGTAATGTTTCCTGTTCCTGTATGCCTGCTCATGTGCCTGTGGTGGTACCAAAGCCACATGTGTCCCATCAATGGAGCCGATGACATGTGGCATCCTCCCCAGGGCATAGAAGTCACTCTTGACGTCAGTGAGTTGTTGACATTTAGGGAAATAGATGTACTGGTTCAAGTATCTCAACATCGCCTCCAAAACATCGCGTAGCACACGGCTGAACATGGTCTGTGACATCCCACCAGCAGACGCCACAGTGTGTTGAAAGGTACCGGTGGCAAAGAAGTGTAGGGCTGCCATCACCTTCACCTTGGGGGTCAGCGCTGCAGGGTATGGCCGGCCAGGTTGCAAATGTGGGGCCAAATGCACCGCCAATTCCTCAATAAGTGGCCTGTTGAAGCGGTACTGTCGGATGCAGTCACGTTCAACCATGGTTGCAAGGTCAGGGAATGGTCCATGGACAGCTGGTGCCCTGCAGTGCATAGGTGAACAAAGAAAGATTGTCAGTCACCCCACATATGTGGCATTGACCATACTTAATATCACATGATACATCATTACGAGACACAAGTACTTGATGTGTGTGCCGTTCTGTATGGACATATATGGCACCTACATGGCCAACATCTAACATCACAGTTCAACATGTGTTGACAACAAGTTCCAGGTTGTGCTATGGGAAATCATTCGGATGTGTCACAGTACCCATGTACTGCTGTCATGTTCCAAACACACACCACAGTGACAAGTGAGGACAGATGTGCCCCAGGCATCACAGCTCTTTGACAGTTAGATTCCCAGGGACCCTGTATTGCCACATGGACACTGGCATGACATGGCGTATCATGTACACGCCAGCAAAACAACCATGACTCCCACAGGTAGTGGCCCCTGTTGCCTCTGCAGGACAGACATGGACGTCTGTGACACACACACGCAAAACATCAAAGTCGATGCACAAACAACGTGGATGTGGAGACTGTCTCCCATTGTGCAAATGGAATCCGAGACATCTGACACACAACATGCATACAGACTGTGGAGGGCCATCACTATTGTGGCAATGGGTCACCCTGTGACGTACATACCTTCCCACATGGGACTCAGGGTGTATGTGACATGACATACACATACACAACCTGGAAAAGTGACCATGCCACATGCCCTGAACTGAACAGTTGCACATCACAGTGGTCATGTGCACAACACACAAAGGATTCTGTCCCCATGAACACGTGCACAGCCTGGGAGTGGCTGTCCCCAAGTGCTACCGAAAAACCACATGTTGACCCCCCATACACACACAGGTAATGCAGCCTTACATGCCTTAGGATACAGTGTGGACAGGCTGTGGTGTTGTAGGTGTGCCCCTGAGTCCCTGGCAAGTAATTGTGGCTGGCATACGTTCACCAGTGACTACCATGGTGACATATGCGAGTGACTAGTACAGGGACGCGTTGTACAGCAATGGACCGATCGGTGTGCACGCATTGGCCATTGCATATGATGTGGACGGATGCGTGTTGTCATCCAACATACGCGTTGTACAGCAATGGACCGATCGGTGTGCACGCATTGGCCATTGCATATGATGTGGACGGATGCGTGTTGTCATCCGAAATACGCGTTGTACAGCAATGGACCGATCAGTGTGCACGCATTGGCCATTGCATATGATGTGGACGGATGCGTGTTGTTTTTCGAAATACGCGTTGTACAGCAATGGACCGATCGGTGTGCACGCATCATATGCAATGGCCAATGCGTGCACACCGATCGGTCCATTGCTGTACAACGCATTGGCCATTGCATATGATGTGGACGGATGCGTGTTGTCATCCGACATACGCATTGTATAGCAATGGACCGATCGGTGTGCACGCATTGGCCATTGCATATGATGTGGACGGATGCGTGTTGTTTTTCGAAATACGCGTTGTACAGCAATGGACCGATCGGTGTGCACGCATTGGCCATTGCATATGATGTGGACGGATGCGTGTTGTCATCCGACATACGCGTTGTACAGCAATGGCCCGATCGGTGTGCATGCATTGGCCATTGCATATGATGTGGACGGATGCGTGTTGTCATCCGACATACGCGTTGTACAGAAATGGACCGATCGGTGTGCACGCATTGGCCATTGCATATGATGTGGACGGATGCGTGTTGTCATCCGACATATGCGTTGTACAGCAATGGACCGATCGGTGTGCACGCATTGGCCATTGCATATGATGTGGACGGATGTGTGTTGTCATCCGAAATACGCGTTGTACAGCAATGGACCGATCGGTGCGCACGCATTGGCCATTGCATTTGATGTGGACGGATGCGTGTTGTTTTTCGAAATACCCGTTGTACAGCAATGGACCGATCGGTGTGCACGCATTGGCTATGGCCTGGCAACGGACGCTTTTTCAAAGCTTTAACGAGTCTGATGCAGTGAATTCAGTTGGCCACCCACAACAATGTTGCAAATTCATGGGTGTCATGAAGTTGAACTTTTGAAGGATGCTGTGGGCGTGTATAAGTGGTGCAATTCCATGGATTGGCCAGATTCAGAAGATGCAAACGACTTGGACCTATCACTTTGGACACATGGGACAGTATCTGCCTCTGCAGCACACATATAATGCTGGCTGTTCCCCTGAGAGCTCACTTGCCTGCACTACATGCTCCAGGACGACATCTGCCACCACCACTGCTGCTGTCTCTGCATCCTCTGGCTACTGCAATGGCACGTACTGTGGAGAGAGACCCAGCCTTCAGCACTGAGGAGAACCAGGCCCTGCTGGACAGCCTCCTTCCACAGTACAGCAAGCTGTATGGGAATCCAGGGGAGCAGGTGAGTGTGCTGTCCACTGCCTTACTAAATGTGCATGTTGTCTGACTAGCAAGACTTACAGTGTGCACACCACTGGCTAGCATGCTCACTGAGTAGTTGTCACCCCCCAAAGTGTGTAGTTACATGCACTGAACAGGTATAGTGCAGTAACAGTGCATTCCAACAAGGTTTGACTTTCCAGGCAATGATACCATTTGGTAACTGCTGGCAAACTGTTCATAGCCATAGTTGCACTGCCTGTGTACATCATATGCCCCTGTGATTGAGACATGTATATCCAACTGTGTGATGCACGGAAATGTTGCATGTGTAGTAATGGCCTTTTCACTTTGTCATCCTCACAGGTTGATGCCCACCAGAAGCAGGCAATCTGGCTGACCATCGCCCGGGCAGTAAGATCCGTGGGGGTCTACAAGCGCCGGATCCGCAACTGCCAGAAGAGGTGGCAGGACCTTCGGGGCTGGACCCGGAGGATCGCAAGGGTCCAGCTGAAGCTGTCGCCTCCTCGCAGGAGGGGCAGACACCGGACCCTGACCCCCCACATGCTCAGGATTCTGGCGGTGGTCTTCCCGGACCTGGATGGGCAGCTGAAGGCCAGACAGCAGCAAGGAGGGGGTGAGTCCATGACTGCACTGTGAACTTTGTCTGACATGCTATGTGCCCTGCTCTGGCCTGGTTAAACTTCCACAGTACATCAGTCTTGTGGTCCAGGACCCATGTCCCTCAATTGTGACATGCCCACTCCTCATCTGATACCCAGGTGTGGCCCTTACAGTCAGTAAATTGTGTCACTTGGGTACTGTGTCCTTGCATTTTGCTTAGCTCAAGGTGGGGGACAGCATTTGTTCCCGTAACTTTGTGGTGGGCTTCATGGGTGGGTCAATTGCATACACAATGCCTGAGTTCTGACATGTAATCTGCGTGTAACTTTGATATGTGGTCCAATTGCTGATCTGACTCACCACATGTGCCTGGGGTATTTGGCACACACCCATGCTATGGGTGGGAACAATGTTTGGGCCTCAGGAGTATGTATATCAAGTGTGTCACACATGCTTAGCCACCTGCCTACTGTCCAGGGCTCATCCCTCTTTCACGTGGAGCAGGACAGTCATGCCTACTCCAGGGCATACAATACACTCTGTACTCCCACTCCCGTGTATCAGCTGACACGTTGTGCTCAGTGAAATGTTCCCTCAGGTGTCTGCCTCTGTGTCATTGTGCTGTGGCTTCGTTGTCAGGACTACTGGGGTGTTTATCGATTAGGGCTCAGCATGCCATCTGAGATGTGACCATAGGAGACGATACTTGTGTGACATATAGGTGTTTGATCACTTGACTGTGCAGACTGGTGTATGCGACTGTGAAGTTCAGGCAGCTGTTTTTCATTCACAGCAGACTGTGAGGTGCTCAGGTTCAGAGAGTTGTGTTTCATGTCTCCCATATGTCCAATTGGTATGACGTGGACAAATAAGAGTTCAGATGATGTGGTTTGTGGGGGATGGACATGTGCACTTGTCAGCTACAGAACTTGCATTCCCCATGACCTAGGATTGTGACACAGTGCAGACTGTTGTTGGCTGGCTGCCCTGCCCATGTGACTGGAGACAGTGATGTATGACTTTGCAGGCATGCCTGTGCCATGGCATTAAACTTCCTAAGAGTGATCCTGCAGGGGAGTGACATGTGCTACATGCACCCCATTGTGGCATTGACTATCAGGACATGGGTGCATCATGGTGTCTGGTGCTGGTATGCATCACATGCATTTCAAATTAGACTCTGGCCATCCCTTTATCCAGACACCTGTACTGACTCAGTGGCAAGAGATGTGATGTGTGCATGTTCACATACTTCACCGTGTTCTCTGCAATGTCCAACAACTGTGTAGGTGGTGCATGTGTCCACACTGGGGTATTACCATCCGACAGGCACCAGACAGATGGGTGCAAGGCCAGGAGGGATGTGAGTGCCATGGTTGACCATCAGACTGACAATTGGCTTCTCCTAATCTGTGTGAGCACTTTTGGCAATGTTCAACTAAGGATGCCAGGGCTTGCTCTGTAATGTGCTGTACTTACTGTGGTGTGTGCGGTCAGTGCAGGTGACTGATGTTTGTCTATTTCCCTAATTGTTTGCAGATACATCCACGGCCACAGGAGGGGACAGCTCCACGGACCAGGAGGAGCTGCAGAGCCAGACTGGGTCAGCAGCCGATGAGTGGTCGGAGGGACCCAGTGGCACGGAGGGCAAGGGGAGCCACACCGAGGAGTCCTCAGCACCATCCACCTCAGCTAAGGACCACAGCAGCTCAGAGGATGACTCCCTTGTGGAGGCGGGTGTCAGCAGCCACCACACCCCAGCTAGTATGGCTGGCCCCGCCACCACCACCACCACCGCCCTCCCATCGGCTCCCATTCCAGAGGTCTGTGGAGGCTCCCGTGTTTGGGAGAATGTCTCCTTCATGCCAGGCAAAGCACCCCCTGCCCCTGTGTTCCCTGCTGCCCTGAGTGAGGAGTCTGTGTACTTACTTCGCCAGCTCCATGTAGGGCAGACATCAATGCTGAGTGTCCTCCATGCACACCCCACTCTGTTGACACAGCTGGTGTCGTTCATGGAGGGCATCTCATCGGGCATGTCTGCCCTACAGAGGAGCAATAAGTCCATGGCCTCCTCCCTGACGGCAGCAGTGTCCCTCCTCCAACAGTTCCTCACCCCTCCTACCTCTGCCCCATCCACACTTCCTGGCACCCTACCTGTCCCAAGCACATGCACACCTGCACAATCACCCAAACACACAGACATGAGCAGCACAGAAACACCCAAAACAAAGTCAAAACGTGCACGCAAGCATCCTCAGGGGACTGATACCACACCCACAGGGGATGGGGAACAGACACACACACAGGCATCAACAGTCACTCCGCAGTCCTCCGATACCTCTCCCTCCAAGACCCCTTCCCTTGCCTCACCTGCAACCCCACCTACAAAGCAGCTCTTCTTCTGTGACCTCGGCCTCTTCCCCTCTGATCCAGCTGATCCAGCATACAGGGGGAAGAGGAAGTCCACCCACACAGAGGGGAGTGCCCCTCACCCCCGGACACCCTCCCCCAGGCACAGACAAACTGAGGCCCCCACCCGCAAGTCCCCCCAGACCCGGAAGAGCAAGACCCCGCCACCGCCCTGCAGCTCAACCACAGTCTCCTTCCTCAATCCCTCAGGCCCCCACAACACAGGTTCCCCCACCACACCCTGCCCCAGGTTCCCCCACCCACAGATACACCATCCCCAAAATGATCCGGCCTTCACCCCCTACCACTTGCTCTTCCAGCCCCACACCCCCGGCTGCGCATGTTTGTGCCACTGGTGTGGAGACCGTGTCCTCCCCCTCTGCCCTGCCCACCTTACCTGAACCCCATTCTACTCCCCTGGAGATAGGCACTGCAGTGGAGTCCACTACCACCCCGTCTGACTTGGGCACTGCAGTGGGGAACCTGTCCAATCCATCTGGCCAGCCCACTGCAGTCGTGTCGACACCCACACCATCTGACTCATGCCCCCCAGTTGTGCCGGCACACACCATGTTAGACACCTCCACTGCAGTTGTCAGTGACTCTCCAGCACCCACCACCCCTTCCCTGCCTCCTTCTGGTGAGCCCTGATCCTGTCCCTGCGGTGCCTGGCCTGCCCCCCCGTATGCCCCTCCGAGGGGAATGTCCCTGGTCCGTAGCAGTGCAGGCAAGCAAAGGGTGACATCTGCCACTGTCACCCTGTTCAGACTTTACTGATGGACTGGCCATTGGCCTTTGTGTTTTTTCAGGACTTTCAATTTTACACCCACATATGCTGAATAAAGCTACTTTCTGTTCTCTAGTGGTTTTGCTTCAGATGTACATGATGTTGATGATGCTAACCATGCCCTTGCTGCAGTGATGGTGATTTTTGATATCAGGAAAATGAAGTGTTACTGTGCAGGACCCCATGTGGTCCAGGGGGAATGTGTCCTATCCTGGTGTGTATCCATGTCATCCTTTGCAGCAATATGAGGGTGTCATGTTTTCAATATTTGCCAATGGGATTTCCTACTTTTATTTGCAATATCACATCTGTGGCTTACACCCCTGCACATCTGTTGTGCTTGCCATTGTTCAATTTGTCTATTTCCCTGACCGTGTGACCATCTCCACTGGACATGCAAGTTTGGGCATCAATGGGGAAGGACTCATCTGTGTTATCAGTGCAACTTGCTATACATGTGTGTTGGATCTGTGCAGATGATTTCGGTGACACTCCCATGACCAGGCTGATGTGACGAGAGCCTTCATTTTGTGCTAATTGTTGACTGAGTGACCAAGTGTTCTGCTGACATGATAGAGCCCTGCAGAGACAACATATGGCACAGCTTTCCTTACACAGGAGTGGAGTCCCCTCATGGCAGTGTGTAATTCCGTGACATTGCCTGAGCCCAAGGTGTGTGTTGTGTGAGCATGTCTGTGTGTGTTCACTTCCATTTTGCTACGCAGGCTGGGATCCCTAGTGATGTTCCTGTTTGTGATGCTTGCTGAGTTGACCTATGTTCCCCCAAAATCTTCGCCCTGGGTTCTCTGGGATGTGGGTGCATGGCACATTACTGGTCATCAGGGTGTCATCCATAGGTGTGTTTGCTGTCAGGGCTGAGTTTGTGGGCAAACGCAGATGAGACACAGTCAGGATTCCCTTGGCACTTGTTGGTTACACAAGTCATGTAATTTACAGTTTGTGGTAGCTTTCAGTGATTGTGACACATTGTGTGTGTGACTGCTGCCACTCCTCAGGGTCAGAGCTGCAATGTTGGAAGTTGTCTATGTGTGTTCTTTGTGGGTGACCTTGGCTTCTTCATTGGTGTGTGACTGTGGCCGGGATCCCATTGGTTGGTGTGGATTTGACGTCATGCCCATGTACAGCGTACTGTGCAGTGTGTCAGACATTCACGAGTCTTGTTGACTGGCCATGTGTGATGGGTTTCTGCACCTTAGTTCCCACCACCACCCCTGGGATTGTCATGGGTGCATGTGCAATGTCACCAGTCCATGTGAGCTTCACTGCTGCACATTGGTGGAGATCAAGGTGTGTGGTGTTGTGTGTGTGCAAATGAGAGTTGTTGCATGGCTAGACCCCTACCTCCATATTGGCCTTGGCTGACAGGCTGTGCTGATTGATTTGTGCTTGTGTAGGTGTGATGGTAGTTTGTTGCTCAGGACACATGACTGTGGTTCACAGTGTGAACGACATCTAGCTTTGTCATCACAGTGGGATTATCATGCAGGCCAGTGTCACCACAATGTGGGGTCCCTGGGGGTAGTGCTGTGGTGGGTCTGTCTCTTGCTGTGTTAGTTGCTGTTCCTACAAGCTTGTGTGACATGTGTAATTTGGGCTCCCTCTCATCTAACAATGCCTGATTGCCCACATAGGGGAATCCGATCCATGAGTTACTTTTGTGTGGCACTGTATACACATCTGTGTAATTGGGATTCAGGCCTCCTCATGTGTTGTGTGGTTGCCTGGGGACACTGGCACCCCCCCCATCACCTGTTGTGTTTGATATGCAGTGTGAGGCTGCCTGTTTGTGTTTGTGCATCTGCACCACTGCATTGGCATATCTTTAGTGTGCCATTGGCTGTATGTTGTTTGGTGGGTTTCCCCTGCTGTCCCTGGGACTCCTAGGTCATCAGTCAGCACAATGATCATGGTTTGTATGTCCCATTGCTGCCATGGTATGGTATTTGTTCACCTCACATATACAGTCTCCACAGGATATCTACATTTGTGTGTCCATTGGTGCAGATATGTGGGTCTGCATTATGATGGTCACTTCTGTCATTGTGTTATTGATGAATGTTGACAATGTCAGCCCCCATGGGTGATGTTTGTCTGCACATGGCCAAAGGTATGTCTTATTTGCACTGCACTGTTTGCCTCACCCAATCTATGTTGCTATGGGACACAAGCACTACTATGCCACTGATGTGTTTGTTGTTCTGTGACCAGGAATCATCCATGCTGTTTGGCATTTGCAGCTTTTTCCATGACAACACTTACATTTTGGTCACTGTGATGATGGGGGTTTAGACCCCATTGCCACAATGTTCAAAATGTGCTTCAGCTATGGACCCCACACTTATCTTTTGGTCACTGTGATGATGGGGGTTTAGACCCCATTGCCACAATGTTCAAAATGTGCTTCAGCTATGGACCCCACACTTACCTTTTGGTCACTGTGATGATGGGGGTTTAGACCCCATTGCCACAATGTTCAAAATGTGCTTCAGCTATGGACCCCACACTTACCTTTTGGTCACTGTGATGATGGGGTGTTAGACCCCATTGCCACAGTGGTCATGGTCTGCTTGCATTGTGGAGGCTACACACATTTATGTGTGACACATGTGATAGGGGGTCACATTGTATGTTCAATGTCATGTTCAGTGTTGTAGGCATTTGACACAGACTACACACGCTTGTCATGGTGTTGGGGGGATGTGTTTTTCTGACATTCCTTATGTTGGAGTATGCTGGTTGTGTCATGCATTACCCGTCCTATGAGTAGGGGTGGTGTTGGTGGTAGGCATCCATCCCCCTATGAGTGGGGATGGTAGTAGTGACAGGCATCCAGGCCCCCCTGAGTAGGGGTGGTGGTAGTGGTAGGCATCCAGCCCCCCCTGAGTAGGGGTGGTGGTAGTGGTAGGCATCCAGCCCCCCATGAGTAGGGGTGGTGGTAGTGGTAGGCATCAATTCCCCTATGTGTGGGGATGGTAGTAGTGACAGGCATCCAGCACCCCATGAGTAGGGGTGCTGGTGGTGATAGGCATCCAGCCCCCCCTGAGTAGGGGTGGTGGTAGTGACAGATATCCAGCCCCCCCGAGTAGGGGTGGTGGTAGTGGTAGGCATCCAGCCCCCCTGAGTAGGGGTGGTGGTAGTGGTAGGCATCGAGCCCCCCTGAGTAGGGGTGGTGGTAGTGGTAGGCATCCAGCCCCCCATGAGTAGGGGTGTTGGTAGTGGTAGGCATCCAGCCCCCTGAGTAGGGGTGGTGGTAGTGACAGGCATCCAGCCCCCCGAGTAGGGGTGGTGGTAGTGGTAGGCATCCAGCCCCCCTGAGTAGGGGTGGTGGTAGTGGTAGGCATCCAGCCCCCCCTGAGTAGGGGTGGTGTTGATGGTAGGCATCCATCCCCCTATGAGTGGGAATGGTAGTAGTGACAGGCATCCAGGCCCCCCTGAGTAGGGGTGGTGGTAGGCATCCAGCCCCCCTGAGTAGGGGTGGTGGTAGTGGTAGGCATCCAGCCCCCCCTGAGTAGGGGTGGTGGTAGTGGTAGGCATCAATTCCCCTATGTGTGGGGATGGTAGTAGTGACAGGCATCCAGCACCCCATGAGTAGGGGTGCTGGTGGTGATAGGCATCAAGCCCCCCTGAGTAGGGGTGGTGGTAGTGACAGGCATCCAGCCCCCCCGAGTAGGGGTGGTGGTAGTGGTAGGCATCCAGCCCCCCTGAGTAGGGGTGGTGGTAGTGGTAGGCATCCAGCCCCCATGAGTAGGGGTGGTGGTAGTGGTAGGCATCCAGCCCCCTGAGTAGGGGTGGTGGTAGTGACAGGCATCCAGCCCCCCGAGTAGGGGTGGTGGTAGTGGTAGGCATCCAGCCCCCTGAGTAGGGGTGGTGGTAGTGGTAGGCATCCAGCCCCCCTGAGTAGGGGTGGTGTTGATGGTAGGCATCCATCCCCCTATGAGTGGGGATGGTAGTAGTGACAGGCATCCAGGCCCCCTGAGTAGGGGTGGTGGTAGTGGTAGGCATCCAGCCCCCCTGAGTAGGGGTGGTGGTAGTGGTAGGCATCCAGCCCCCCTGAGTAGGGGTGGTGGTAGTGGTAGGCATCCAGCCCCCCTGAGTAGGGGTGGTGGTAGTGGTAGGCATCCAGCCCCCCATGAGTAGGGGTGGTGTTGGTGGTAGGCATCCATCCCCCTATGTGTGGGGATGTTAGTAGTGACAGGCATCCAGCCCCCCCTGAGTAGGGGTGGTGGTAGTGGTAGGCATCCAGCACCCATGAGTAGGGGTGCTGGTGGTGATAGGCATCCAGCCCCCCCTGAGTAGGGGTGGTGGTAGTGACAGACATCCAGCCCCCCCGAGTAGGGGTGGTGGTAGTGGTAGGCATCCAGCCCCCCTGAGTAGGGGTGGTGGTAGTGGTAGGCATCCAGCCCCCCTGAGTAGGGGTGGTGGTAGTGGTAGGCATCCAGCCCCCCCTGAGTAGGGGTGGTGGTAGTGGTAGGCATCCAGCCCCCCGAGTAGGGGTGGTGGTAGTGGTAGGCATCCAGCCCCCTGAGTAGGGGTGGTGGTAGTGGTAGGCATCCAGCCCCCCTGAGTAGGGGTGGTGTTGATGGTAGGCATCCATCCCCCTATGAGTGGGGATGGTAGTAGTGACAGGCATCCAGGCCCCCTGAGTAGGGGTGGTGGTAGTGGTAGGCATCCAGCCCCCCTGAGTAGGGGTGGTGGTAGTGGTAGGCATCCAGCCCCCCTGAGTAGGGGTGGTGGTAGTGGTAGGCATCCAGCCCCCCCTGAGTAGGGGTGGTGGTAGTGGTAGGCATCCAGCCCCCCATGAGTAGGGGTGGTGTTGGTGGTAGGCATCCATCCCCCTATGTGTGGGGATGTTAGTAGTGACAGGCATCCAGCCCCCCCTGAGTAGGGGTGGTGGTAGTGGTAGGCATCCAGCACCCATGAGTAGGGGTGGTGATAGTGGTAGGCATCCAGCCCCCCCTGAGTAGGGGTGGTGTTAGTGGTAGGCATCCAGGCCCCTATGGGTGTGTATGGCATTGGTGATAGCCATCCCGCCCCTATGGTTCTGCTGTTGCTAGTGTGCGTCATTTCTGCATCCCTATGTGTGTGTGACATATGTCGGGTACGTGTTGTTTGTTTGTGTAGTGGGTGTTTGACTTACCGTCTGCGCCGTACGCGTCCGTACCTGTTCCGGTAATAGATGTAGAGTATTGGTAGGACCTGCGCGATGGGATTCATGGTTGGTTCGTCTCGATCGGGTTTCTCGTTGCTTCGACTCGTACTCGTCGCTGGCTTGTTCGTCTCATAGCCGTGGATCGTCTTGTGGCGCGAATCGGAGCTTATGTGCGGCTCTCCCGGATGCTCTGACGTGCCGGACGTAGCGACGGGTTCGGCGCGTACGGAAGGCGCATCGTACAAGTCCGGCCGGAAGGTGCTGTGTTTTTGCTTCCATGCGACTCGATTCTGCGTTTACGGATCCGGCTCGGGCGGGGAACAGGAGCTGGAATGGGTATGTACGGCTGGGTTGGGATCTGGGCAGTTATGCGCATCGTACTTGCTCGTTCGTACGAATGTTCGAATCGGTCGGGAAACACGCGTTCGGCTTGGTTTTTTTCCGGACGAATAGTGTTAGGTGCGCTTCCGGCCGAGATCGGAATCGACCCCTTAGTCTCTGTTAGAAATTGGGTTACTGGTTGACTGAGGTGTGAGCCCTGGTCAAGAAGCAACCACAATCCTAGTCAGGGTAAGGCACAAGCGAACCTCAAATTAACCCGTGCTCACCCTCTGGTAGCTTGGCACAGAGCAGTCAGGCTCAAATTAAAGGCAAAGTGTAAAGCATTTGTGCAACACTTCAGACAGTAAACAAGTGAAAACACCACACAAAAGATCCCATAACAGGTTTGGAAAAATAGATAAAAATAAATGAAACAAGGCCGAAATGAAAAAAATCTAATTAGTAAAACCTAAGATATTCAATTCTAAACTTTTAAGTCAAAATAGCACCAAAAAGCACAAAGCGCCAGCAAGGGATATCAAGTCGCACTGGACCGGGTCAAAGTCACAAGTTCAGGCTGACTGCAATGGAGCGCAGGCCTACTACAGGGACCCAGTTAGGCCTGCTGAACAAACTACCTTAAAACCTGGTTGTGGAGCAATGCATGGATCCGAGTTGAAGAAGCGCCATGCAGCTGTAGCGATGCGTCGGTTCCGAATGCGGTGAGGCTGCGTTGTGAGGGCCTGTTGTATAGTCATTGAGGAACACGTTGATTGGACTTACGATGCGAAGGCCAGAGTCGGGGATACGGCACACACAGGGAGATGTGTCGGTTCTGAGGAGCTGTGAGACGGAGTCCAGCATCGTCAAGGCTGCCATCCACAATAGATACGAGGACCTGGTAGCCGTGGGTGATGCGTCGGTTCTGAGGACTGTGAGGGCAATGCGGACCTGTTGCAATGGGTCTAATCCACACAGTAGCCGTGATGCGTTGGTTCTGCTTGAGGATGCACCACTTAGCCAAGGAGATGTGTCACTTCTGCTCGGTTAGGCGCTGCTCAGCAGCGAGACGTGTCGGTTCTGCTGGTAAGCACCTCAGGCCCTCTTCCACGGGTCAAGAACTAGGGTGGCATCACTTGGCAGGGTAATCTCATAGATGGCAGAGTCCAGGTGCAGGGACAAGGTTGTTGGAAGCTGGTAATGTCCCTGAGGCTTCAGATCAGGAGGACAGCCAACTAGCCCTTGGAGTCACTTTGGGTTCTGAGTTCAAGAGATGGAGGTCCAGTCCTTCTCACCAGGTAAATGAGCAGCAGCTAAGCACAGCAACACAGGAGTCCAGCAGAGTAGCTTTTCAGTAGAGTGGCAGTCCTTCAGCAGCACAGCAGTCCTTCTTCCTGACAGAGTATCCACAGGTCCAGACGTGTCGTGAAGTGGTGGTGCCTGAAGTCCTTCTTGTATACACAGTTGTGCCTTTGAAATGGGGAGAAGCTTCTAGAGGTATGTCTTTGAAGTGCAAAGATGTCCTGTCTTTCCTCCCAGGTTCCAGACTAAATACAGGGAGTATGCAGCCCTTTGTGTGGAGACTGGACACAGCCTATTCAGGTGTAAGTGAGGCTGGCCCCAGCTCCTCTCTCCCATCCTGCCAGTGATGGCCCATTCAGTCACACCTAAGCTCCCACTGTATGTGGCTGTCTAAGAGGAGTACACAAAGCCTAACTGCGAATTACAACGAGTCATGTGACCAGAGACAGTTTGCACCAATGGCTAAGGCAAGAAAATGCCAGCTTTCTAAAAGTGCACACCTTCCCTTCATGTAAAGTTTAAGTTTTGCTTATATTGCCAAATGAATGCGTGCATACAGCTTGCTGTGACAGTCCCCACACAGCATATCAAAGATACTGCCAAAGAGGGCGACCATTTCGCCCCCAGCTGCTGCACTGCTTAAGTGAGGAAACTCTCCTCTTGAATTTGAACAAAATTTTTGACCAAAGTACTCCATAGTAATCAATAGTAATCCAGTGACTTGATAAATGTCGAGTAATCCATATATTCCATCCTCATAGAATCACTCCAGAGACAGCGATGTAGAACTTGAATGTTTTATTTCACATTTTCAAATGTCTAATGCTGCCGTTCAAGCTTAAACATAGACACGTGTTTTCAACATTCCTTCGAGCCGGCACTTGTAAAACAACCCAATGCATTTCGAACTATTTAAGTTCTTCGTCAGGGGTACTGAAACAAACCATCTACATCGCTGTCTCTGGAGTGATTCTATGAGGATGGAATATATGGATTACTCGACATTTATCAAGTCACTGGATTACTATTGATTACTATGGAGTACTTTGGCCAAAAATTTTTTTCAAATTCAAGAGGAGAGTTTCCTCACTTAAGCAGTGCAGCAGCTGGGGGCGAAATGGTCGCCCTCTTTGGCAGTATCTTTGATATGCTGTGTGGGGACTGTCACAGCAAGCTGTATGTACGCATTCATTTGGCAATATAAGCAAAACTTAAACTTTACATGAAGGGAAGGTGTGCACTCGCTGCTTTACATATGCTTAGCAATTTTTACGTCCCGAACGCGAGGTTGCACCCCAACAGTGTATCAATTATTGAATGGAGTCATTTGAAAGTACCACTTTGGAGACAGCATAACATCTAACTATCTCGAGCGGATGGCTGACAGTGTTATCAAGTTTGGACTTCATGCATTTACGATCCAGAAGGAAGTTGCTTTGTTAATATACGATGGATTTTCATTTTGTTGAAAGTGATTGATTTATTTATCACGAGTGATTTTACATGTTTGTTTATGTTTTGTTTTCACTATTGTGCACAAGCGATTATTAGCATCTGTTTTAATCTAGTCGGGTTTATTGTTTCTGTTTACAGGGTTAGTGCATCATGGGAAAGTGAGGCACCAGTCTTTTTTATTAGTAAGTAGAGGACATGACAGGTCACGGGGTTTGTTTTAATTAGGGAGTTATAGGGAAAACGTGTGTATCAGTGGGCTTTAAATAAGATCTTAACGGGCGGGAAGTCGACGACTCCCTGAATATGCAGGATGGCATGCACACTTTAAACTGCTGGTTGCGGTTAAATGAGGTAAATTAGCATAGCGTGCTTTCTATGGACGTTAGGTTGAAGGGTGGGAGAACGTTTTCCTGTGTCACTTTTCCTTTTAGTTTTCTTTTAGTTTTCATTGTGTTTGTAGTAATATTCACGAGGGAGACAAGCAGAGGGTGGGTTATGAAAAACTTGGGCACAATTTTTATTATTACTTACAGGTTTAAAATGTACAGTATCGTTCTTTATGCAGTTCTTTTGGTTTGTTTCAGTACCCCTGACGAAGAACTTAAATAGTTCGAAATGCATTGGGTTGTTTTACAAGTGCCGGCTCGAAGGAATGTTGAAAACACGTGTCTATGTTTAAGCTTGAACGGCAGCATTAGACATTTGAAAATGTGAAATAAAACATTCAAGTTCTACATCGCTGTCTCTGGAGTGATTCTATGGATGGAATATATGGATTACTCGACATTTATCAAGTCACTGGATTACTATTGATTACTATGGAGTACTCTGGTCAAAAATTTTGTTCAAATTCAAGAGGAGAGTTTCCTCACTTAAGCAGTGCAGCAGCTGGGGGGGAAATGGTCGCCCTCTTTGGCAGTAGCTTTCTAAAAGTGGCATTTTCAGAATCGCAATTTAAAATCCAACTTCACCATAAGTTAGGATTTTAAATTGTGATTCCAGAGACCTCAGTTATATCATCCCATTTCGAAATTACAGTTATTAAATGTAATTAGGTAATCCCAATATTATCCTGTGGAAGATAAAGGCCTTACCTTAAAAGTGCATGTCCAACTTTTTAAATACACAATACCCTGCCCTTGGGGCAGTCTAGGTCCCACCTTAGGGGTGACTTATGTCTTAAAAAGGAAGGTTTATTCTGTCAGGTTGAAATGGCAGGTTAAACTGCACACACAGGCTCTGCAGTGGCAGGCCTGAGCCATGTTTAAAGGGCTACTTAAGTGGGTGACACAATCAGTGCTGCTGGTCCACTAGTAGCATTTAATTTACAGGCCCTGGGCACAGGTAGAGTACTTTACTAAGGACTTATAGGTAAATTAAATATGCCAATTGGGTAAAAGCCAGTGTTGACATCTTTCAGGGCAAGAGCACAAGCACTTTAGCACTGGTTAGCAGTGGTAAAGTGTGCAGAATCCTTTGGTCAGATAAAAATTAAGTCAGCAAAAACAGGTGTTCTGAAGGCAAAAAGTTCAGGGGAAGCCACATCAAGGATGCCAAGTCCAGCAGTCTCATTTCTGGAGCTCAGAATCCTACAAAGGGGCAAACTTTCAGGCTGTATCTGGGAAGATTCCAGTGAAGTTGGATAGGTTTGCTGTGAGGGTCTGCAGAACAATCTTTTCGAGTGGCAAAAAGATGAGAGCAGAATCAACTTGAAATCTTTGCCTGCCAAGGTCGTGCCTTCGTCAGATTGACTTTGGTGTTTGGTCCCGGTCCTCCTGAGGTCTTGAAGTACAAAATACTTTCGCGTTCCAACTTTTTAGAGATTGTTGGACAAATCCCGCTGGACACAACCAAGGGTCCCAGTATCTCAGGGACAACATTTAGGGGTCAGGCTTTACTACAACAGAGGTCACCAGCTGGTTCAGTCCAGGCCCAGTTGCAACTGGTCAGGTGGGTATTTAAGGAAAAAAGCCTCTTGCCGATTGCTGTGTCCCTGTAGCTGCACAGAAGCTTGGCCAACTGACCCTTGGAGTCCACTTTTTTGTCCTGGGTAAAAGACAAAGACACCTCTTCAGGTCTCCTCACAAGTCTTTGTTAGCATGTGTAATTCTTCTTCTGTTCCTTTACAGGTCTGGAAAGTGTTCTGTGAAGCAGGTGGTGAGGTCCATTTTTGTACAGTTCAGCAGCCAGCGGTGGGGTTACTCCTGGACACTCTCTAAACAATAGGAATAAAGGTCCCGGGAACAAGTCACATCCAGTTTTTCTAACTGCAAACTATCACTGAGTGTACTATTCTAAGGAAAATTAATGATGGCACAAGCTTTCTGCCCTTTGTGGGAGCTTGTGGGCCAGTCAGGAGTGTGTTTAGAGAAATGAACAGTTACCCTCATCCTAAGCTACATGATACATATTCTAGGACCAACTCCCCATCCCATTGAGACAGACCCAGGCTGATTACCATGTCCCCCTCCCAGGTCTCTCCTTTTGACTAAACCATGAATGGACAGACCTAGCCTCTTCTTGCAAGATAAAGATGTTCTGGGAACCTCCCCAGTTGACCTTCCTAAGCTGTTAGGGATCATGTGCCCAGCTTTCAGCCCATCCTGTCACCAGACCAAACAAAATGTCCTGCTCTGGGAGCAGTTTTTCTACCTCATTGTGGTAAAGCACTAGCAGAGCAGCTGTGGTCAGGATAATACAAATTAGCCTCCACAGGGGTCAGGGAAGGAAAAGGTAACTTTCTACAAGTTACTTTCCCTAAATAGGTATTAAAAATCCAACTTCACCTCTGAATAGCTTTTCGTTGACTTGTCCTAGACTAGAGGTAGAAGAATTATTAATTTTCACTCTAGATATCCTCAAATAACAGCTGTAGCCTTCCACAGTAATAATAGCCTTTGGCAGCTGCTCTCTGTAGGGACATGTTAACATTACATTTCTACATGCCCCATTTTAAAATAGTATGCATCTTACCTTGTGGGCTACAAGGCCTACGTAGAGGTGACTTATTACAGTTTAAAATGCAGGGTCTCCCTGTGTAAAAGGGCTATTTTGACAGGTTATTTGATAAGTCTGGCTGCAGGTTTAATAGAAGCAGCAAAACTACAGTGATAGACCTGAAGTCAAGTTTTCCTTTGCGTTAGTAGTGGATGGCACATTAAGTGCTGCTGTTCACAGGAGATATTTAACTTTCCAATCCAGGGGCATATTTTTGAACCATTTGCTATGCCCTTATAGGAAACTTAACATGCCAATTAGGAGTTAGCCATATCAGATAATAGGAGTCAGATCACATGCATCGGGGACCTGATTAGCAGTGTTCCAGAGTAAAAAAACTAGCAGTATCAGTCAAAAAACATAGCAGAATCAGCATAGCGCAAACTGAGGACCTCAGTTTTCCTACGGAAATGGAGCATATTGTATCTTTGATCTCAATTAAGGTTTGAACTCCTAGTGACCTGTGAACATCCAATGTAACTGCAAGCAAAGCAAAACACAATGTGGCAACTACAATGTCCGGCAACCTGCAGAAAATGGGAATAGTTCCTTAGAGTCATGGACGTCAATGCAGCAAAACGCCAGAGGTAGCGGAAGTGACATCATACGCCCTTTAGCGAAAATGACATCACAGATGGAACGAATTGCTGTGCTCCTATTTTAGATATGTAGACGTGACCTCAGAGATATATAAAAGCTTAAAGTACAACTGCCTCTGTTAGTAGTTAAGTTGCTTTATTTTGCTCGTGCACTGAGCATCAGAACTTTTTATGAAGAATTCTCTACAAACCCTGTTTTCCTTTAGTGTAAATCGCTGCTCCTGCTTCTTTTGAAGCCAAGGGTCGCAAGGGGCAACCGAGTGGTCACAGCTTGGACCCCTGGTGAACCCTAAATGAAGTTCATGCTTAGACTTAGACTCTGTGTTGAAGTCCATGCACCAGGATGGTAGGCCAACCGCAGCATGCCATGAAAGAAACAAGTAATAAGCTGTGAAGCACGCTGTGTTTGACCATGATGGTCATTGGATCTGGCTAACAGGCGGACCGTTGATGCGCCGAATTTACCTGTTGGTCTTCCCGTAATGCACAGTACAAATTCAGATTGGAAGTAGACAGTACATTTGGGCATTTGCACGTTTTTTCTCCACAAATAAAATTCTCGTGGATAAAACCCTTTCTCCTATAACCCCAGAAAGTTTGAGTGTCACGTTTCCCTTCTCACCCTGGAAATGGCTTTCTCAAGCTCTAGACTAGCGTAATTCTCCGACGACTTCCAGGGTAGAAAGGCTCTGAAACTGGCATGTTTCTAGCAATTCTCAAGCTGTCATGGTTGCCCATGCCTTGTTGTGCCGACTTCTCATCCCGTGCTTGAAAGTTACCCGTGTATGATATGTAGGCATGGTGTACAATTACGCTGGAGTAAATAGATTTAGGCCTACTAATATACATTTGCGATCACCTACCAGGAGTCAGAATTTGTGACTCGACACACGATTTTCATACCATGTCGATTAAGGAACAGGACAACGTCCTCATATACAAAATGACCCATTATCTGCCATCCAGGAACTTGAGATGAAAATATAAACCGTTATGATAGTGTGTGAATTCCAATGTGCTTGATTTAGAGGGAGCGCCTTCTTGCCCCCGATCGCACATGTATGTAATAGCTTGCTCTTTTAATTGGGTTATTAATATTTCAGAAAGAAGCTAAAACAATACGGTAATACTGGTACTGTTCTCAAGTTCCCTATCTTCCAGAAATATTCTTTTAAGCTGAGTTCCTTATTAGCCCCAGCATGCCACTATGTGAGGAAGCGACGTATACAAATGAAACACAATAACATCCATACAGCTCTAGCAGCATTTTTAAATGTATCCGCATGCAGGGTTTGAAGGGCGCTTTGCTGGAATGGAAGGTTCTTATTCATGGGAACTACAGCTGGCGCTGCTCCAAATGCTATATGGTTGATTGTCGCAGTGACCCACACCACCAACTCACCCCCGCCCCACCCACCCCACATGCTGTTCCCATGCTTGCACAGAAATTAGGTGTAAGCGCAGACATTTTGCTTAAAGGTACACAGCCTGGTCATCGACCAGACCCTTGCAGCAAAAAATTGGGGGGCGTACAGTGCTCCCCAGACAGTTTGAAGCCTGTCCTCCGCCTCCGCTCTCTGAAGCCCCATTTCAGCCCGCTTCCCCTGACCGGCCATCCTGCTGATGCTTTCCACCTGCTGAGAGCAGGTAGAAGGTATCAGCTGTTTTCTCTCCGGAATTAAGAAGAAATGCACATAAATTGACCCATTATTATCGGACGCATTCAGTTATTCCCCCATTCAATGGAGAAAAGTTGTAATCAGCAGAATTAGGTGCATGGACACCGGCCAGAAAAGGCGAGTCACGTCACCTGGTATTCCCGCACAAAATTCCAGTATACTCTATAATGAGGGCCTTAGAAGGATGCTCGACGTGCATTCTCGAGCTATGATACATCCAAAAAAATATACGAGTTTACGACATTTTTATTTTAAAGTTTTAGTATGGCATTCAGTAAAATGCCCTTTACAGCAGCTGGACAGTGCTGTACGACTGAGGAAGTTGCCCAGTATGTGACTGACATCCTTCGTAAAATTCTATTTAGGAGTTAGGCAGAGCAGAATAGAGTCTGAGGCATTTTGAGTGGCATACATAATACATCCAAGGAACATGAAACTAAATGGAGTTGTTGATCACTCAATACAAGTGACAGCTGACAGCTCAACTTCTCTCGTATTCTGCTTTCACATTAAATATTTGAAACGTTTCACAGGATAACGATTGATTGCATCTTTGAAGTCGTTCACGCTCAAATGTTCCTGCTCAACCCATCAGAAATAGCAAGAAAGCTTTTCCCTATAAGTGACAACAGTTCCAAAAAGCCTCAGAGAGCGAAACAGATAGAATCACTGCGACCAACACATCAGCCACACACAATGTTGAACAGTTCTTTGTCTGACCATCAAATGTTCTTTGAATTTTGAGGTCTTATTACTGTTATTGATGACTTTAGCATGTCTGTTCAGACTAGGATCAGAAGAGATATCACTATGGGATGGACGTTAACCCTAACAAGTCCAAATATCATAGTGGTGCTACCACATACTGTGCACTGTTGCTTCTAACGAAGGAGTTGTGTAATGCCTGTGTGGCTGAATACTATGGCTGCCTAGTCTCAATTCCATCAAAAGGAAAAAATGATGGATGGAATGCAAACATTCCCCACCAGTCACAAAGATCTGGGTTCAATCCATCGTTCTTTTGTTCACTACGCCACCCCAGTTTGGACCCAGCCATATGCAAATCAGTCTTGACCCTGTTCCTCATGGGAACAGTCCATCCCGATCTGCCAAGCCAGGTCCTCCATGCACGGGAAACAAGCATCCTGGGACAGCTTTCGGGTCATTACCCCTCATCAGCCAGGCTAGGTTGAATCCAATGGCGCAGTGAGCATGGGACCCACGTCTGGGCATACCCTTCTTACTTAGGGTGACAAAAGCAGAAGAATTTGGAGAATATATTCCACTATGCAAGCAGCCAGAGTAAATAAAGTAAATGCTTTGTGGCACCTCTCCGCTCCCAACAATGAATAAACAGTTAACTCAGGTGGACATAACAGTTGAAGAGCATAGATCAGCTTAGTTTGTCAGCCATCTAAAACTGGAATGACAGCTGGACAGCAACGCGTGTCAGGTGGCCTAGAACAAGGGTGATGCAGATCGTTACAGTTTCTGGCAACATGGTTCCAATGCAAAGTACTGGCTCAGGTTCTGATTTACAAACCACACCTATTGGCTTTGACAAAACTTGTGGGGAGTTGGAGAAAGTTGCAAGTTATGCTTAATAGCAGCAGCAGCAGCCCACCATGGGGGAAGAAGAACTGCAGAGCATGCGCATGTTGCACGCAGCATCCCAGAGGAAGAGAATAGTTGTTGAGCACTGTTATTGTGTGAGCATCTTCCCAGTAGGCAGGGGAAGGAGCAACCATGTGAGGATTTAATCTGTGCTGCCAGGTGAGCAGCAAATAAGCTCCAGTCCAGTGGAAGGGGATATGAGCATTAAAATATTAAAGGATAAGTGACAACTTTTCAGAAAAAATATTGAATGTGTGTTGATTGTGTGTACTTTTCAGATGTAAAATAGTCATTGATGCATCGCAATGAAAGCAGAAGCTAGGCCTAAATAGGCATAGAAAATGGCGAAACTAAATTTCTCATTTGGGCAGACAAAATGGAACTAATAATTTCTCAAGTGAATGGCTGAAGGGGCCTGAACCAAATAAGCCAATGGCTGAAGGATGCTGATACAAAACCAACCATATGTGTACATTATATCTTTTTAAAAGACAAAAGGTCTTGCCTTGCATCAGACAGAAAAATCAGTATAGATATTTTGGCCTTACAGTAGACGAGCATCAAATTCCTCAGTTAAATGCAAGGTTCAAAGACTGATCAATTGGAAGTACCACAATGCGATTCATCGGGGTAGAGCACTATATCAGGGATGTATCTTTTGGGAACCTCAAAATCCCTATTAAGAAAATGTTTCTCTAATAATGGACTCACCATTACCTCTTTCACATTACAGACGGAAGTCACAAAGCCATTTTTGCTCGTAAAGGATTTAGACTACAAGGCATTCACAAGAGGATCAAGTTTTAGGTTCCCTTGTGAGCTACACACATCCAAATAGGTGTGAGATTCCGAGCATTCCAAAATTCCTCTCCAGCGCTTTCCCACCCTGTAAATGTGTGGATGTTCGCTCTTGAAAAGAGCGAGAAAAAGAACCCTTACAAGGCGAGTAGGAAAATAGTTCACCTCTAAACTGGAAGGAGGTGCATTGGAACGGGTTTCAAAAAGGTGAAAAAAAGATTTCTGGTTGATAAAAATGCAGTTTCACAGAGTGCTGCTTTTTCCCTTTGCAGAATTGTAACCTGCAAACAATTCCGCAACGGAGAAATATTAACATAAAAATGTTACCTGAGCTTCTCATTAGTACGGAACATTTGTGACCTGACAAAAATTGTAAATCTGAAACTGTGTACCAAAGTACTTTTACCGGTCAAGATATACAAATCAGTTTGTGGATCGGGCCTCAACTCTACTGAACATTACCTCCAATAGCAACATCCGTGGTTTGCCATTTCCTTGAGCATCATGGGCTAGTTGAAAGAGTTTATATAAGCACATATTTAATATACATTAATGTGCATGCAATTAAATCAAATTGAAATATGTACTACACATAAAATTAAGCTAAAATATTTAGCATTGGCTATATCTAGCGTTACTATAGTAAGCGAATACTTGCCTTAACACGGTTTAACATATATATGAAATATAATCTATGAAACAAGTACATATTTATCAGCTCTTGGGCTAGGGCATAGGTTTTAGATTAGGATTTTACTTTCGGTATAAAAATGTAATTTAAATTAATTTAATGTTAAACGATTTAATGTGTCTTTTTAAATTGTTTTTATTACCTTTCCACAATGAAAGATTTAACATATCTTTGTGTTATAGTAAGCATTAGAGTTAGAGTAAAGTTTTTAGAATTTATTGTAATGAAAATTAATTTAACTTTATGCTAAGCTGTAACATAATGGCTATGATTAGGGACAAGGATATCAATTTGAATTTATCCTAGTTTACTGTAAATTAATTGAATAAAAGTAAATAAAAACAAATATGTAGCCTAACATGTATAGAGCATGATTGGTAGTATGGGTAGGGTTAGAACAAGGTACATTATTTAATGTCAGTTGTTAGACCTGGAATCCTTGGTGTGGTTTCCCCAAACTTTTTGCCTTTAGACCTGTTGTTTTTGCTGGCATAATTTATGCTGGCCTTAGAATTCTGCACACTTTACCACTGCTAACCAGTGCGAAAGTTCTTGTACTCTTTCCCTAAAACATGGTAACATTGGCTTATACCCAAGTGGCATATTTCATTTACTTTTAATTCCCTAGTAATGGCACTACCTGTGCCAGGGCCTGTAAATTAAATGCTACTTGTGGTCCTGCAGCACTGATTGTGCCACCCACTTAAAAAAGCCCTGTAAACATGTCTCAGACCTGCCATTACAGAGCCTGTGTGTGCAGTTTATAATGCCATGTCGACCTGGCACGATAAATCTCTTAACAAAAAGGTTTCAACCTGCACACCTGGTTTAGAAGATTAAATCACAATTACAAATATTTCAAACATTTATCTGTGCGTGCTGCTGCAAATTCGGGGTCCTGCCTGTGGCCCTATAACGTCAAATTCTGTGAGAAAGTGGGAACGAAGTTCCAACATGCAGCGCACCGCTCACTGTCCCTAAGGTTTCATCATTAAATCAAAACTTCTTATGGCTCATCAATATTCAAACATAAACAAATTAATAACCAGAGTGAGACCAAATTTAACTTGCTCGATTTTTTCATTCAAAATCCGAAATTCATTATGCTTGATAATGTAAATCATACATTGTTACAAACAAAATTCAGCATCCATGATTGATGCTGTGTGCATACACAGTCTATACATAATACATCAACATTGCTGTATGGTGGACCCAGTGAACTGAACCCAATGAATTTTGGGTAATATAACCCTTCGTCAGGGGCAATGTCTTTCAAATTTTAGGCACATAATAATGAGGCCCCCTGTCGGAAACGGAAAGAAGAAAAGTAAAAAAAGTAGAACATCACTTCAATACAACAAGAGCAGTATCTGCATTTGCACACTCTGAGTCAGTGGACTAGAAACCAATGTGTGTGTGTCAAAGAAGTATAAAGACCAGTTAACCCCAAGTGAAAGGAGCAAACATTTTAAAACGTGGCTGAAATGTTTTAGCATGTGATGAACGCAGAACAGCGAAATTGTGCAATAAAAACGAACGAAAGCATACACTCCCAGAGTCGAGTGACAACAGGCATGCTCTGTTGTAATCAAAATAAACAACTAGTTGCATAATAAAGTGCCATCAAGAAATAGATCATGTGCTTCTTATCCCCATCGTGCGTGAAATACAAAAATTCGTAAAAGTAGTGCGATAAGACCCCTACCAGTGAAGGTGGTTTGCCAAGAAAACACTGAACGACGTGTCGAAAACACGTTGTGTACTAAAAGGAAAAAACCAAGTATCAAATTCTATCGTTTCATAGTCGCCAATATCAACAACTATATAAACACTCATAGACTTACGTACCATACGTCTAACAACGAGGTTAGTGAACCTGCAGAAACAAGAATCAGTAATGCCAAATCAATCACAAAATACGACCATTAGAAAACCACAGCGTATTGCACCATGAAAGTGCCAGCTTAATATATAAACTCACCGCGAAAACGGTGCAAAAGCGAAAAACACAGGAAACATTCAACCAGCCCTCCGAGTTCCGTGTAGCGCAAGCTCTAGCGCACAAACGCGAATGTCCGTCAAGAGTTCCGGTCCTCGTCACGTGAAAAGGTCAAGTAATCAACACAAACAAGGAAGTGCCTTAAATAGAAGGATCGCTTAGGAAAGTTAAAACGCTAACCTCTGTATGGTGCTGACAAACTTTATTGAGATCCACAAACCATGGATTTGACTACCTGTAGTCAACAAAAAGCCATAATAAAGACAAAAAAATAAATAAAGTGTGTGAATAGCGAAAGTTGTGAGGACATACGAATGAAGAAAAAAGTGCAGTGAATACCAGCTAAATGTGTCACACATGTCAGTGGGTGCAGATGCAGATTTCCATAAATCACAGTTGACAAAGACGAATACAAAGTAATAATGCATTATTACAAAAAGCAAAGCATTTCATAGTGGTCATTAAGACCCTTGGGTATGTGAGTGCCGAGGAAATGTATCCAAAAGGTTTCACGTTGTGCTAATACTGTGTTATTGTCAATGCCTGCACGCAAAATGGGTTTCTCTAAAATAGGAAACATTTTTCATCATCCACACACTGGCAAAACCATACATCTGAGACACAATTCTGATTGTAATACTGAGGGCGTTATTTACGCTATCCAATGTCCTTGCGGACTAACCTATGTAGGCAGAACAGGACGTAAAATAAAAACAAGAATCATCGAACATAAAAGCATGATACAGACTAAAAACCGTAATTCATGCTTGGCAGCACATTGGGTAGACTCATCACACACGATTCCTCAACTAAGATTCACTATTTTAGAGAAACCCATTTTGCGTGCAGGCATTGACAATAACACAGTATTAGAACAACGTGAAACCTTTTGGATACATTTCCTCGGCACTCACATACCCAAGGGTCTTAATGACCACTATGAAATGCTTTGCTTTTTGTAATAATGCATTATTACTTTGTATTCGTCTTTGTCAACTGTGATTTATGGAAATCTGCATCTGCACCCACTGACGTGTGTGACACATTTAGCTGGTATTGATTACGCCAATTCCCTGTACGTTGGTATACCTGCGTACCAAGTCCATCGCCTGCAACGAGGACAGAACCAGGCAGCCAGACTCATTCTTGGACAACCAAAGCACTCCCATGTGAAACCACTGCTGAGAGGCCTCCATTGGCTCCCCATACCCCAACGCTGCCTGTTTAAGCTGGGCTGTACCATCCACAAAGCCCTGTCAGGACGTGGTCCCGCCTTTATTGCTTTAAACATTCAGCGGTATCTCCCCTCTCGCGACCTACGCTCCTCCAATAAGAACTTGTTGGTCTCCTACTCTTTTAAACGGAAGAAACATGGTGGCCTTAGATACACGTCCTTGGCCCCTCAATTTTGGAACACCCTCCCTCTCTATTTGCGCACGGCGGACTCCTACACCCAATTTAGGAAGTCACTTAAAACCTGGCTCTTCTCCCACGCCTACAATTGACACCCACCTACTGTCTAGAATTGCTGCCGTTTTGCCCTCAGCGCCAAGAAACCGTCTGGTGAACGAGCGCTTTAAAAATGAATTTTAACATAACATAATATTCACTGCACTTTTTTCTTCATTCGCATGTCCTCACAACTTTCGCTATTCACGCACTTTATTTATTTTTTTGTCTTTATTATGGCTTTTTGTTGACTACAGGTAGTCAAATCCATGGTTTGTGGATCTCAATAAAGTTTGTCAGCACCATACAGAGGTTAGCGTTTTAGCTTTCCTAAGCGATCCTTCTATTTAAGGCACTTCCTTGTTTGTGTTGATTACTTGACCTTTTCACGTGACGAGGACCGGAACTCTTGACGATCATTCGCGTTTGTGCGCTAGAGCTTGCGCTACACGGAACTCGGAGGGCTGGTTGAATGTTTCCTGTGTTTTTCGCTTTTGCACCGTTTTCGCGGTGAGTTTATATATTAAGCTGGCACTTTCATGGTGCAATACGCTGTGGTTTTCTAATGGTCGTATTTTTGTGATTGATTTGGCATTACTGATTCTTGCTTCTGCAGGTTCACTAACCTCGTTGTTAGACGTATGGTACGTAAGTCTATGAGTGTTTATATAGTTGTTGATATTGGCGACTATGAAACGATAGAATTTGATACTTGGTTTTTTCCTTTTAGTACACAACATGTTTTTGACACGTCGTTCAGTGTTTTCTTGGCAAACCACCTTCACTGGTAGGCGTCTTATCGCACTACTTTTACAAATTTTTGTATTTCACGCACGATGGGGATAAGAAGCACATTATCTATTTCTTGATGGCACTTTATTATGCAACTAGTTGTTTATTTTGATTACAACAGAGTATGCCTGTTGTCACTCGACTCTGGAAGTGTATGCTTTTGTTCGTTTTTATTGCACAATTTCGCTGTTCTGCGTTCATCACATGCTAAAACATTTCAGCCACGTTTTAAAATGTTTGCTCCTTTCACTTGGGGTTAACTGGTCTTTATACTTCTTTCACACACACACATTGGTTTCTAGTCCACTGACTCAGAGTGTGCAAATGCAGATACTGCTCTTGTTGTATTGAAGTGATGTTCTACTTTTTTTACTTTTCTTCTTTCCGTTTCCGACAGGTGGCCTCATTATTATGTGCCTAAAATTTGAAAGACATTTCCCCTGACGAAGGGTTATATTACCCGAAATGCATTGGGTTCAGTTCACTGGGTCCACCATACAGCAATGTTGATGTATTATGTATAGACTGTGTATGCACACAGCATCAATCCTGGATGCTGAATTTTGTTTGTAACAATGTGTGATTTACATTATCAAGCCTAATGAATTTCGGATTTTGAATGAAAAAATCGAGCAAGTTAAATTTGGTCTCACTCTGGTTATTAATTTGTTTATGTTTGAATATTGATGAGCCATAAGAAGTTTTGATTTAATGATGAAACCTTAGGGACAGTGAGCGGTGCGCTGCATGTTGGAACTTCGTTCCCACTTTCTCACAAGATAAATCTCTTGCCAGGCCCAAATTAATACATATACGTCACCCCTAGGGTAGCCCCTGGACAGCCCAGAGAGGTGGGTGAAATGTATTTAAAAAGTAGGACATGTGTTTTTAAGTTTTAGATGCCCTGGTAGTAAAAAACTTTTAAATTCATTTTTCACTACTGCAAGGCTTACATATCCCTTAGGAAAACATTGGTATTACCTCAGCAATAAATCAATCAATCAATCAATCAATCAATCAATCAGGGGTTTGTAAAACGCGGTTACTCACTCATGAGACTCTTAAGGTGCTGAGGGGTGTGAGCTGTTGATCCATCTGGGTGTGGAGGTTCAGTCGAAGAGCCAAGTCTTGAGGTCCTTTCTGAACTGGGTCAACAACGAGGATTGCTTGAGGTGGAGGAGCAGGGTGTCCCAGGTCTTGGTAGCGAGGTAGGAGAAGGCTCTTCCTCCGGTTCTGGTCTTGTGGATCTGTGGGACAGAGGCCAGGGCGAGTTGGGCAGAGGGGAGTTGTCGGGCAGGTGTGTGGAAAGCGAGGCGTCGGTTCAGATATTCTGGTCCTGGGTCATGAGGAGCATTGTGGGCATGTGTGAGGAGCTTGAAGGTGATTCTCTTGTTGATAGGGAGCTAGTGGAGTTGTTGGAGGTGTTGTGTCATGGGGCTGTGGCGGGGGATGTCGAGGACCAGTCTGGCTGCGGCGTTTTGGACGTTCTGTAGTTTCCTGTGTTGTTTCTGGTGAAGCCTGCTTAGAGTACATTGCTGAGGTCCAGTCTACTGGTGATAAGTGCGTGGGTGACCATCTTTCTGGATTCTGTGGGGAGCCATCTGAGTGTCTTTCGAAGCAGGGTGAGTGTGTGGAAGCAGGATGAGGATATTGCATTGATTTGGCAGTTCATTTAGAGTGAGGCGTCCAGTATGATGCCAAGGTTTGGTGTGTGGTCCGTAGGGGTGGGAGGGGTTCCTAGTGGGGCATGCCACCAGGATTTATCCCAGGCTGAGGGGGTGGGACCCAGGATGAATACTTCAGTTTTGGCCGAGTTGAGCTTGAGTCAGCTGTTTGGCATCCAGGTTGCAACTGCCTGCATTCCATTGTGAAAGTTGATTCTGGTGGCTGTAGGCTCGTTGGTGAGGGAGATGATCAGCTGGGTGTCGTCGGCGTAGGAGACAATATTGAGTCCATAGCTTCTGGCAATGGCTGCGAGGGGAACCATGTAGATGTTGAAGAGGGTGGGGTTCAGGGAGGAGCCCTGGGGTACCCTGCAGCTGAGGGCTGTGGATTCACCCTCGTCGAGGAGGGAGCGGATGTCATCGGTGGCAGTGAGGAGTGTGGTCTTGGTGCTGTGGTTGCTTCGGAAACTGTATTGGGAGGTGTCCAGGACCTTCTCACATTTTATAATCATAATTTCCAAATGGAAATATATAAATGGTTCATGTTTGGTGTCTCTGGAATCCTAAAATTTAATCCTAACTTATGGTGAAGTTGGTTTTAAAATTACAATTCTGAAAATGCCACTTTTAGAAAGTTTGCATTTTTTTGCCTTAGCTATTTATTTGTTATATATATGAAGTATTGAATGCACTTGGTTCAACTTGTTTGGAATTATTTTGTTTCAATGTTATTTTGTGGAAGTTAATGTTTTTCAGATAGGACTTTAATTTTGTCTGAAAGATATGTCCAAGTGTTTGTGACATGTTAAAAAATATTACAAAGTCTTAAATCATAAAAAGGGTAAATTAATTAAATTACTTGATTTACAGTAAAGAAGTGTTGACAAAATAATTATGGTTTGGGTAAACTGTATGCATACAAAAACATTCGACAAGTGGCATTTTCAAAATGTAATAGAAAATCAGACTTTACTATAAGGTAGAATTTTTCATTACAATTCCAAAGACACCAAACATGGACTGATTACCTTTTCCCATTAGGAGATTATACATATTAAATGTAATAAGGTAACTCCAAAGTTTCCAGGACATGTAAAACTTAAAAGTCCATGTTCCACTTCCTAAATACAATGCACCCTGCCCACTGGGCTATCCAGGGCCTACTCTAGGGGTGACATATATGTATTAAAAAGAATGTTTGGGCCTGGGAAAAGGCTTATTTTGCCAAGTCGAAATGGTGGTTGAAAGTGCAGCTGCACATGCTGAGGTGTCTGGCCTGAGACAAGTTTAAAGTGCTACTACGTGGCTGTCACAATTAGTGATAGAGGCCCACTAGTAGCATTCAATTTTCAGGTCCTGGGCAGAGGTAGTGCCTCTTTACTAATGACCAACAAGTAAATTAAAAGTGCCAATTGGATAGAAGCCAATCTTACCATGTTTTGAGAGAGCAATTTAGCACAGGTTAGCCCATATTTAATTTAATGTAACAACATTTATTAAGCGCATAGCCTAAGGCATCACCAGTGCTAGCAGCAAAAACAGGGGGAAGATTTCATAGCTCACAGATGGGTATTATGAAACAGCCAGGTTTTAAGAAGCTTTCGAAAGGGAAAATGGTGAGTCTCAGAGTGGAGATGCAGGGGAAGGGATTTCTAGAGTCTAGCTGTATTGTGGGAGATGGAACTGCCCCCACTCCTCATCCTTCTGATTTTAAGAATACCGGCTAAGTTCAGGTTAGCAGAGCGAAGGAATTTCCTGGGGCGATAAAAGTTGATGAGAGAGCCATTAATTGGGGGGCCTTTCCCCCAAAGAGTCTTATGGGCTATACTCAGGGACTTAAATTTTATTCTTTCTGAAATGGGCAGCCAGTGTAAGGTCTTCAGACTTGACTTAGCTGACTGAGTTTTAGGAATGCTAAGCAGCAACCGAGCGGCACAGTTCTGAACAACTTGTAGTTTCCTTATTGTAGATTTAGGTGCTCCCAGATACAAGGAGTTGCCGTAGTCCAAACAAGAGAGGACCAAGGCTTTGACCATAATTCTCCTAGCCCTCATGGGAAGGAGAGGCCACATGACATGCTTGACCGGCAGGAAGCAGATGGCCTTCAGTCCCAATAGCCTTAAAGTCAACCTCACTGAAATCCACGAAATAGGCTGAAAGTAGGGATCATAGCCTTCACGTCCAGGACTCTCCTTTCCGAGAAAAAGGCATGAAATTGAACCGTGCCCAGAATGGTTCCAATGAATGGGAGCATCTGAGAAGGATTCACATGTGACTTTTGCATGTTGATAGTGAACCTGCATGAGACAGGAGGCCCAGGCGGGAGCTGGCATTTACAGATCTGAGGTCCAAGCTGGTGGGAAAATATACCCTCTTAACAAAGATATCCACTGGTTTAGACTCCCTATCGGGGTGAGTAGTCAGAAAGGTATTTGGGTTTGTCTGGCTAGTAGACGCCTGCACCACCAAGATTTCAGGAGAGAAGTAGTGAGATAACAATGCGAGGTCGCTTAAGGCTGGGTGGTGGATTATTGCAATCTGGCTACTGACCTGGGGTCAGACCAAGGTTTGCCCAAACCTTAAAAAGGGTATCTGTATGATCCTCATTGAAGGGCAAGAGGGGCTCAATATATGTTTGTCTTTCTGTTAAAACACTGGTGCTGACCTCCAAGGTGGGTAGCTGGAAGTGGGGAGCTGGCTGCCCTATGCATGATAATTGCAAAAAGAACAATTGATGGACAGAATGCAGAACAATGTCATACATTCACCCCAGTACAGAGATTTGGGCCTAAATCCATAGTTTTTTTTTGCTCCCCATTCCATTCCAGTTTGAACCCAGCCATATGCAAATCAGCCTTGACCCTGTGCCCAATGAGAACAGTCCAGCCCGAACTGCCAGGCCAGGTCCTCCCTGGACTGGAAGCAAGCATCCTAGGACCGGCTTCGGGGTTTCACCCCTCATCAGCCAGGATAGCTTGACTCCAGTGGCATGGAGAGCACAGGACCCACGTCTCGGCATACCAGTCCCACTCAGGGTGACAAATGCAAAAAGTACAATTGATGGACAGAATGCAGAACAATGTCATACATTCACCCCAGTACAGAGATCTGGGCCTAAATCCATCTTTTTTTGCTCCCCATGCCATTCCAGTTTGAACTCAGCCATATGCAAATTAGTCTTGACCCTGCGCCCAATGGGAACAGTCCAGCTTGAACTGCCAGGCCTGGTCCTCCTTGGACTGGAAACAAGCATCCTAGGACCGGTTTCGGAGTTTCACCCGTCATCAGCCAGGATAGCTTGACTCCAGTGGCATGGACAGCACGGGGCCCAAGTCTTGGCATATCCGGCCCATTCGGGGTGACAAATGCAAAAAGAACAATTGATGGACAGAATGCAGAATAATGTCATACATTCAACCCAGTACAGAGATCTGGGCCAAAATCCATCGTTTGTTTGCTCCCCATGCCATTCCAGTTTGAATCCAGCCATAAGAAAATCAGTCTTGACCCTGCGTCCAAAGTAAATATTCCAGCCCGAACTGCCAGGCCAGGTCCTTCCTGGACTGGAAACAAGCATCCTAGGACAGGTTTCTGGGTTTCACCCCTCATCAGCCAGGATATCTTGAATCCAATGGCATGGAGAGCACAGGACCCACGTCTGGGCATACCCATCCCACTCGGGGGAACAAATGCAAAAAGAACAATTGATGGACAGAATGCAGAACAATGTCATACATTCACCCCAGAACAGAGATCTGGGCCTAAATCCATCGTTTTTTTAATGCCATACTAAGAGCTCCCATCAGTGGCACGACCAGGGGTGACAGGAGGCCTGACTCAGGAGGAAGTAGCAGGGCTGCAGTATTCTTTAAGGTTATCATACCAATTTACTTTGTGGTATGGTTGCCCAGTCTCATCACCAGCATCATATTCATTGTCTGCATCAAGGCCAAATAAGGAATGCAAAGTATGTGTACTTCCTTGTGGGGGTGGCAAGTCAAGTGGGGAAGGCTTTGCTTCAATGGAAGCCAAGTGTAGCCTCAGCCGAGTCATAACGGTGCCCACTTAGAGTCTTAGAGCACAATGGGCACTTCATCCTCTGGCACATCGATGGAGTTGGATCAGCGTCGATGCTCCTGGAACCCGCATGAAGCGTGTCACCAGAGTGGGAGTAAAAATGGGAGTCTAAGGAGGCCCAATAGTGGATCGAGGGTCCTACTAGCACCGAGGTGTGAACCTGCCAACAGCACTCCAGATTGAGGGCATCCCGGCTCCTTTGGGCTCAAAGGTGCACCAGAGAGAGTCGGCAAAGATCTGAAGAGCCAGAGCATGGCGATGAACTCTTTGAATGGAATTGACTTCAGTAGCAAGATTGAGAGGCATGATGGTGCCCTCCTGCCTTGAGTGTGAGTGTTTGTGAGTGGCAGGAAGGGACCAAGTCCTGCTTTGATTTTTTGTGTTGTTTGTTTGATTAACCCGAAGAATTGGAGCACCACCACGAAGGATCTTGGGAGTGACTACTGCGACTTCTGAACTAGGAATAGGACTTGGACCGACCCTTCGACTTGACTTAGTCTCACTGCAGAGTCTTCTGGTGCTTAGCAACAGCATTTTACCTCGAGGTCTCATATGGTCTTCGGGTTCGACATTCATGCAGGCCTTGGAGTCATGACTCAACCACAGGCACCACAGGCAAACTTGTATATAAAAGCACAAAAGCGGCTGACTATAAGTCCCGCACGTTAATCCCTATTCAAGTTTAATTCAGAGTTCTGTGCAAAACACCTCCGGAACCCGCCGCAATGTGGTTCCACTGGCATCCAGAGTCAAACAATTTTTCATAAAGGAGGGTGCACCAGAAAGGAAGTCAAAGGCATCAGAGTAATTCCATGTAATTTCTTTTACTCTTCAAATATAGTCACAATCTGGACAACAGCCAACGCGTTTCGTTCCATGCAATGGAACTTCGTCAGGGCTGAAAACAATCAACACAAAACAACACATAAATAAATACAACAGATAAAAATACACCATCATTAAAAACATGTGCTACATATGACTAACATCAAAAAATGACACACAACAGAAACCCAAAACACACTTTAAGGACAGCAAAAGTAACTGTACACTGAAATGTATAGACACACACAATCAGACTAAGTGGGTTGACTTTGATAACCCACAGAGAAAGTACATACAAATCATCCTAAAAAACACAATATACCTAAAGTTATTGATGCCTGAGGTGCCATATGACATTATAAGATTTAAAAAGAACTATATTTGATTGAATCAACTCAGAAAAGTACCCCAATGTGCACAAGACACCCAGACCAAAAGAACTGACCAAAAAGTGAGAGAATCCATAATGAACCCAGACACAACTAACTTATATTAATATAAAAAATGGACAGAAAGAGAACTGGAGAGAAAAGGAAAAAAGAGATATAATACAGACGTACAGGGAAAAGAATTAAGACAGAGAAAGTGGGAATAAATTAGATGCAAGAAAAAAACTCATAATCTCACCAATCCTGTACACGAATAGAAATCCAATCCAATCCAAACAGGCTTTATTCGACATGTGGTCATAAAAGCACGTTACAAAAAAGTTTTGAATATGGGTACATTAAAATGTCGTACATAGATTGCAAAGCAGTCAAGTTGGTGGAAAATTTATAAAAAACTTCACATCTGCCTTTATTAAAACTTATACAAAATTCACAATCATAAAAACTCAAAACGGCCCACTTCTGCTCTAAAAATGGTTTTACCTAATCTGGGCAAAAATAAATTTATATAACAGGGAGACATATACAATACTGGTTCAGTACGCTAGCTAATCATAGTACACAGAGATGTTTCACACAGACATCGATTTTAGCCTTATTACCCACATCCACCCTAGGTATTTTGCAACTGCTATTGAAATTGCTGGTAAGGTACTAGTACGTATAATCCTTTCGGCTTCTACACTCCTTCTAGTACCTAATGATTTACATAGAGGACTCAACCAGACCCGTCGAGGGGCTGCATAAGCAGGGCAGGCAAAAAGCATGTGTGCGACTGTTTCTTTATGGACCGCACAAGCAGGACACTTATCATCACTTGAAAGGGACCACCTAGCTGTAAAGGATCTTATGGGCAGTGAACCTGCCCTCAACTGAAAATACAATTTCCTGTCCAACGGTTTGGTAATGGTGTCCCAGTATATTTCAAAGCTTGGAATATATTTAAATTCTAAGAAAGTTCCTGTCAAAGTGGCTGAATCAGTATCTCTCAAAACATTATATGTAACCATCTCCCAATACTTTTCTTTTAAGATCTTTTTGGAGGGGAAGCGGGCCTCAGTTGGGTTCTCCCACAACGCGTTCATACCAATACCCACTAGAACATTTCTAACTCCCCGTAGCCAACCAATTTTGTGGAAGCTATCGGATTTTATTACATCTAGAAAGCCCGCTACATACGATGATAATTCAGGTGTTGTCCACAACCTGCGCCAGTATAACACTGGTCGCAGTTTGGCAACATCGGATATAGATTTTCTTCCAAGATCATATCGTAACGGGCATATTGGGGTACTTTGGGGGAGATTAGTAATGCTACGCAGGAACTTATTTTCTGAAATACTTAAATTAGACATGTTCTCAAACCCCCATAGTTCTACACCATAGAGGGCTGAGCTGACAACTTTCATATCATACACTTGGAGCACGGGTCTGATTGGTTTTGTAAATGAATTTTTATGTTCAGTGCTTAGTGCTCCCGAGAGTTGTCGATGCTTTAATGTGGCCATGTCAATTTGATAGTTCCACTTTAAATCGCTCTGTATATTCACCCCCAAGTAAGTAAATGCTCTAACTTGTTCTAGTGGACGATTATTCATTAAAATATTACCTTTAAAAGTTCTGTGTGGGTTAAAAACCATAAATTTCGTTTTTGACACATTGACTTCAAGGCCACGAGCAGAGCAAAAATCTTCAAAAATTAACAAAGCTCGCTGGAGGCCACTTGGAGTCTTTGAAATTATTAATGTGTCATCGGCGAACATTAAAATCGGGATTTTTACACCTGCTAAAGAGGGGGCATCCGTATTCACTGGTGACATGCAGTCAACTATACCATTAATATACAAAGAAAATAACGTAGGTGCCATAGCACAACCTTGGCGCACCCTCTTTCAACTGGAAACGGGCTGGTGACCATACCCTGCGCGCCCCATCGAATTTTGGCATAATTGCCCTCATGTAGCCTCATTATAAGTGTTAATAGCTCTTTGGGAAGACCTAGTTCATTCAGCGTCGCCCATAAACTAGAGCGGGGAACAAGGTCAAACGCTGATCTTAAATCGACAAAGGCAGCATACAAACTACCTTTACCCAAAATCACTATCTTCCAATATAGAAGAATAAAACGGAACACCTGATCGATTGTACTAATATACGCTCGAAAGCCTGCTTGCAAGGGTGACAGTATGTTACTGTCTTCGATCCAAACTTGGATTTTATTCAGGATCAACCTACCCACTATCTTTTGTATCGTATCTATCAGGCTAATGGGCCTATAATTCCCCGGAAGAGATTTGTCTCCTTTTTTATATACGGGGAATAGAAATCCACAAAGTCTCAAAACGGCCAAAAGGCCAAAAGGAAATTGAAAAGAGCGAATCCGCAGTCCTTGTTATATTTAGTCTCAATCAACCGTGATATTCTGCAAAAATAATAAAGCACAACTCAAAACCAATGTACATTGGGCAGCAATATAAGTCATGTCGAGGTAGGTGCCCTGATATCAATTAGCGTATATGTATCTCGTATAAAGCTGCACATTTACAAAAAAAAAAAAAAAAGAAAGGGGGGGGGGGATTGAGGTAAAAAAGCGGACTTCAAATCTCACCGAAAAGTAATGACCAAAACATCCAAAGGAGCAACAATCACTGATTAGAAAGGTTTGCAGTCCGAAGAAGGTTGAGGTCCCACAATCCTGGGTCAGATGCGGTCACATCCAGACATAATACTCTGTAAGTGAACACAATAGCACATTCTTACTGCATATGTCCATAGGACATAACTGCTTACTAGTAGTCAAAACACCAGCACCTATGTGCCCCATATACCAACAAGATAGACAACATATATACCCCAATCCCAATCACATCATTTACAATCGGCAGAATGGCAAGCGCAAAACAAAAACGCAACGACACAGGCACCTAAGTCCAAAGACAGTTTTTGATGTATGTAGATGGACCAATATAGAAAGTGTCCAAAATGTTGTAAAAATGTCCATCAAAATGCCCACCAATTTAAGGTGAGGCACATGGTGAACACGAAAAACCAAATCCCGTGTATCATTTCCAATCCCAAAAAATACCCCCCATATATGATTATTATGAGAAAATGCCGAGGTTATACTAATAACTGAGAAGAATCAAGTTCACTGAATGGTTAAAATACAACCACCAAACGCATTGAAGTCCAAAATGCCCCATCAGAGATGAGACAATAAGTATGTCCAAACATCCATAGAACTTAGACCCAAATACAAATCCCATGTCCACGTACCTGGAGTGCTTAATTAAGTCGCCCAGCCCGTCAGCCCGAATACGATCCAAACCGGTCCCCATGTCGAGCCAACTTATTTAAACTCTCGCGGTAACCGCCGGTTTGGACGTGATGATGTCAGCAGTGCAAACGTGTTCCTGCCCATAACACCGTCTTGAAGCGCCATATTTAAATGGTTCAAAGATTGGCATGACGATGCAAAAAGGGTGCCCTAGGGACAACATCCCCGATGTATATACGGGATAAACATAATACAAAGTTATCACGGTGCAAAATCGAGGGGGGCGGCCAAAGTACATAGAAATAAAAAAGGGATGAATAAGAGGAGCCAAACTAAGGCTAGTCCCATAGTAACTGAGCATCATCTTGTAACGGAGGAAAGATCCGGGGAGTTTTAAGAACCAGACCAAGATCTCGAACAAAGAATACTTCCCATAATATGATGAAATAGACGCTTACGGTTGTTAGGTCCATATCCATTAGGACAGGTGCCAAAGACAATGTATGACAATGTGCAATATATATAAGATAACAAAAGAGGCACAAAAACAAATAACAGACCAATCATAGGAAAACTCAAACATGTGTCTGCAACCCCAATGTCATTAAAGAAAGCCACTCACAGAATGTTGCCCACAAAGGGAATTATATGCGGGCGCCATCTCGGAGTGTACAGGACATAATATATCCCGTTGATAGGACGAAAGGCTTCAAGAGTAATCGTGTCAATATGCAGTAGAATCTGCAGCGTTATACCTAGCACGCAATAAGTAATAAAACATACAAAAAACTCGTTCTAACTAGAGGGACATTTAAAAAAAAAAATATTAGAAGGCATATTTAGTGGAATTGATAATTCCTACAATAACAAACTAAGGTAATCTCATTATGTATTGGTAAAAAGTCTATAATAAGTCGACTCCAGTGAACCTAGAAACGTAAAGGAAGAGTTGTACTTCCATAGTTTGAAGGAAGAATAAGATATCGAAAAAGGATAGTATCAGTAAAAACAAAGAGAGACTGCAGGGGAGATACAGAGTTAACAATCTACATGTATTGTGTAAACATCATTATATACATGCACCACAAAGACTAAATTGGCACGCATATTGTATACTTTACATAGAGCATTTCACATGTACCAATACAACACAAACCTTCCTGGGCACTGATGGATTTACATAGGTAATGAATAAGGTGCCCAATTGCTAACACCACATCAATGGTTATTTGGTATTCTATACATGGTGGGTATATCGATGGTACATTACAAAAAGTAATGCATTTCCCCGTCTGTGTTGTGTCCCTGTGTCGTGGCCCATAAGCGACAGATCCATTTTGATTCAATCTGTCTTACTAATAGCTCCCTATTACCTCCTCTCTTATTTACAGGGACAAAGGGGCACATGCATCAAGCCTAAAAAAAATCGCAAAATTAGCGATTCGCTAAATTATGGCGTTTGCGACCGCAAAATACAGTTTCGCAATGCATCAACTGAAAAATAGCGAAAACCCAACAATTCGCTAATTTAAAGAATCGCAAAACATTCTGCGAATAGTATTAGCGAATCGCTATTTGCGCCTCCAAATAGCGATTCGCAAATAAGGAATCGCAAAAGAGATGCATGAAAATTCGCAAATTGCGAATTACCTGAAATTCGCAATTTTGCGAGTGCAAAATAAGAAGGATCACAACCAGGTGGTAATCATGAGTGCAAATCAGATACAGCTGCAATTCTACTTAAACCCATTGAAACACACCCAGAATTAGCTACCACATCTCACAATGGCAGGGATGTACCTGATGGCGAGGAGGATGAGGCTGCTGGCTGCTGGACACAGACGGAGGCGAATCAATGAGCGCATCTTCAGAGTCCGCATAACTTTGCTAGGACAGCAAGAGGATGAGATATACGATAAGTATAGGCTCAATGCAGCAATGATCCATGACCTGATCAATGAATTGGATCCCATACTGCAACGACAGACACGTAGGACCAATGCTATCCCAACGCATGTGCAGGTCCTATGTTGCCTACACCTACTGGCGTCAGGCAGCTTTCAGGGGGTCATTGCAGTAGCTGGAGGTGTGTCGCAAAGCACACTTTCAAGAATATTCAAAGCATTCCTTGATGCCATGATGGCCAGGATCGGCTCACACATCAAGTTCCCCACCACCGCGCATGACCTTGCGAAAACAAAACAGGAGTTTTACCAGATAGCTCGCTTCCCACATGTTATAGGTTGCATCGATTGCACACATGTGGCAATATGTCCCCCTGCAGCACAGGAATACATATACAGAAATAGAAAATGCTATCACTCCCTTAATATTCAGGTTGTTTGCAATGCCAAATACATCATCACTGATATAGTGGCTCAATTTCCTGGGAGTGCACATGATTCATATATTTTCAGGCAAAGTGGCATTCACACCCGTCTGGTCAGGGGAGAATTTGGAGAGGCACATCTGCTTGGTAAATATGTGTAGGTGATACTCACAGTCATTGTACGTATGCCAATGTCAAACTGCCACTGACCCTTTGCTTACCCACATGCAGGTGACAGCGCATACGCCTTGCGTAATTACCTTCTGACGCCTTACCTCAATCCCACAACTGCCAACCAACAGAGGTACAATGCTGCACATATATCAACAAGGAACATCATAGAGCGCACATTTGGGCTGCTGAAGAGCCGATTCAGATGCCTCCATAAGACTGGTGGAGCACTTCAATACAACCCTGAACAATGCTGCAAGCTAGTAGCAGCATGTGCCATGCTGCACAATATAGCAACGAGGGGTGGAATGGAGATCGAGGTGTCTGACAGCGACTCCGAGGATGAGAACCAGCAAGTGCCACAGCGCCGTGCAGCACAAGGGGCAAGTGCAGCAGAAGGGCGCAGGAGAAGATTGGACATCACACAAAACTATTTCTGAGGTGAGTAATGATGACACAAACAGTGTATATTACAATCACAGAACGGTTTATTCAAAGGAAATAAGGCATGAGTGTCGGAGCACACTTTCAATGTGGCCAGTGGCACAGGATTCTTAAGTAATGGACATAAGTGTATTAAAAATAAATAATGACTTGTCAATCAGTCAAAAGGTCCGATCACATCCATGGTTACGTCACCATATCGGTATGCAATTGTAAATAGCAGGCTAGCGCTTTCTCCCACGAACACCCAGACGCCTGTCAGAGACAGCATCCTCATCCCTCATGTTGGAAGCTGAGGGGGTACTGCTGCATGTGTTGCGTCTTCCTGCAGTGGCAACTGGCATAGCTATGCTACTCAAGCTTGAGGCCCCCTCACTACCCTCTTCCTGCGTGGACATGTTGGCCCCAATTGTGGTAGCATTCAGCAGTTCCACTGCATTGGTTACCTGGTCCAGTGCCTTCGCCACATCCCCGCTCCAATGGCACATTTCTGTTTGCATGGTCACAGACCTACGTGCCAGCAGTGCAGTTGATGTGGCCAGCCTATTGTTGGATTTGGCATAGCTTTTGAGGTGCTGCATTAGTTGCCGATGGTTTCTTCTCTGTGATGCATGTCCCTCCTGCATAACCTTGGTCATTTGCTGCACACTATCGCACAGTACTGCAATGTTGTCTGCCATCTTCCCAATTTGTAACTGCACTAAACGTGTGTTCTTGGTCTGCAGGCGCTGCATGCGGAGCATCTGTCCCTCAAGACCACCCCAGACATCATTTGGTTGCTCCTCCTGCTGTGTTCTGCGTGATCTGGCTCTTCTACGCCGGACACTGACATTACTTCTGCGGACCTGTGTTTGTGGATTTGGGATGGATGTGGCTGGGCCATGCCTGGACTCATGTGGTGCATTTGTCTCATCGTCAGACTCCATGGTGACCAGTGGTGGGACAGTTGCCCTGCGTGTGTGTGGGGCACTGGATGGATTTGTTGGCAACACCGGTGTGTCCATATCCTCAACTGCGCTGATGTCCTGTATGTCCTGGTTGTCACTATCCTCAGCTTCTACACGTTCTGCATCTGTGAGATTTAACAGTGCAAAACCAGCATTAATTTAAGTATGGGATGTCATGTCACAGTGATCATATTTTTACTTTGGCATTAAATTTGGAATATGTTCACTGTTCTGAGTTGTTCTTAGCCTATTTGTGTGTTTGACATTGTATATGCTTGACCTGCCTACATCTCCCATAATGCACTTCCCTTCATGGATACATTGTGTACTGGATGTTCTGAGTGTGCACTTGTGCTGTACTGGGGTGGTGTACTACCTTTATTATTTAGGTCAATGGTAACATGCAGTCATCTTACCTTCAGATGTGTTTGCTGCTCCTGACGTGTCTAGCTGTGTCACACCGACAACAGCTTCAGGCTGGATAGTGGATTCAACCATTTCCTCCATGGTAGTGTTCCCAGTGTCTATCGGTGTTCCCCCTCCTGTCTTCCTTGCTTCCTTCAGACGGGCAGCTATGCGCTCCTTGGCCCGACTGCGCATGTCGTACCATCTTTTCTTCAGGTCGTCGATGGTGCGGTGTGTCACCCCACTGGCATTCACCCGGTTCTGGATCCGGATCCATATTTTCCTTTTCTCCTGCTCTGCCACTTTCAATGATTGTTTCCCAAACAGCTTATCATGGCTGTGGACAACTCCCTCAATGAGTGTGTCACTTTCTTTTTCTGAGAATTTCATTTTCCGCTTCCTGCCTGATTGGCTGTCCTCTGCTGTTTGTGTGCTTTCCATTTTCTTGCAGTTACCAGGTTTTTCCAATTGCTCAATGCCACTGCTAGTTAGCTCCCAGAGCCAGCTCCCTCCTCTCCCTCTGACTGTGAACTGGGAATGGGGCTTGTGCTGCTCACTTCCTGGTTCTGATGTCATCAAGATGCATCACAAATGCGACTTCGCTATTTGCGAATTCGCTATTTGCGAATTCGCAAATTTAGGATTCGCTATTTGCGAAATCGCTATTAGCGAATTCGCAAATTTAGGATTCGCAAGAGAAATTGCGATTTTTTGCGATTCTTTATTTTTTCGCAATTTTTTTGTTGCATCTGTTTTTGCGATTCGTTATTTGCGAATCGTTAAAATTCGCAATTAAGGATTCGCAAAATTTTACATTGATGCATGTGCCCCAAAGTCAATGCCATGAAACCAAAAACTTGCATCTCCAGTATGTTTCTCATTGTAATGCTCTGTGATTGGGTATCTGGTATCCCTGTTTCTAAGGGCTCTCCAGTGTTCCTGCATGCGATATTTGAGACAGCGTGTTGTGCTGCCTACATATATAATACCACATGCACATCCAAGTACATAAACAACATGTGTCGTATTGCAATTTATAAAATGACCAATAGTGTACGTTATCGCGGTATTGTAATGAAAAGTTTTCGTTTTATTTTTACCCATGGAACAGACGTTACACATACCACAGATAAAAAAACCTTTTGGTTTCAATGGCAACCACGTTTCTCTGCCAGAAGGTGTCATCACATAGCTTGGGCACAGACGGTTCCTCAAAGCACTTCCCCTTCTGTAAGTGACAGAAGGCCTTTCACTGACGAAATCCTTTAAGCCAGGGACTTCAGTTAGCAAGTGCCAATTTCTTCTGAACACATTAAAAATCCTATCACTGTGCATAGTATACTGAGTGATGAATCTGGCCTTGCTTTTGTTTCCAGTGGCATTAGTAGGCCGAGGTGCATCACACAGTGTACACTCCCTATCCGTATTAAGAATTCTTGTCTCAGCCTTATCCAGGATCTCTTTACTGTAACCTCTTTTCATGAATCTTTTTCTTGATTCCAACAGGTTAATCTGGAACGGTTCCTTTTCACTGCACGTTCTTCTAATGCGAGTAAACTCGCCAAAGGGGATATTTCTAATGACAAAGGCAGAGTGCGCACTTTTTGCATGCAAAACAGCGTTGCATGAGGTCTCTTTCCTATATAGGGTGCTTTGAATCATACCATCCTGAACATAAAACTTTATATCAAGAAAGTTCATGCTCTCCCTATGGTGTGACATGGTCAGTTTGACATTGAAGCTATTGTCATTGAGATAGATAAAATACTGCTCCAACAGATCAAGAGAGCCAGACCATAAGCAAATGACATCATCGATGTACCTCCCCCAGAACACAATGTGTTCGGTCCAGGGGGAGGCACACCTGGCCCAGGCATGCTCCCACAGGCAAACTTGATTAGGAGCTGTCACAGACATTTGCTTTCAACAGTCCTTACATGGTTTAAAATCTGTTGTTTTAAAAGGTGACATTTCCCTTGCACCAGGGATTTTTCTAATTTTGTAGGATAAATTGGTGTCTTAAAGACAAGAGGTTGCTCCGAATCTATGTCTGGTGGCGCAGAAAGAAAGAGGCTGATTTCAATGGGAAGGAGTGGTGCCTTTATGGGCCCGCACATTATTTCTGGAGCTGAACAGCAGCAGCGCGGAGCCGCATGGTGCCACCTACCTGTTCGGAGAGGTACTTCTCAAATGTTTCCAGATCCAGTCAGATGCCTGGGGAATATTCAATAGGTGAGGAATCTGCAGTTAGAATACTTTATAAGAATGTTCCAAACAAAGCACTATGTCGAGCACCTGTTGTGCAAGCAGGAAGGTAATAAAAAATGCAGACATAACCCTTGGAGATTTAGGTTTGTCTGGCAACCTATTCAGTTACACAATAAGACTACTAAGCAGAATAACATGATACACACTCTGCACCATCATTACCCCTGCTACATCAGCTATCTTATTGTGCTTACTAAACCCATTAGCCTCACATGGGTTACCTGTATGCCTTACAGAGGATTTACTTCTAGTGAATCATAAACATGTGCCCAGATACACCAAGTGGGCTTGCATCCATCTAAGTCAAATACTGGTTGTAAGAAATTGGTGTATTAGTTGAAGGGGGTAAAACTCACTTGACACAGAGCAGTCAGACTTAAACTTAGAGGCAATGTATAAAGTGTTTATTTATTTAGAGAGTTTTCTATAGCACATACATATCCGGGTGTCTGAGAGTGCTGAACAAAAGAGAGAACATTTTCCAGCTTTATGGGTGGTTATATAGATTCAAGCTCAGTTAAATACATGTTCAATATTTAATAGAGAAAGATAGCAACCTGTAGTAGAGGTTACATACATAGAATTCTATTGTATAAATTTGGTTAAGAATATGTTCTCTCGTTGTGTTTCCTCATCTGTGGTAGACCTGGAGGACCAATTGTAAACAAACTATGGATTGTCAGATACAAGCCTGGTATTTCTCTAAGTTTGTTGGTGGTGTTTTAGGCAAACTCAAGATCCATCTGTGCCAAGGTGTCATGGATAGTGATGGGTTTGTGTGTAGCTCTACTGGTAAGCTGTTCCAGATTCTAGTTGTGCTAAGAGAAGGAGCATGCATGGGTCCTTTCCTCCTTGAAACGGCGCAGTGCTCGTAGTAGTGAGGATGACAATTTTTCGGTCCTTTCTAGTTTCTTTTAAAGGTATTTTGGTGTTCCCATGCGATGAGCTTGGTGTGTGATACAAGGTGTTTTGTAAACATATTTTGCTTCTATGGGGATCTAGCCTAGTTTTGTCAGTGTGTGTTATATGGTTATGCCGTCAGCCTCCTGTTGTAAGTCTAGCAGCTGCACTGTTGCCCTCATCGGTTACAGGTTAGTATCGAGAGTACTAGGGATTTATCACAGATTTTTGGTCATCTTACGGGATGAAGGGATTGATCTTTATTTTTGGGCTTATGGGTGGCAAGGGAATTTTTAGAGTTTAGGGTGGGTATGGGTTTTTGGGTGGCAAGGGTATTTTATGGTTTAGGGTGGGTATGGGTTTTTGGGTGGCAAGCATATTTTTAGGGTTTAGGGTGGGTATGGGTTCTTGGGTGGCAAGGGTATTTTTAGGGTTTAGGGTGAGTATGGGTTTTTGGGTGGCAAGGGAATTGTTAGGGTTTAGGGTGGGTATGGTTATGGGGTGGCAGGGGTGTTTTTAAAGTTTAGGGTGGGTTTGGGTTTTTGTGGTGGCAAGGGAATTGTTAGGGTTTAGGATGGGTATGGGTTTTTGGGTGACAAGCGTATTTTTAGAGTTTAGGGTGGGTATGGGGTTTTGGGTGGCAAGGGTGTTTTTAGGATTTATGGTGGGTATAAGTTTTTGGGTGGCAAGGTTTTTTAGGATTTAGGGTGGGTATAAGTATTTGGGTGGCAAGGTTTTTTAGGATTTAGGGTGGGTATGAGTTTTTGGGTGACAAGGTTATTTTTAGGGTTTAGGTTGATTATAGGTTTTTATGTGGTAAGGGAATTTTTAGGATTTAGGGTGGGTATGGGTTTTTATGTGGTAGGGGAATTTTTAGGTTTTAAGGTGGGTATGGGTTTTAGGTTGGCAATCAGTGATGTCATCACTGATGTCACTGACCATGTCATGAGTGATGTAATATGTGAGATCTTAATCAGTGCATTATGGGGGCAGAAGTTATAGTTAGCTCAGGTAACTATAACTGCTGAATTTCACTGGTTTTGTATGAGTGAATTCTGAGCCTAACTATAACGTCCCATTTACGTTTGTTTTTTTCAGTGAATATCTAAGTTTTTTAAATTCTATTTCCTAACTCCAATGTCCCTGTAACCTTTGGGTTTTTAAGTGAATTTCTGAGGTTTTTCAAATTCTATTTCCTAACTATAACTTCCCTGTAAACTTTGTTTTTTTAAGTACATTTTAATGTTTTTTTTCACTAGTAGTCGCGTTTGCAGAGTGGGGGACAAATGGGGTGGGGCCTCTGACCAGCTCTCAGGAATTCCTCTCTATGGGACTTACTGGAGGTAACAGGTGGGCTTCTTGGCCCCCAAGTTCCCTAAGCATCCAAGAGTGTTTCTTCCCCATGTTACACATCATGACATGATCAGTAACATCACTGATGACATCACAAATGACATCACTGATGATATCATCCATAGAACCACTCACACACCTACTCACACCCCCATACAACCTCTCGTATGCCCACTCACACACCCACACAACCAATCACATACCCATTCACAGACCCATACAAGTACTCACACACCCACTCACTCCTCCATAGAGCCACTCACACACCCACTCACTCACTCGTACAGCCACTCACACATATAGCTAATCATACAACCAGTCACTCTCCCCTAGACCCACTGACAAAGCCACACACTCAGCCATACAGCTACTCACACACCCACTTATTCACCTATATCGTCACTAACATTCCCACTTACTCACCCATACATCCTCTCAACACAGCCACTCACTCACCCATACAATCACTCACACACTCACTCACACACCTACACAATCACTTACATACCCATTCACACATTCATACTTGCACTCACACATCCGCTCAATCACCTATACAGCCATTCACATAGGCACTCACTCTCCAATACAGCGACTCACACACCAACTCACTTAACCAAACACCCACTCAAACAGCCACTCACTCTCCCATACAGCTACTTCTTCCATACCCAGTCACTCACTCATACAGCTATTCAGACACCCACTCACTTACCCATATAGTCACTACACACCCAGAAACCCACCCATAGAGCCACTCACACTGCTACTCACCCATACAGCCAGTGACAAACCCACACACTCACCAATACAGCCAGTCACACAGCAATGCACTCACCCACACAGCCACTCACACACCCACTTATACACCATACATTCGCTCACCCACCCATACACACAAGGATACATACAGGCACACAGCCACTCATAATATATATGTTAGAAGTAGAATCAATGAGTAGTAGTGCGCCTAGTATACTAATTTAACTTTTGCAGTAGGTTAGTATATATGTTTAACACCCATAAACTCTTAAAAACACTTACACTTACTTGATTATGTCATCAGTGATGTCATTTGAGATGTCATCAGTGATGTCACTGACCATATCATGAGTGATGTAATTTGTGAGGTAATAAGCAGTGCAGAGTGTTGGAGAAAGGTGGCTTGGCCTCTGACCACCTCTCAGCAATCGCATTGTGTGGGGCTTATTGGAGGTAACAGCTGGTCTTGTTGGCCCTTAAGGACCATCAGCAGTCAAAGGGACTTCATCCTCAAAACAGCAGTGTTCCAGGAAGCGCATTTGCAGAGTGGTGGAGAAATGGGGCGGGCCTCCAGTGAGTTGCTGGCTTTTTAAAAGATTTAATTTTTCTATTTTTTAGTGAGGAGGATCCGTGTGGCCCCCTTCCCTGTACCAATTTGAGCCCAGGGAACCACATCTCCCATGGCCAGCCCTTTTAAAAAAAAAATATATAAAAAAATGGAGGTACCCCCTCCCAGACCGATTTCGGCCCAGGGGACCTCATCCCCGGGGCCCTGGCTTTTATTTTTTTTAATATATAATTTAAAGGGAGTGGGGCAGAGTGGCCCCCCTCTCGGGCCATTTTCAGCCCCGGGGATCCTATCCCCCGGGGCCGCGCCCTGTTTTAAAAATGCTTTTAAAATAAACGAGGGAGCGAAGCCATACGGCCCCCCTCCCAGGCAGATTTTGGCCCCGGGGACACTATCCCGGGCCGGCCTGCAGTGTGGGTGCCCTGGTCCCACCCAGGGCACCCACATTTTCAACATTGGGGACCGTGGGGAAGCCTGAAGGGCCCCGCGGCCACTGCCGGCTTCCCACCTCCTGTGGGAGCCGACATTGCTTTGAGACCCAGGGAGCTGCTAATATGCAGCTCCCTGGATCCCAAAGCAATGTGCCTGTTTCCCTGCTCGCTTGACAGCAGGCAGGGAAACAGACACAAGCATTTTCTGCTCTAGCTCACTGAAAGTGGAGCTGAGTGGGCACCCCAGGACATTGCTGGAGCCGGCCTGGGGGTTGGCGGTCCCCAAGGCCATGTAGGGCAACAGGATGGGGGCCGCAGGGCTCCCCTCCTTTCTTCTTTTAGGGCCTGCCAAAGGGAGGTGGCAGTCCCCGGGGCTGATAATGGCCTGAGAGGACGGGCCACGTGGCCTTTCTCCAATTTTAGTGTTTGGCTCCGGGGAGTTTGTGGTCCCCAGGGTACAGGGAGTCCGTGAGGCCCCCCAATCCAAATATTAAAAGCTCCTGGGAGGTGGTGATCCCTGAGGCTGCGGGCAGACCCAGTGGGCCTACCTGCATACATAATAAAAAGTGCCCCGGGAGGTGGCGATCCGCGAGGCTTGATAAGCCCTAGGAGGGGGCCCTGTGTTTCCCCTCCTATATTTATTATATGCCCTTGGGACCTGGCCCAACCGGGGGTTATTTAAAAGCAAGCACTGGAGCCTGCACTTGCTTTTTAAAAAAAAATGTTGTCACAAACTCACGAATCTCGTGATTTTGTGGCAACATTTTTAAAAATTAAAAATACTTTATCCCATGGCATAAATATATTCAGCATAAAGACAGAAGAAATATTTGTGATATGATGTAGGTATGCCATAAAGAAAAGGTTTTGTGCTTTCAAAAGGTGAGAATTATTGTTTTCATTTTTAGAAACTTACTGATGCATGTGCACTCTGAGTAAAGGAGTAATGTATGCACTTAGAGAGGCATGTATGCAATTATATATCAAGTGTGATATCTAGACTTATTCAATCACCCAGGTACTACACATGCACTCTTCTGAACACACAGGCACTAATTATGTAGTCATTGAACTACGCAGACGACACCCATGCGTTCATCCAATCACCCAGATAGTAGCAATGTAGTTATGTGAATACACAGTCACTAACTATGAAGATATGGAACCACTGATGTAGTTCCTACATACTCAGGGAATCATGCAGGCTCTACCTATATTCTGAGGGAATCACCTAGGCACTATCTATGCAATCATACAATCATCCAGGGAGCATTGTTGTACTTAACCAGAAACACATGTATTTACATGTTTTAGTGAGGAATATGTACTCTTTTAGAACCATGTGGTGAGTTATGTATGTAACCTGTCACACACTGTTTGTATGTACTCTGAAGAATTAGTGAGCTATATGCTGTGATACAGATTAATGTGCAGATTTTTGTATGCAGTGTTTCTCAAATTTTAAATATGACACATCCAAGTAGAAAAGTATTGAAACACTAAATCTACCAGTGACACAGTGGTAGAGAGGCACAGAAATAGCTCTTATGTTGTGCTTTTGGATTTACAGTATTGAGACACTGTATGTACTTTTACACTTCGGTTGATGTTTATTTTAAAAATGAGTACAAAAGGGATAAAGTGGTCTTTTAGCGTGTATACGTGAGAACTGGGATATGGTACAGTTGTGTTGTAGGAGAGGGTGCTATAATATTAAAAGGTAAGTAATAAATTAACTCTTGTGTTTTGGTTTGGGATTATTACATTGGAGTAAGTGTTTGTAGTTATGCAGGTAGGTTGATTTGTAGATTTAAAATTGCAACATAACAAACAAAAATGTTTTTCTATTATTCAGATAGAATGCCTTCAAAAGCTGGGAGGAAAAAGGAACAGAAGCAACTATAGCATTTATGCAGAACTGAGACACAAAAGGGGTGAAATTAAGAAAAAGTGGTGAAAGAAAAAAGAGCTACTGCTAAGAGAACAAGGTCACTTCTTAAAAATATATGTGGGCATTTCCAAAGATGACAAAATAATGAAAATAAAAATTCAAACTATGAGAAAGAATAATAGTGGACAAAATCTATATAACAAAAACAGAAAAGAATGTAACAAAGATGGGCACACCTTAACCAGGAGACAGAAGCAATTTAAGGAAATCAGAGCTAGGATGATTCGAAGTAGAGTAGTTATAAATTTACTGAGAAATATGAAGAAGTATAGAAGAAGGAGAGAGGCACTGAAACAGAAAGACCGAGTTGAGAGAGTAGTTGATAAGGCCTTTTCTTTGAAGAGGAAGCTTTTCATTTTAATAATAAATAGAATGAAGACCCTTGACAAAATGGTGTTGTGCATGAGGAGACAAAAGCAGAAAAAATTATTAGTGAATAGAAGTAACTTTTGTACAGTTTTTAGTGGAGAATGGACACATACTTCTAGTACAGAGTTTTTCTTTAATGAAGAAAGCGATCTCCAGGGTAATCGATTAGTTCATGCTATTGATTACGGAGGACGATGTTATGAAATGAAGAATAACACTCCTATAGCGAAAGAGGTGATGATATCTACAAATGTAGGTACAAGGAAGGTGGAGTCAGGTGCGTGTATAGAAATGGAATTGTAGTAGTGTTTGTAGTATTTTACAGCAATCCATTGATAAATTAAGGACATTTCTACATATCTTTCCAAGGTGAAGTTTAAAACACAAAATAAGTACTTTACAAGGATCGTGGCAAGGTTAGAAAGCATGCAGATTTGCAGGGACACTCGCTAGCTTATTTATCAAACAAAGTGTACCAAAGCACCTTTCATTATTTCAGGATGTTAGTTGCACACCACTCAACAATGCAAACTTTAGCTAGGAGGCTGAACTATGTGAAAACTCCTGCTTTATTTTTAGGAGAAATGAATAGAGCACTTTTGTATGGCACTGTGGCAGATGTAGAAGTGATTTGTGATGATGTGCAGTTTTGTTTCCTTGGTCCTCAGTAGGATTCTAGGGACAATGAAGAATTGTTAAGAGGAGGAGTTGTGGAACAGGACACAGATATTACAGTTGATAGTTTTGAAGAAGAGATTACAAAATTTAACACGGTGAGGTCTAAAAAACCAGAGTATGTTTGTATACGTTGTCAACGCACTCACTAGAAGATTTACATACAGACTGTTGACTTGTGTTTAAAAAGTGAAAAAGTAAATAATAATAACTGGCAAAAGTTAGCTGTGTATTTATTTGCAGAGGAATGCTTTGACTTGTCCATGGGGCAAGTTATATGTAAGTACATAGATATTAGATATCCATTTTGTAAGATAATAAAATGTCTGCTAAAGTAGAATAACTAGGAAGGGCCAAAAAAAAGAAAAAAATCAACATTTATGATTCTTTGCAGCATTGCGAAGGGCTCTTATGGACTGTTCTCCAGAACTCACTACAACTCCACAATCCATGCATTATGATGCCATCTGGGACAACTGTGGAGCCAAATCTGGAAGTTGAGATTGAACCTCTGAATGGAATATCTGTGCCCTAGTGTTGTTGTGGCTGGTATTGAAGTTCAGGATTTTTCAGCCTTGCGTTGCCTTCTTGCTGCTTTTACACTATTGCTTTGGTATGTTTTTAGATGGCAAAGCATGGACATAGTCCCAGAAAAATACTTTTTATTTGTAACCCTTGACAATGTCTTATGACACATTGTGATTGCGCAAATCTGCTCACAATGAACTCCTCTTAAAGAATTTTCAACATAGATAGATAAATGGGCATGTTCTTCTTATTGTTTTAGTTGAAAAGAGTTTTATCCAATGATATTCGTTTTTTTCGGTGACATGATTTTCTGTTTTAAAAAAAATTAAAAATTGTGGTTTGGCAAAGTTGTACATTTTTTTGGTTGGATTTATGGTTTGAGATGTTTTCTATGTTAGGTTTTAGGATGATAGAACATGGATGTTATCACACATGAATATTTCTTGTTCGTCCCTCTAGAGTGGGTCTTTTCACAGAGTGCGCATTGCACTACTTTTGGAGCAGTTTTTCATTCTTGTTTTGGATAAGAATGGATATTTTGATGGGTGTTTTGTAGATTTGTTCTATTCCTGAGTCCAATGTTGAAAGTTATTTTTTTTAATTGCTGTTTTTGTTAACTGTGTTGTTAAAATAAAGTTAAACAATTATATTGCTAAACAGCTAGACTCAAACTTTGTGAAAAATATGTTTTTATATCTGCTTTACATTTTGTCATTTGTATTTGTGACTACTGATGTAATGGCGACCTCCGGTGTTGCTGTGAAGAAGTTAAATGCATTTTTGATGTAGTTATTTCGACAAATGAATACAAAGGGGAAAGTTAAATTAGTATCTTACGAAATAGCTACACTGAAACTGTATGTAAAATATGTCTATATATGTTTTACACTTTGTCAAAAACACCCGGTATTCACAGTGTGTCCTTGGCAATTGCACTCATAGAATCACACAGGCACTACCTGTGCAATCATAAAGGACGTCCTTTCTCCACCACTCTGCAAACGTGCCTCCTGGCACACTACTAGTTGGGGGATGAAGTCACCTTCGCTATTGAGGATCGTTGGGGGCCAACTACCCCTCCTGTTACCACCAGCAAGTCAAACGCAGTGAGTTTCCTAAGAGGTTTTCGGAGGCCACTCACCCTTTCGCCACCACTCTGCAAACGTTTCTCCTGGCACACTACTTGTTGGTGAATTAAGTTCTCTTGGATGCTAAGGGAAATTGGGGACCAAGAAGCCCTCCTGGTACTTTCTGAAAATCATACACAGCGAGATTCCTGAGAGCTGGTCAGAGGCTCTGCCCCCTTTCCCCACCATACTGCAAACACCATTTCTACTTAGAAAACCACAGAACTTCGCAGAAAAAACAAAAGGTTACAGGAATGTTATAGCTAAGAATTAGCATTTAAAAAACCTTCGAAATTTCACTGAAAAAAACAAAGGTTACAGGGCCGGTATAGTTAGGCTGACATTTCACTTGTACAAAACCAGAGAAATTCAGCAGTTATAGTTAGCTGAGCTAACTAAAACTCTCACCCCACAATGCACTGCTTATGACCTCACATATTACATCACTCATGACATGGTCAGTGATATTTCTAATGACATCACTGATGACATTACTGATGACATCATCCAGTGACTATGAATGTTTTAAAAAAGTTTATGAGTGTTAAATATATATACACCAAGGTGTATTGGTGAATCAGTGGGTGTAGAAGTGCTTGTACGGATGAGTCAGTGGGTTCGTGACTAACTGTATAGTGAGTGATTAGGTGTCTCTGTGAATGTATAGTTGAGTGACTGGTTGTGTGAATGTTTGTATCAGTCTTTCAGTTGGTGTCTAAGTGGCTGTATAGGTGTGTGAGTGGGTATGTAAGTGGCTGTATGGGTGATTGATTGATTCTCTGAGCACCTGTATGGGTGTCTGAGTATTGGTGTGGGTGGATGAGGAAATGTGTGACTGCCTGTATGGATGAGTCAGTGGGTGAGTCAGTGGCTGTATGGGTTAGTGAGTATGTGTGTTAGGGGCTGTATGGGTGATTGATTGTGTATATGGCTATGTGGGTGAGTAAGTGGATGTGTCAATGGTCTATAGTTGATTAACTGGGTATGTGAAAGGCAGTATAGGTGAGTGATGGGATATATGAGTGACTGTATGTGTGAGTGAGTGAATGTGAGAGTCGCTGTATGGGTGAGTGTGTGCTTGTGTCAGTGACTATAGGTCAGTGAGTAGATGTTAGTATATGCATGAGTAAGTAAGTGGGTGTATGTGTAACTGTATGGGTGAGTAAGTGGCTGTGTGATTGACTGTATGGGTGAGTGAGTAGGTGTGTGAGTAGCTCTATGGGTGACTGACTCAGTGTGTGAGTGGCTGTATGAGTGGATATGTCAGTGGCTGTATTAGTGAGTGAGTGGATGTATGAGTGGCTGTTTGGGTGATTCAGTAGATGTGCATGTAGATCTATGAATTAGTGAGTGGGTGTGTAAGTACTGGTTTGGGTCTGTGAATGTGTTTGTGAATGATTGAGTTGGAGTGGGAGTATTAAAGGTTCTATGGGGGTGTGAGTGGATGTGTTAGTGATTTTGTGGATGATGTCATCAGTGGTATTAAGTGATGTCATTTAAAATATCATCAGTGATGACACTGACCATGTCACGAGTGATGTAAAATGTGAGGTCATAAGCAGTGCATTGCGAGGGCACGAGTTATAGTTAGCTGCTGAATTTCACTTGTACAAGTGAAATCTAAGCCTAACTATAGCGTCTCTGTAACCTTTGTTTTTTTCTTTTTTTTTTCTCCCTTTTTTTGATTTCAATCAATGATAAAATCAATACACATCGTAATTCATTAACACAGTCTTAGTAAAAGCTGATAAAAACAGAGTGCAAAGGCTATAATTCCACCCAAAATTAGGACATAAGCAGGAAGATAAAACATAGACCCGAATATATTGCACTATACATAGTTATTAATAATTGATATTTAATCTTTCAAATGTTCGATCATAGGGCCCCATATCTGCATACCCAACTTGCGCCTACGTGGGCCTTTAAGAACGTATAAACTATATTCAAGATTAAAAATAGTATAAAATCTAGCTCTCCACAGCTCAAAGGTCGTGGCGTCCTTCTGCAGCCACATAGAAGCAATGCAGAGTCTAGCTACAGCTGTGGCCAGGAAAATTATAAAGCAGAATGTGCTGGTTGCCCCACCCTCACATTTTCTTCCATCCCTAACAGCATAGTAGAGGCTGATATATTTATGCCTGCCCCGGTTATTTCACATAGGAACTTCTCCATCTGCTCCAGGAGATTGGTCAAACACCCACATGCAAAAAAGATATGTACAATGTCCGCCCCGTCTAATCCACAGCGAAAACATTTCCCATCATTTGCCCCTCCCCATTTAAACATTTTGACGGGGGTGTGGTACAGGTTAAACACGGTCTTGTAGTGTTGTGATCGCAAGTTAGCAGACAATAATATCTTCCCTGCTAGATCGATAGATTGCTCAAAACGAATGCCCTGACACCCTAACCTATTATTCCACTTTAGATTTTCTGCATCTAAATGATCATTCTGAGTGTCGAGCAGCATATTATATAGGGTACCGATACGGGATTTATTTCTAATAGCCTCGCAAAAAGGGATTCAAGTCTATCGTCCATCGTTTTTTACCTAGATAGTCACGAATCTGTAAAAATAAAAACAATTCAGTCTTAGGCAGCTGATATCTATCAGCTAACATAGCATAGGATGCCAAATTCCCATTGACATATAGATCACCAATGTGTAAAATCCGTTTGCGTCTCCATCTGTCAATAGTCCTATCCCAAAAACCCGACGGAAGTATCCCAGTAGCAGTTGTGGGAGTGTAGTACGAGATGGCTTCAAATTGATAAAGTTTCCGTATGACCTTCCAAACCTTATAGGCGGTGCATAACACCTTGAACCAGGTTTTTTTATAATAGCTGAATTCCAACATCACAATCAAACGGCTCTTGGCATCAACGCCCAACAACATCTGATAAATAGATGGGGTTTCAGCTATATTACTAACCTCTTCTCCAGTTAATAAAAATTTTGAAGGATACAGGCATAGTAATACAGTGTAAAATCTGGGACTGCCCACCCGCCTTTCTCCCGGGGTAGCGTCATAAAGCGCATTGCTCTCCGGGAACTCCCTTGGGCCCATAAAAACCTAGCACATATCGATTGAAGTAGTTGCAATTGGGGGCGGGTAAGTTCTAATGGGACAGATCTAAAATAATATAAAAGTTTTGGTAAAATCATCATTTTTTTTTAAACGTGTTTTTTATTAGCATTTGATCATTTTGTTACAACATAAGTCAATAATGGTACAGCATGAAGAGGTTTGTATCGTGCTCATGCATAAGACTGAAGAGTGAGAGACACCAATACTACCGGTGCCCAGCCCCAATCACACAAGAACCTAATAAAAAGATACAGTTTTCTCATGACATGGCTAGTAAGCTCATATTGCGTCCTAGTAAGGCCTTCACTCATCTGTCTTTCTTTTGCGACAGCCGTATTCTCAAACCTCCCAACGGGGGAGGTAGTCTCTACCAAGAGTTCAAGATCCCCGAGGGAATTACTGAATTAACTAAAACATAAACTAACCCCCCCTCTCCCCTCCCCCCACCCATCCCCTTACTGGTGGTGGCTGCCTAGTTGGTGCGTCTCAGCCAACATGTCAGTCTTAGTTCTGTTTATACTTGAAATAAGTGCATTGCTCTAGGGGAGGGAGGACATACCGCCGACGGTAACCCCTTCGTAAGGAAAGCAACCAGGGGCCCCCATCTGTATTCAAAGTTTTTGTAATCATCTCTAAAGATGTCGGCCATCCGTTCTAAGCTTAGGAGTTTCCATAGTCTGGAGTGCCACAGTGAAATAGCAGGTGCCTCTTTTTTCTTCCAGGCGGCCGCGATCGCTACTTTCGCGACCCCAATGCATGTCCACATGATGGCCTTATCAGCCTTGGTTTGGTGCTTAAGTGATGGATCGCACAAGCCCAGGAGGACTTCTGCCATAGTGGTCGGTATGGGATAACCTAGTATATCTTTGATTTGTGCAAGAATTTCTTCCCAGAAGGGTCTTATCCCAGGGCAGTCCCACCAAATGTGCTGGAAATCTCCTAGTAGCGCACACCCCCTCCAGCACCTGTCGGACGAGCCAGGGAATATCTTTTTAAGCTTGGCGGGGTAAAGGTACCAGTCCATCATGGTTTTGAGATGAGCCTCGCGTAGTTCCGTGGAATGATTACATTTCACAATGTCAGACCATAGGCCCTCCCATTCTTTATCGGAGATGTTGCGCTGCGAAATACCCTCCCACATGCTCATATAGCGGGGCGTGGAGTGTGCAGAGAGGCAAGAAGATAGGAATACAGATAGGAAATCACCCCTTCATAGAATCCACTTTTTGTACATAGCTTTAGAATTTCGTAAGTGGTCTAGTGGCGGCCTCGTAGCTGGAAGGTGTGAGCGCCCAGTGCTTCAATTGAAGGTAGTGGAAGTGTTCAGTGTGTTCCACCCCGTAGTCCCTCTTGCAGTTGTCAAAGGTGAGGATGTCATAGTTGTGAAATAGGTGAGTCAGTGCCCTGCACCCTCCCTCTCGCCACTGATCAAAGAGCCCTTCCTGCATGGCCGGGGGAAATGCCGGGTTGTAGTGGATTGGCGTGTAAGGGGACGGAAATGTGGTCCACTGGGTATTATGTGAGACAGAGTACCATACCTTCAGGGTGGTCCGGGTGGGGGTGCTAAGGTAGGTGTTTTTTGGTCTGTCGGTCTTGTGACGCCAGATGAGATCCCAAATCGACCGCCCAGCGACGGCCCTGTCCATATGAAGCCAATGCTTCTCTGATTCCCTTTTGGCCCATTCGGTGACCACCCTCAGTTTGGCTGCTTTATAGTATAGCCCGAAATCTGGAAGGCCCACCCCCCCCCCTCTTTCCTCGGCCGCCTCAGAATTGCAAAGGAAAACCGCGCTCGCCCCCCTTGCCAGATAAACTTCAAAACCATTGATTTTAATTTGGGGAGAAGGTCTGTGTCTAACTCAATGGGAAGAGCCTGAAAAAGGTAGAGAAGCTTAGGTAGCACAGTCATTTTAATCGCGTGTATGCGACCAAGCCAGGATATAAAAAGCGGTTTCCAGCGTGCAAGATCTGTCTGGAGTCGCAGGAGGGCGGATGGGTAATTGGCTTTGTACAGCTCTTCCACTCGTGGTGTTAACTGGACCCCCAGATATTGAAGGGGGCGGGTAGTCCATTGTAATGAGGTGCATGTCCGTAGCGTCTCCACCTCAGCCGCTGGGATTGTGAGGTTAAGGATGGAGGATTTTTCCATATTGATTTTGAATCCTGCAACTGTTTCGAAGCGCCTGAGCTCCACTTGCAGTGCGGGGAGAGAAGTAGCTGGCTCTGCAAGGGACAGGAGCACATCGTCCGCAAATAGCGATATCTTGTGCGATTCTCCACTAAAGGGGATACCTCGTATCTCTGGTGATGCACGGACCGCCACAGCCAGGGGTTCGATACTAAGAGCAAACAGTAGCGGCGAGAGAGGGCACCCCTGGCGGGTGCCTCTAGTAAGAGAGAAGGAAGACGACAGCACCCCATTCACCTGGACTCTCAGCGAGGTTGAGTATAGTTGGCCCGGACCATAGTGATAAATTTGTCGTCAAATCCGAAATGAGTAAGGGCAGCGAAAAGGAAGGCCCAGTCCACCCTATCGAACGCCTTCTCGGCGTCAAGGCCTACCAATACTACCGGGATCTGCTGCTTATTAGCTTTTTCAATTAGGTGGATGATACGTCTGGTGTTATCATGAGTTTGGCGTCCTTTGATAAACCCAGACTGGTCTGTATGAATGAGGTCCGGCATCAAGTCATTCAGCCGTGCCGCGAGAATGGACGAGTAAAGTTTTGCATCCAGGTTGAGGAGAGCTATAGGGCGATATGAGGCACATTTCTGCGGGTGTTTCCCCTGTTTCGGAATGACTGTTATCACTGCCTCCGCCATCGTGGGGGGGACCGTACCCGTCTCGGCCATGGTGTTGAATAGATGGGTCAGGTGAGGTAAAATATCGGGAGCAAAAGTTTTATAAAATTGAGCTGTATAGCCATCCGGGCCTGGGGCTTTGTGCGGTTTGAGAGATTTAATGGCGAGGGCCACTTCCCCCGAGGTTATGGGGGCCGTGAGGTTTTCATTCCATTCCGATGTAACTTGGGGGAGGGACAGGGCTCGCAAGTATTCATTTTGCCCTTCTGTGTCATGCAGTTCCCCTGTGTACAGGGTTTGGTAGAAGGCACCAAAGGTGTCTGCTTTATCGATGTCTCTATTGGTCAGCCCTCCCCCCTCCATTAGTATGCCTCCTATGTATTCCCTTTCTCTCTTTTCTTTCAGTTGGCGGGCCAGATATCTACCAATCTTGTTCCCCTGGGAGTAAGATATCTGACGAAGCTTCAGAAGGGTGTGTTCTGCCCTGTTGTTGTAAATGGCCCTAAGTTTTCCTCGCAGTGTGGTAAGTGTGCGTAGGGAGTCCCTGGTGGGTTTTGTTTTATGGGAAGCTTCTGCCAGTGAGAGTGCCGCCTCTAGCTCTATCCTTTCCTGAGTCCTTCTTTTGTTCAGCGCGGAGTTAAGCGCGATGCAGCGCCCTCTAAAGACTGCCTTAAAGGCATCCCAGGTATTGAACTCTGAGGTGTCGGAGATCACGTTCTGGGCAAAAAAATCCTTGATCGTGTCTCTGAGTTCCGTGAAAAGCCCCTTTTCTCTCATAAGAGAAGCCGGGAAATACCATTTGGGGGGTGTAGCCGCCTGCGGGCTCCAGGAGAGACATATCGAGACCAGGCAGTGGTCCGATATTGAAAGCGGAAAGATCTTCGCCTCCTGCAGAGACCCCACTAAATGTTGGCTGATGAATATGTAATCGAGTCTAGAGTACGTGCGGTGCACGTGTGAGTAGAAGGTGTAATCCCTCGACTGGGGATAAAGAGTCCTCCATGTGTCCCTAAGGCCCATATTGTGGATCTGTTGTTTAACCTCCCTGGTAAAGCCGCTGGATTCGTGTCTATGGGGGTGTGTGCTGTCAAGATCTGCTTGCCATGTTAAGTTGAAATCACCTAGGAGAAGTGTCGGCCCCTCCGCAAATCCCTGTATTTTCCCCAAAAGTAGCGGCAGGAAGGGTGTCTGACCCGTGTTCGGTGCATAGGCCGAAATGAAAGTGCAAAGTTTACCCTTCAGTATGCCTTTGACCATTACCCAGCGGCCCTCTTTGTCTGATTTAGTAGCAGTAGGTTGAAATGTCATAGAGGTATGAAAAAGAAGCGCCATCCCCCGGTGTTTAGTAAGCGCAGAGGCTCCATAGATCAGGGGGTATTGAGGATGGCGAAAGCGAGTCTCCTCTGCGTGCGAAAGATGTGTCTCCTGCAGCGCCACAATATCTAAATGATGATCAGCGATGTATTTCCAGACCTTCTGGCGTTTCTGTGGTGAATTAAGGCCCTTTACATTTCAGGATCCTAGTGTAATTACCATTGGTTCCTTGCATCCCCCCTCCGCCCTCTAGAAAGCCGTTGTATATCACTCATGTCCCACGCACCGCAGCTCCTGCCCTGCATAAACCTGAGGAAGCTGCCATGCATAGAGACGAACCTGTGGCACACACCTGCGTATGTAGTCGCATTAAAAAGCCACCACCAGTCTCCCTCCCTCCCTCCCACCCGCCCCCTTCCCAACAAACAAAAAAACAACGTTACCCTCATGAACAAACGTCAGAGTGATGACAGAGCTCCGACACTGGGGTGAAGCTCCCCGTTAAACATATTGGGGGAGCTGAGGGACCGAGGTCCCCGTTCGCGCCCGCCCCGTACATATCCAAAAACAATGTTATGTGCCTATACCATGGCATTGACGTATCAAGTTTGGCCCTGGTCATTTCGTCCTTGGGCGGCCTACCGTAATCGCCGGTCCCCCTGGTAGCCAAAGGTCCGCCTGTTCTGGACTCGTTCATAGTTCATATTGTCCTTGGGGTCTGGCTTCAGGTCCCGGCTCGGGTCACATCGAGGCCTGTCCTAGTACCCCACCCCCACCAGATCCACTGACAGAGGGCGGTGACTGCCGCAGCCCCCGGCATCCACAGGGTCTTGGCATTGTTTTTAGGGAGGATCTATATGATCAACGTATCAGGGTTCAGTAGAAGTGGCCTCCCCTCCATAAGACCTTAGTTCTCGTCACCTTTATGGCCCGTGGTGGTCAATTTTTGGGGGTCCGTCCCTGGAGCGAGACCCCTCCTAAATAGGAAAGTGCAGTCCACTAGGCCTCACCTACGATTTCTCCTCCGGCCTGTGGTCCATGAGCTCATCTGAGGGCTGGCCCCGTCGGATCTCGTGTCTTGTGTCCTGCCGCGCTAGTATCCTCGGAGGGAAGACCCAGAAGGTCCAGTCCTTCCTGCAGGTCTGAGATGTGCCGTGGCTTGTTATTATATTCGAACGCCAGCCCAAATAGAAAGGTCCAGCGATATCGAACCTTATCCTCCCTCAGTTTCAGCATGATGGGCCTAAACGCCTGTCTCCTGGCCAACGTGGCCGGTGCTAGATCTTGAAAGATGGCGCATGAGTGGTCTTGGAAAGAGACCGTACCTTTTTTCCTGGCTGCGAGTAGTACTGCTTCCTTGACTTTATAGGAGTGAAATTTCACCAGCACGTCTCTCGGTCTTTTCTTGTCTCCAGTCGGCTGGCCTCCAACGCGGAGAACCCTGTCGAGCTTTATCTTGAGGGTGATTGGGCTCAGAATCTCGGCAAACAACCCCTCCAGAAAGGCCTCCAGATCTGTCCCCTCCGCGCCCTCCTCCAGGTCACGGAGTCGAAGGTTCTCTCTCCGGGCCCTGTTTTCTAAATCCTCCGCCTTTAATTGCGCTTGGTGCCATTGATCTTGGAGGGTATGGATGTCTTCCCGCATGGCGGCTGTGTGTTTATCGATATCCTGGGTTTGGGTTTCCAAGTCCAGGACTCTAGTGCCAACAGAATCAACATCCTGCTGAAGAGAAGTGAGCCTGCCGGTGAGGTCAGCTTTTAGTTGGTCTATCGATGCCTTGAGGTCCTGCCCCAGTTCAGCCCTCAATTCCATCTTGAATTCCCGCAGAGTTGCCAAAAGATCTTCTTTAGTGAGAGCCATGGTGCTCGCACCTCCGTCGCTACCTGAGGGCTGGCTCTTGTCTGCTGGTGGAAAGAAATCAGACACTCTGTTCGTGACCTTACACAATGACTTCTTTGGTGGCATAGGGGCCGGTCCCTCGTTCTGTGGCAGCCGTGGTGAAGGGTGGTGCACCAGGCGGCGCGTGATGTCTCCCCCTGGGAGGGTATGCGGCTGGATTGCCTGTCTGCTTTTGCCCTGCGTCCGACCAGTAGGGGGTGGATGGTGACCCTTTTACTCCAGGCCCAAAGCGTGGCTCTCTCCCTCAGGGCGTGTGGGGACCTGCGCCACCCTTCTCCATGTGGGAATCGGCCCGCGTTGCCCTCGTGGTTATCGGTGGGGCTGCGGGAGCGCCCGCCTCAGGTCCCTGAAGTGGGGTGGGAGCAGCAGCGGTGAGGGGAAGTCCCTCTCAGTTATCGGCACTCGCCAAGGGCCGCCATCTTAGGGTCAGGCAGGGCAGGGGCTTCGGCGTCAAAAGGGAGTCAGCAGTCCGCAGTGCCCAATATCATGCCTCCGGGAGCAGCAGCTGCGTTATAAATGGTCGGGGGTAGCTCCGCTCGACGGTCCGTGTCCGCCACGTACCTGCCGCATGACACTTCGTCTCCCAGGCCGTCGGAGCCTCACATGTCGCCGCAGCCGCCAGCGCCGGTATCGCACCACACACCCGGTGAGTTTACACCGCAATCGTCACCGGGCTCCGCAGTGTTTACCAGAGTGCACCGGCCGTCGCAATTCTACCTCCGGTGCTGCCGTTATCGGAGATCGGCCGCCCCTATGGAACGAGGGCCGCCATTTTGTCGCTCTCCGGCCTCGCTCATGTCTAGCCCCGTAACCAGTCGCCACATTAGGTGTGCCTCTGCCTCAGGGTAGCATTATGTGCCCTCCGCTTTCCGATGGCCACCCGTGCCTTCAGGATCGGTTTTCGGGTGGTATATGCTGCGATCGAGGCTCGAGGCTGCAGCGCGGACCGGAAGCCGAGGCGAGCTACGTCCGTCCGGCCATCTTGCCCGGCCACGCCCCAAAAATCATCATTTTAAGACAATTACATCGCCCCACCAGTGACAAGTGTAAGCATTCAAAACGATCTCGTTGTTGTTTGACTGTTGTTAAGATGGACCCCCAATTGACCTCTACTAGAGCTTTTAAACATGTCCTTAATCTGATGCCCAGATATGATACCTCATCCAAGACCCTAGGGTCATTGCTGTGGTCTTGATTTATGCACAAGATCTGTGTTTTAGACACATTGAGTTTGTAGCCTGAGACCAAGCCAAATGTGTGTGCTAACTGCTCTATCTCAGGCATAGCGGTGATAGGGTTAGGTGTTACAACCGCTATATCGTCCGCATACGCAAGGACCCGATATTGTTCTTGCCTACAAATAACAGATTCGATCTTCGGACTTTGTTCTAACATAGTTAAAAAGGAATTAATATACAATGAGAACAGTAAAGGGGAACACAGACATCCCTGCCTTGTACCTCTGGTAATGCATACCGGTTCAGACTCTAAGCCCATCATACAAATTTTAGCAATAGGGGTTCGATATAATACCTGAATAGCTTTGACAAAACTGGAATGAAAGCCAAGTCTTCGTAAAACCGCCCATAAGAATTCCCATGCAACCCGATCGAACGCCTTTTCCGCGTCCAAAAGGATCAGACCAAATGTATTACCCTGAGCATTGGCAGCATCTAGCAAAGTTATCACTCTGTTGATATGATTAACTGTGCTCCTTTCGGGTATGAACCCATGTTGCCAGATTGACACCAGGGGAGAGATGACTCTGGCCAGCTGGGTCGCCAATATTTTGGCGTATATTTTACCATCACAATTTAAAAGTGATATGGGTCGGTAAGAACCTGGAAAATCAGGTGGCTTGTCTTTTTTTTAAAAAATGATTATGTTTGCTTCGTCCCATGATAGTGGCGCTGCCCCTAGCTGTGCTTGTTGAAAAACAGTTAACATATCTCTTTTCAATTCTTGGAAAAAAGTGTTGTAAACTTCCAATGGGAGTTTATCGGGTCCTGCCGCTTTGCCGTTAGTTAGGACTGTTAATGGCTGACTCAAGCTCCTCCATAGTTATTGTTGATTCCAACATATCTACATCTTGTTGGCTTAGCTTTTCACAATTAAAATTATGCAGCAAGATCTCACTTGCTTGTACCGCAGTGCAGTCTTCCGTGTATAGTCCCTTGAAAAAATCATGAAAGACACCAAGAATCCTATCAGGGGTATCCACAGTATACCCGTGTTTATCCATCATGCCCTTAATTCTTTGCGCTGCTTCCTTTGTTCGCAGCCTTTGCGCCAAGCATCGCCCTGCTGCTTCGCCATATTCATAGCTTTGTTCTTTATTAAGAGTATGTTTGATAGCTATTGCTGTGCTCCACAGCAGGTTAATTTTGGCCTTACATCGTGCGACCTCAGTTTGCTGTAATGTAATATCCCCCATTGCTTGTATACCCAACATGAGATTCTCTTCAGCTATCATGAGCTTTGAATATAGTTCCTGAGTCTCCAATTTCAGCTGTCTCTGCTTGTGTAGCCCGAAGCTAAGAGTCTCACCCCTGAACCCAGCTTTTAGAGCATCCCAGATGAAACCCCATGTAGTAGAATTGCGGTTTATAAGTAAAAACTGCTTAATCCATTCGTTCATGTGCGGGACAAATGTTGCGTCCAACAATAGCTTCCTGTCAAATGAAAAGGATCTAACATTTGGACCCATGCTAATTGCCTGGTTATCAAGTACTAAGGGTCCATGATCCGCCGTGATCCGAGGAAAAACTTGTATTTTTGCTTCTACCAGTAATGCTGTGGGAATAAAAAAATTATCTAGCCTGACCAGTTTGTGATGCGGGTGTGAATAAAATGTAAAACCGGGGTCAGGGGCTCGTAGAATGGCCCAAGCATCGGCAAACCCGTGATCCGCCACCAAGTTCAGAAGAGACTTAAACACTTTGGGTTTCCTACCCTGTTGGAAATGGCCCTTTTTGCAGGGTTAGCCCCAAACATTTTGCCTCTTCCTCCTTTGTTTTTCCTGACCTGTGGTTGTTGGCTATAGAACTCTGGGCATTTTACCACTGCTGATCAGTGCTAAAGTGCATATGCTCTCTGTATAAATTGCTATTGTGATTGGTTATCCATGATTGGTATATTTGTTTTACCAGTAGGTCCCTAGTAAAGTGCACTGAGTGTGCCAGGGCTGGTAACTCAAATGCTACTAGTGGGCCTGCAGCACTGATTGTGCCACCCACATGAGTAGCGCTGAAAAGATGTCTCAGGCCTGCCACTGCAGTGCCTGTGCGCAGTTTGTTAACTGCCATGTTGACCTGGCCAGTGTACCCACTTGCCAGGCCTGACCCTTCCCTTTTCTTACGCATTGGATACCCCTATGGTAGGCCCAAGGTACCCCCCTGGGCCAGGTGCAGTGTATGTGAAAGGTAGGACATGTACTAGTGTGGGTGACATGTCCTGATAGTGAAATACTGCCAATTTCATTTTTCACTATTGAAAGGCTATCTTGCCCATAGGACAGAATGGGGAATGCTGTGTAACATGTTTACCTGCATATCTTCCCATAGGAGCAAAATAGAAATTTGAAATCTGGTATCCCTAAACTCAGAATTTAATAACACATCTTTTAGGGTGGATGGTTTTTAAATTCAGTGTTTGAAAATAGCACTTTTAGAAAGTGGCTATTTTTTTGTTCAACCTTTCTCTGTGCCTCTGCCTGCTGGTGGATTGACTGTCTGGTTTGAGAGTGACAGGGGCTGGGGTGGCTCCAGGAGTCTGGGTGAGTCAGCACTAGGCTGAATAGACATACCTGCATTTGGAGTGGTGGGAGGAGTAGCACCTGGGCCTGAATAGGGCTGTGCCTGCCTTCCACAATGCTGGCTCCACCTCCTGCGGTGTGTCTGATGACCCTGGCCCACACTAACAAAGGAAGAAGTTGTGTAATGGCAGAGTGCACCCAGAACTGGTTTGGACTGGGTCCAGGACCCCTCACACATAGAGAACAAAGACATTTGGGTTATAAATATGAGAGCTGAAACCCCTGAAAGTTAGACTACTTTGGAACCAAGGAGGAACCTTTGCTGAGGAGAAAAGCTGAAGAGCTGAAGGAGAAGTACTGCCCTTGCTGTGTGTCTGGGGTTGGCCTGCAGTTACTATTTCTGACAAAGGAAGGACAAGGGACTTTGCTGTGTGCTGTGTCCCCCTGCTTGACAAGGACTTTGCTGTGTGCTGTGTCCTGAAAAGAAAGACTCCAAGGGCCTGAGAAGAGCTGGCCTCCTGTTGTGGAAACACAGTGATATCAAAGTTTCCAAGACTACTTCTACAATCAAGAGGAACCTCTGCCCAAGAAGATCAACTGAAGAAACTGAGGAGAAGTACTGCCCTTGCTGTGTGCTCTTGGGCTGGCCAGCAGTTTGCTGATTCTACTGAGGGTGAGGACAAGGGACTTTGCTGTGTGCTGTGTCCCCCCTCTTGCAACAAAGACTTTGCTGTGTGCGGTGTCCTGAAGTAAAGAGTCTCCAAGGGCCTGAGGAGAGCTGGCCTCCTGTTACTGAAACACAGGACTATAAAAGTTTCCAAGATTCCCAGAAGAGCTGTGTGCCTGCGCTTCTACCCAACTGGTGTACTGCGTGGAGCCCGTGTTTGCCCGTGTTCTACAAGGAGAACTGTGTGCCTGCACTTCACCGCCGTGGGCCCGAGTTGCCAGCCAAGAGCCTGAGTATCGAGGGGCGAGGCGCTGTGTGCCCGCCGACCCGTGACCAGAGGAGAGCGCTGTGTGCCGTTATCCCCGCCGGCCCGGGAGCCTGACAGTGCTGTGTACCTGTAATCACCGCCGCCGGCCCGGGAGCCACGAGAGCACTGTGCTGCCTTCACCGCTGCCGGCCCAGAGTCCGCCGATGTCAGAGCAGAGCCGCGCTGGAATTGGTGCCAGCGCAGAGTGTCACCCGGCAACGAGGGGCTCGTCCAGGAGGAGCCGCGCTGAGTTCCTGTGAACACGAGGCGTCGCCAAGCAACCCGACCACGTCCCGGTGATCAGCTGCTGCCTGGAAGAGCAACGCGGGAGCCGAGACGAAGGGTTGCCTAGCAACCAGGAACTTCCCGTCGATCAGCGGTTGCCGCCAGGACTGCCTGCCTCAGGAGACGAAGCCGTAACCCCCCAGGTAACGTTCGGAGTGAAGTCCCGAGCCCGCGTGTGTGTCTCCGCCTGGGGGTAGATTGCGGCCATTTCCACAGTAACATTTGCATTCTGCTAATTCCACGGCCGCTCATTTTTTTGGGGGCATACCGGCACAATACCTGACCGCAGGGTCAGCTGTGGAAAAATATAAAAGGGCTCAAGCCGTTGAGGGGCATTGTTCATTGGTGCCGAAGTAATGTGTGCTGGTAAACCTACGTTTTAGCACGTGACTAGAGAACTGCTTTGCTCCGATACTATTGCTTAAAGGAATACTGAAACTACACGTTGGTTTTTAAAAAAAGAACACTACCAGAGAACATTCAGAGAAGAGCCTTAATTGTGTATGTTGGAGTTTTGTCGTGTTTGGTCTTGCCTAAATTTATATAAAGATATCTATTTTTTATAAATACCTGTGTGGTGTCCATTTGTGGTGTTTCACTGTGTTATTGTGGGTTTTGGTGCAAATACTTTACACATTGCCTTTGGGATAAGCCTGTCTGCTCGTGCCAAGCTACCAAGGGGGTGAGCAGTGGTTATCTAAAGTGTGTATCCCCCTTACCCTTGACTAGAAGCAAGGGCCCCTATTTGGACAAAGGTACCTACCTCTGCCAACTAGGGACCCCCATTTCTAACATTGGTGGCAGCGGTGGGATCTTCGCGCACTGTCAGATGGACAGGGGTCGGGAGATCTGCACCAGGCAGACTGTCAAACAACACATGAGTCATGTGTTACCCTCGGGGGATGCTGTGTGCACCCCCAGAAGTCCTGGCATGCCAGGCAAGTGCTCAGCCACGGGGTTTAGCCCCTAGGTTGGGAGGGCAGGTTCAGGTTCTGCCTGACCTGGCGGGAAGGACATCTGTAAGCAGTGTCCTGACCGGTTTGGCTTCCATGGGTACCACTCCAGGTGGGAGGGTGAAGAACTCTGGAAGGGGGTGCAGAGGGAGGAAGTCCTCGCCTCTGACCCCGGTTCAACCTGAGGGTTTAGATCCTAGGTTGGGAGACCAGTTGCTGGAGAGAGGTCCTGAACTGGTGAGCCAGTGTCAGGATGCCATACCTGACTTGGCAGGAGGGAAAGTGGAGAAAAGTTGCCAGGCACCTGGGGCTACTGCCCCCCACAATCTGACGCCACAGAGGATAGAGAGGCCTGACAGGCATGAGGCCTGGCTCTCATCACTGACAGCTGTCAGTGGCCACTGTGGCTGGTTGTCCTGGTGGACAGAGTTGCCCCTGGGAGGGGGGCTGGAGTCACACCCTGGGGGTGGACTGGGCCACACCGCTGTGTTGGCCAGGTGGATGCTGTCTACCAGTGCGGACACATCTGTGAGCAAAGTAAGCTTAGGCGCTGCACAGATGGGGTCCCCAGGTGAGGAGAAGGGTCCCCCGTGGTTTAGCTTAGCGGGCCCTGAGAGTATAGATAAAGGGATCCAACTGGGTTCAGGAAGGCGTAGAACAGGAATAGACCCCTGCTGTTCGGGCCAGGTTCCGTGTTCTATCGCCCCAAGCAGGGAATCCCATCGAGGTATCGTTTGGTCTACCCTGGCTTTAGGCTGGAAGGGGGTTGTGTTGGAAATGGCCCTTTTTGCAGGGTTAGCCCCAAACTTTTTGCCTCTTCCTCCTTTGTTTTTCCTGACCTGTGGTTGTTGGCTAAAGAACTCTGGGCATTTTACCACTGCTGATCAGTGCTAAAGTGCATATGCTCTCTGTATAAATTGCTATTGTGATTGGTTATCCATGATTGGTAGATTTGTTTTACCAGTAGGTCCCTAGTAAAGTGCACTGAGTGTGCCAGGGCTGGTAACTCAAATGCTGCTAGTGGGCTTGCAGCACTGATTGTGCCACCCACATGAGTAGCGCTGAAAAGATGTCTCAGGCCTGCCACTGCAGTGCCAGTGCGCAGTTTGTTAACTGCCATGTTGACCTGGCCAGTGTACCCACTTGCCAGGCCTGACCCTTCCCTTTTCTTACGCATTGGACACCCCTATGGTAGGCCCAAGGTACCCCCCTGGGCCGGGTGCGGTGTATGTGAAAGGTAGGACATGTACTAGTGTGGGTGACATGTCCTGATAGTGAAATGCTGCCAATTTCATTTTTCACTATTGAAAGGCTATCTTGCCCATCGGACAGAATGGGGAATGCTGTGTAACATGTTTACCTGCATATCTTCCCATAGGAGCAAGATAGAAATTTGAAATCTGGTATCCCTGAACTCAGAATTTAATAACACATCTTTTAGGGTGGATGGTTTTTAAATTCAGTGTTTGAAAATAGCACTTTTAGAAAGTGGCTATTTTTTTGTTCAACCTTTCTGTGTGCCTCTGCCTGTTTGTGGATTGACTGTCTGGTTTGAGAGTGACAGGGGCTGGGGTGGCTCCAGGAGTCTGGGTGAGTCAGCACTAGGCTGAATAGACCTATCTGCATTTGGAGTGGTGGGAAGAGTAGCACCTGGGCCTGAATAGGGCTGTGTCTGCCTTCCACAATGCTGGCTCCACCTCCTGCGGTGTGTCTGATGACCCTGGCCCACACTAACAAAGGAAGAAGTTGTGCACTGGCAGAGTGCACCCAGAACTGGTTTGGACTGGGTCCAGGACCCCTCACACATAGAGAACAAAGACTTTTGGGGTATAAATATGAGAGCTGAAACCCCTGAAAGTTAGACTACTTTGGAACCAAGGAGGAACCTTTGCTGAGGAGAAAAGCTGAAGAGCTGAAGGAGAAGTACTGCCCTTGCTGTGTGTCTGGGGTTGGCCTGCAGTTGCTATTTCTGCCAAAGGAAGGACAAGGGACTTTGCTGTGTGCTGTGTCCCCCTGCTTGACAAGGACTTTGCTGTGTGCTGTGTCCTGAAAAGAATGTCTCCAAGGGCCTGAGAAGATCTGGTCTCCTGTGGTGGAAATACAGGGATATAAAAGTTTCCAAGACTACTTCTACAATCAAGAGGAACCTCTGCCCAAGTAGATCAACTGAAGAAACTGAGGAGAAGTACTGCCCTTGCTGTGTGCTCTGGGGCTGGCCTGCAGTTTGCTGATTCTACTGAGGGTGAGGGCAAGGGACTTTGCTGTGTGCTGTGTCCCCCCTTCTTGCAACAAGGACTTTGCTGTGTGCTGTGTCCAGAAGTAAAGAGTGTCCAAGGGCCTGAGGAGAGCTGGCCTCCTGTTACTGAAACACAGGACTATAAAAGTTTCCAAGATTCCCAGAAGCACTGTGTGCCTGCGCTTCTACCCAACTGGTGTACTGCGTGGAGCCCGTGTTTCCCCGTGTTCTACAAGAGAACTGTGTTCCTGCAGTTCACCACCGCGGGCCCAAGTTGCCAGCCAAGAGCCTGAGTATCGAGGGGAGAGGCGCTGTGTGCCCGCCGACCCATGACCAGAGGAGAGCGCTGTGTGCCGTTATCCCCTCCCGCCCGGGAGCCTGAAAGTCTGTGTGCCTGTTATCACCGATGCCGGCCTGGGAGCTGCGAGAGCACTGTGCTGCCTTCACCGCCGCCGGCCCAGAGTCCGCCGACGTCAGAGCAGAGCCGCGCTGGGATTGGCGCCAGCGCAGAGTGTCACCCGGCAACGAGGGGCTCGTCCAGGAGGAGCCGCGCTGCGTTCCTGTGAACACGAGGCGTCGCCAAGCAACCCCACCTCGTCCCGGTGATCAGCTGCTGCCTGGAAGAGCAACGCAGGAGCCGAGACGAAGGGTTGCCTAGCAACCGGGAACTTCCCGTCGATCAGCGGTTGCCGCTAGGACTGCCTGCCTCAGGAGACGAAGCCGTAACCCCCCAGGTAACGCTCGGAGTGAAGTCCCGAGCCAGCGTGTGTGTCTCCGCCTGGGAGTAGATTGCGGGGTTGAGAGGGGCTGCCCAGACGGCCATTTCCACGGTAACATTTGCATTCTGCTAATTCCACGGCCGCTCATCTTTTTGGGGGCATACCGGCTCAATCGCTGACCGCAGGGTCAGCTGTGGAAAAATATAAAAGGGCTCAAGCCGTTGAGGGGCATTGTTCATTGGTGTTGAAGTAATGCGTGCTGGTAAACCTGCATTTTAGCACTTGACTAGAGAACTGCTTTGCTCCGATACTATTGCTTAAAGGAATACCGAAACTACGCGTTGGTTTTTAAAAAAAGAACACTACCAGAGAACATTCAGAGAAGAGCCTTAATTGTGCATGTTGGAGTTTTGTTGTGTTTGGTCTTGCCTCAATTTATATAAAGATATCTATTTTTTATAAGTACCTGTGTGGTGTCCCATTTGTGGTGTTTCACTGTGTTATTGTGGGTGTTGGTGCAAATACTTTACACATTGCCTTTGGGATAAGCCTGTCTGCTCGTGCCAAGCTACCAAGGGGGTGAGCAGGGGTTATCTAAAGTGTGTATCCCCTTACCCTGACTAGATGCAAGGGCCCCTATTTGGACAAAGGTACCTACCTCTGCCAACTAGGGACCCCCATTTCTAACATACCCTTATAATTTTTATCGTCTGACTGCAAACCCAGGGGTTCCAAGTGTATATTAAGATTACCACACAGGATCAGGGGAGCTGGCCATGATGCTAATTCAATGTTCAGCCCCTCTAACACTGCTGACTCATCAAGGTTGGAGCCGTACACCGAACATACCATGAATCTAGCATTCCCTATTATACATTCAATAATGACCCACCAGCCTTGTTTATCCGCCAGAGCTCTTCCCGACCCCTGCACAGTACTACTGGCCAGTACCGCTACCCCTCTAATCGTAGTGGATTGTTGTGTGCTTATCAACACCGAATAGCCAAGTTCAGCTAACAATTTTCGTTTGCCCCTTGGGATATGGGTTTATTGCATACAGACCAAGTCTGGTTGGACCACCCGTAACTCCGCAGCCACCCGTTGTCTCTTCCCATGGTTATTCAGCCCACATACATTGAAAGAACAAATCCGTAATCCTGAGTGACATTTCCTATCCCCATCACATATCAATGTTTCTGTCTGCTCTAAGACCATGTACTTTAACTGTGTGTACTTTTCTCGTTTTGATCTTGAAATTTCATGGATTGTTTTATGCTGTGCTCTCCGCCCCCCCTCGCCCAGGTGCCCCCCCTCCTCCAAACCCCCCTCCCAATTCCCCCCACCCTCTCCTCCATCACAGAGCTTCGGCCGAAGCCCTGTCCCCCCCACCCTTACCCTGAAAAGAGGCATTAGGACCAATAGTCCCTGAGATGGATCAAGCTCCTGCCCCCCCGGATCGCCCTGCCCCATACTGTTAGTGCATCATACTATTAGTGCATCCCCTTAGTGCAATACCCACCTTACTAAAGTCAACTAAAGAAGCAGAAAAAAAAGAAGACCATCCCCCCTAAGAGAGCTTAACCTAAAGAAGGAAAAAGAAAAGGTAAGAAAGAGGAAGGAAAACCCCAATTACGTCCCGCACACATATAGGTCATTTAGAACCATGTCATTTTTATAAAGAGTGTAGATATTCATTTGCCTTTGTTTTTTCATTGAATTTTTTTAATTCCATTTCCTAACTATTACGTCCCTGTACCCTTTGTTTTTTTCAGTGGATTTCTAAGGGTTTTTTAAAATGCTAATTCCTAACTATAACGTCCCTGTAACCTTTGTTTTTTTCAGTAAATTTCTATGTTTTTTAAGTAGTAATAGCGCTTACAGAGTGGTGGTGAAAGGGGGCGGGGCATCTTACCAGCTCTCAAGCATCCCTCTATGTAGGACTTCTTGGTCCCCAAGGTCCCTCAGCATCCAAGAGGACTTCATTCCGCAACCAGTAGCATGTCAGGAGATGTGCTTGCAGAGTGGTGGAGAAAGGAGGCATGGCCTTTGAATACCTCTAAGCGCCCAAGGGGACTTCATCCCCCAACTAGTAGTGCACCAGGAGATGTATTTGCAGAGTGGCAGAGAAAGGGGGCAGGCCACGAAGACCTCTCTGCAATCCTGCAGTATGGGACTTACTGAAAGTAACAGGAGGGTAGTTGTCCTACAAGGATATCCTTGGGGGCCAATAACTACTCCTGTTACCACCAGTAAGTTCCACAAAGCTTGACTACTTATGTTATATTTTGTAATGTACCCCAATATAGGCCTGGGTAGTCACCTAACCTTTCACCTATATTTTCCCTGCCATTATACTACATAACGTTTTTTAGGGATTGACCTTTTACCTAGTTAGGTGCTGCATAAACTATTGTGTGGTTTTCCCAGAAAACTAACCTCATTAATTATGCATGAGGATTCTCAGAATCACAGCAGGATTACCATTTTCTGTAAAATAACTATGTACAAGGGTCATCCCTTCTGTCATCCTCGGCCGACATGACACATCAAGTTAGAACCACTGAGGGTACCTTTTAGGTATATATACACCAAATCTTTGATGGGGCAGGCAGAGGAGAAAGACTTCCATGCCGATACACTTACCCGAGACGCTGAGGTACCGGCAGGCAGACACTCCAACATGCAGTGGTCTGACATCCCTCGCGGGGTGTCCATCTCGAGACCAAGACAGGGTCCTTCATTCTCTCACACCAGGAAATGGGGTTGGCCTCATCCTAGGGGGATTCTTGGCTATACACCTGCATACATGCTAGGTACACTTAGGTACATCTGGTTACGGTTGCATCGTAGGAGTATGCATTATTATTGTCATGTATTTATATCCTTGCATATATTCATTTTTTAGCACTATGGTAGAAATCTACCATCCATTTACTCTGTTGGTGCTTATAATCGTTTATATCTGTTTCTGTCTTATGGTTATTTCAGCACACCAATTTTACACTGGAATGATGCTGGTTCAATAAATGCTTATTGAGAACGTCCCCACCGTTTATTCTGTGTATCTCTCTGAGACAAAGTGAGCATGAGTGACTGTGCGAAAAAGTACTGTACTGTTTCCACGATCCCTGATGGGACAGGGTTGTCATGTTCAATAGTTGCCAGGAACTATTCTCTCCTTGGTAGGAGGAGTTTACAGTTGCACGTGAGCTAGCTGGTATACAGGCGAACATACCCAGTGGGGGTGTCTGAAATCAGCCTGGACACCAATCCCACAGTTTATGTTGTCTAAACGCACAGATCCTATATAGATTTATATGAACTACACGACATGGCGCCGCTAAGGTTGGCTTGGCTCTTATTTAACGGTCAAATCTGAATAGTTCAGTTGTGCTTTCTCAGAGACCCCATCTCACATTTACCCAGAGACGTCTGGAGTGGGAAGGGAAAAAATCTGCCGCAGCTGAGTAGGCATATTGTTAGACCTGTCAGCCCTAGGGTGGTCTTGCCCTGTTTTTTTCCTTTTGCGCCTCATTTTTGCCACCGTATTTTTACTGGACCTAGGTCTCCGGGCACCTTACCACTGCTAACCAGTGCTGAGGTGCAGGTGCTCTCTCACTCAAGATGGCTGGCACAGGCCCCTGCTACTGCAGAGTGGCCTTGCACACATACACACTAGTAGCCAGGGTCAGTCTGGGACATAGGGATACAGTATCCATCCCGTCCCCGCCTCTGGGCCACATAGCCAGACATGGTGGAAGGTTCCAGAACCTTCCGGGCTGTGGGAGGAGTTATGTTTTGCCGCCTTTAGGAGGGTCACCTGACCTAGGGGTATAAGAGGTTTGGAGGGAAATCTTTTAGTCAGTTGGGGCACCACTGATCCTGGGAGAACCTCTGCCGGAGTACAGGCTGTAGGGCCTAGGGGGAGACCTACACTACTGCTGCTGACAAGGCTTAGGCACTGCTGTAGTAAGTTAGCTGAGGAACGCCCACCACCCACTGACCTTGCCCAGCGTGAGGGGACCCAGGGAACCACCTTCAGCGTGCTGGGAAGTATCATCCAGCACCCCAAGAACCACCAACTCATACCCCCCTCACAAGAAGCAAACCCCAAGGAACTGCCGCAAGTAACCTGTAATCACAAGGCCTGACCGACCAGCAAGGCCAGAACCCTGAACTGCCAAACTGGGGATCACCAGGTAAAGCGCCGTGCCCTGAAGCGCTAGACCTTCACCCCCTATCTAATCCTGCCTGCTGCTGGGCTGTCCCCAGAACCCTTTCAAGTCAGCCCCTGCCAGCCTGCCGCCAGCGCGCACCGCGCCGCACCTCCACGTGGGAGGAATCACTCTTAAGCCACTGACCTCGTGGCTGGGGCCGGCCTGTCTCTGGATCACCGCCGCGGCCCAGCGCTCCCTGAGGAAAAGCGCCCTGCCATCGAACATCCCCGCCGTGGCCCAGCGCTCCTGGAAGCAAGCGCGCTACTGCCAGAGGTCACCGCCGGGCCCGGGAGCCCCACCGACGAAGTCGCGGCCCAAAGATCACCGCTGCGGCCCAGGGGCTCGCGTGAAGAAACTGAGGCCTAGTGAGAAGAACGAGGCCTCCAGGCCCCGCCGACGCCGTTGCCAGGAGACCGGGGACGCCGACCGCGTCATCGGCCGCGCCCCCGGGAAGGCCGCGCAAGGATTGGGTGCCGGCTCGCGCCACGCCCCCAGCGCCGACGGAGGCCGGAGAAGAGCTCCGAGTCAACAGAGGGAGATGGGAAGCCGTCCGGAGAGGACTGCCGGCTCCCACTCCCTTCCTTGCATAGCCCCGCTGATCGTGGGGGGGACCGGAGGAGTGCGATACCGCCCCCCCCTTACCAGAAGACCTACCTTGCTCCATCGACTCCGGGGGCCGGAGGAGAGCAATACCGGCCCCCCCCTCCAACGTCCCGCAATTCCGGCCGGAGGGCCGTGGAACTCGCTCCGGGCCCCGCCCCGCCAATCACGGGCCGGCCCAGGAGGGAGCCAGTCGCTGCGAGGAGCGACCTACGAACCACCCGCAGGTGAGCCCGGGAGGCCCCTAGGGCCCTAGAAACGCCCCTGGGGGCCGGGGGCAATCAATAACTATATCCACGAGGCGAGGCCCCGGAGAGGAGTGGGCCTGGCCTAACTTAACCCCTGAGCAGCCCTGAGGGGCGCAGAAGCCTAATTTACAGGAAAGCCCCAGAGTAAAGGACATGTTGAGGGGTTCCCTAAGTTGTTCACCAGTCTCATCGTTACGCCTGCTTTAATTACTGTCTAGGCCTGATGCATATGCTTATAATTGCAAAGTCTTTGCCTAGTGTGAAGGTGCTTAATTGAATTGAGCTGAAGTGTACACCGCCAAGAGTTGAAGTGTTTTATGTTGCAGGTGTACCGGAGTTGCGACGCACACTGTACTGAATGTGGGTGCGCCTAGATTAATGCAGGCCCTGTTTGAAATGTAACGTGAAATGCCCTTTATAAGTGATTGAATATTCATGAGGTGAACTGCATGTTTTAGGCCCATGTTTTATTATTGCATCCGGTGATCATTATTGGTGCTACGTTTAGGAGATGATTCCTGCGGCCTTTTAGTGGCCTACAATGTTGATGAGCTATGATGCTTTAATGAAATTACGCACCAGTTGAGTAATGCAATGACTTTAAATGTTGACCTGAATTAATCTGCCTCATCTGATGCTGCATTGATTTATATAAAAGATCTTGTTTTTAAATACACAAGCCTGGTGTGGTGTCACGTTATTGCGTCCGCATTCCTGAGTCAAAGTGAGAGTGTGCTGCACAACTGCCTTACACATTGCCTTCGGGTGCCTTTCCGCCTCGCGCCATGCTACCGTGCCGGACTCGGTAAACCCGTTTCCAACATTGGTGTTCAGCGGTGGGATAAGGACTTGTGTTTGTGCAGCACCCTACAGTGACTCAGTGTGCGCCGCAATTGGACACCTATTGAAATGCAAGCGCTAAGAATTCTTTTGTGATTGCCTGATTGTGTACATTCCTGCGTTAGACCTGCTACCTACAGTCTAGAACCCTTTCCCTAAATTGTCTGGGGCCCCACCTAGCAGGATGGAGTTTGAGTTGGCCAACCTAGAAAGGTATACGGTGACACAGCTCAAGGAGTTCTGTCTAGAGAGGGGGGTGTCCATCAGGCGAGGCGCCAGGAAGGAGGTGCTTCAGAAAGCTTTGAGGGCATGGGTAATGGCCCACCCGGGGGAAGAGGGGACGAGGAGCAGAGGGAGGCAGACAACCCAGGAGAACTGGACCTACTGCACATTGACGTTAGCGAGAATGTGTTGCCAGGAAGACGTTCCAGGGCAGGCAGTAGTGCGTCAGGGGGAGTTTGTCTGCAGAGGAATTTGAAGACAAGAGGGAGGAGAGGCAATTGAGGTTAGAACTTGCTAGGATGGACAGGGAGGGAGAACAGGCAAAGCTAGCCATGGAAGAAAGGAAGCTTGCGCATGAGCTTAGCCTGAAGGAATTAGAGCTCCGAGCCTTGCAGATGGAGATGCAGGGCAATTTGAATGGTGGCAGCGTACCTGCTGGGGTTCCACAGGAGCCCAAGTTCTATCTACCTAGAGAGGTGATAACCAGTTTTAGTGTGGGAGATGACATCGATAAGTGGTTGGCGGCGTACAAGGTATCTTTGGTGGCCCATAGGGTTCCTGAGAGCTACTGGGGGGGAGGTCTATACAGGTACATACCTCCACCAGTAAGGGACACACTTTTGACCTTGGATAAGGGGGATCAGACCAACTACCCTATCATGAAGGAGGCCCTGCTTAAGAAGTTTGGCCTCACCCCAGAGAAGTACCGCCAAAAGTTCCGCAACAGCCACAAGCTTCACACACAAAACTGGGTGGATTTTTTTGATTATGCCCGGAAGGCATTGGAGGGTTGGGTGCGTGGCAGCAACATTAATGATTACAAAGGGCTGTACGACCTGTTCTTGAGAGAGCACCTCCTAGAGAAATGTTTTCCGGAGCTGCGCCAGTACTTGGTGGACCGCAAGCTGACCAATCCGAGGGAGCTTGCAGAGGAGGCAGACACGTGGGTCAGCACTTGGGTGTCCCACAAGGGAGCCGGGGCGGACCCCCCGAAAGGTGGACAGGGGTTCCCCCAGAAGAAAGAGGGGGGAGATAAAAGGAGGGAGTTCTTTAAAGGCCCCCAAAATAGACCGCCTGGGAGAGGGGTAGGTTCCCCATCCCAATCTGGATTCCAGAGACCCACTTACCCTGACAGGAGTCAGCAGCCCAGAACTGTCCGGTGCTATGAGTGCGGGGAGGTTGGACACTACAAGGGGGATCCCCAGTGTCGCAAGAGAACCCCAGCCCCCACAGGAGGTAAGAGCCCCGGGGTGGCCAGTGTAGCACTTGGGGAGGAGTTGTCCCTAGGTAGGGGAGGTGAGTGGACAGGCTTGACCTTAGTTTCCCTGGGGGATAGAGAGATCATCCCACGGGTACAGGTACCCTCGAACACTGCCAAGTATCGGCAGAGGGTCCTGGTGAACGGGGAGGAGGTGGAGGCTCTGAGGGACACAGGTGCCAGCATGACGATGGTGAGACGTCAGCTGGTGTCCCCAGAGCAGGTGATTCCTGAGGTATTCCACCCGGTTGTCATGGCTGATAATAGCCTGGGTCATTACCCCGTGGCCCAAGTTCCCTTTGAGTGGGGAGGAGTCTCAGGCCTGTTGAAGGTTGCGGTGAGCCCTGCCATGCCAGTTGACTGTCTGCTGGATAACGACTTGGAACATACTGCCTGGAGGGAGGTAGAGTTCAATGCCCATGCTGAGATGTTGGGATTACCAGGATGGACTTGCGTCGTCACGCAGTCCATGGCTGCCCGACAAGGAACTCAGCCCGGGTTGGAGCCTGAAATAATGGCCCAGCCCACTGCTGGACGAGGAGATGTCCAGGAGGAAACACCCGGTGAGATGGATGGGGAGCCCGCAGAGGTGACCCCGGAGTCCGCTGAGGTGGATGGTGTTCCCGTGGGGGACCTGCCGACCCCTGCAGAGTGGAAGGTGGAAGGAGGGCCTACCCGGGAGGAATTTTGCCGGGCGCAGAAGGAGTGCCCTACGCTTGAAGGCATGCGGCAGCAGGCCGAAGCCCAAGTAACTGGAACAGAGACTGGTAACTACCATGTCTACTGGGAGGATGGTCTCCTCTACAGTGAGCCTAAGGCTCCGGTGCATGGGTCATCAAGGGCCTTAGTGGTCCCCCAATGCTACCGAGCCTTTCTGCTAGAGTTGGCACACGAAATACCACTAGCAGGACACCTGGGCCAGGACAAGACGTTTGCGCGTTTGGTCCCACATTTTTACTGGCTCAGGATGCGCGTCACTTCTGACACTTTCTGCAAGACCTGCACCACTTGCCAGGCGAGCGGCAAGACAGGGACTAAAGTGAAGGTCCCTCTAGAACCTCTCCCAGTTGTCGGTACCCCTTTTGAGCGGGTAGGGATTGACATTGTTGGGCCGTTGGACCCGCTGACTTCTGCGGGACATATGTTCATCTTGGTGCTGGTAGACCACGCCACCCGGTACCCAGAGGCAATCCCTCTGAGGACCATCACTGCACCGGTGGTGGCGCGGGCCCTGATGGGGATTTTCACCCGAGTGGGATTCCCCAAGGTCGTGGTTTCAGATAGGGGCACAAATTTCATGTCGGCCTACATGCAGGCCATGTGGAAGGAGTGTGGAGTGACCTACAGGTTCTCCACTCCTTACCACCCCCAGACGAACGGGCTCGTGGAGTGTTTCAATAAGACCTTGAAGGGGATGATCCGGAGCCTACCCGAGGACTTGAGAAGGAAGTGGGACGTCCTCTTACCCTGTCTGCTCTTCTCCTACCAAGAGGTGCCGCAGAAGGGGGTCGGTTTCAGCCCCTTTGAGCTGCTCTATGGCCACCCCGTTCGGGGGCCCCTCAGTCTTGTCAAGGAGGGGTGGGAGAAGTCTTCCTCAAAGCTTCCCCGTGATGTGGTCAGCTATATGCTGGCATTCCGCAGCCAAGTGGCCAAGATGTGGAAGGAAGCCTCGGACAACCTAGAGGCTAGTCAGGCCGTCATGAAGAAATGGTATGACCGGAACGCTCGGACGGTAGAGTTGGACGCTGGACAGAAGGTGTGGGTCATGGAGCCAGGAGAGCTTAGCGCCCTCCAGGACCGGTGGACTGGACCGTTTGAGATCTTGGAAAGGAAAGGCCAGACCACTTATGTCGTCGATGTGAAGACCCCCGTCAACCCCACAGAGTGTTCCACGTCAACCGCCTGAAGCCACACCAGGAGCGTTCAGAGCTCACTCTCCTGATGATAACAGATGGAAGTGAGGAGGAGGAGATTGAGCCTCTCCCAGACCTTCTGGCGGCCCATGAGAAGGATGGCTCGGTAGAGGGAGTGGTCCTCGCCCCATCCTTGACCCCAGAGCAACAGAGGGACTGCCGCCAGGTCTTGGGGCAGTACGCCTCGTTGTTCCCCCTCATGCCTGGGATCACACACCTGTGTACCCATGATGTGGACACAGGGGACAGTCCGCCAGTAAAAACCAAGTCTTACCGGCTGTCCGATAAGGTCAAGGCTAGTATCCAGGGTGAGGTTACCAAGATGCTAGAACTGGGGGTGATTGAGCCTTCCAGTAGCCCTTGGGCTAGTCCGGTGGTGTTGGTGCCGAATGCGGCCCCACCGGGCACCACACCAGAGCTTCGGTTCTGTGTGGATTACCGCGGACTCAACTCAGTAACCAAGACCGACGCTCACCCGATCCCTCGGGTGGATGAGCTCATTGACCGGCTGGGAGCAGCCCGGTATCTGAGTACCATCGATTTGACGTCAGGCTATTGGCAGATCGCCATGGCGGAAGGAGCAAGGGAGAAGACTGCGTTCTCCACCCCCGAGGGCCACTTTCAATTTCGGGTGATGCCCTTCGGGTTGAAAAATGCTCCAGCCACTTTCCAGCGGTTGGTGAACCAGGTGCTGTTTGGCCTAGAGGCCTTCTCTGCTGCCTACCTGGATGACATAGCTGTCTTCAGTAGCAGCTGGGAGGACCATCTGGAGCATCTCCAGGAGGTGCTACAGGCTCTGCAACGGGCTGGTCTAACCATCAAGGCCAGCAAGTGCCAGATTGGACAGGGATCTGTCGTGTACCTGGGACATCTGGTGGGCGGAGGTAAGGTGCAACCCCTCCAAGCCAAGATCGAGACCATCTTGGCCTGGGAGCCCCCAAGACCCAAACAGAGGTCCGGGCTTTTCTCGGCCTCACGGGATACTACCGCCGGTTCGTCAAGGGATATGGAACCATTGTGGGCCCTTTGACGGAATTGACTTCGAAGAAGCAGCCACGCAGAGTCATCTGGACGGCTGCCTGCCAGGAAGCCTTTGAGACCCTCAAACGTGCAATGTGCACCGCACCGGTGCTCAGGACTCCAGACTTTGGACGGGAATTTATCGTGCAGACAGACGCTTCTGAGCATGGCATAGGAGCTGTGCTCTCGCAGCTGAATGACGATGGCCAAGACCAGCCAGTGGCCTTCATTTCCTGAAGACTACTCCCCGGGAACAGCGGTGGAGTACCATCGAACGAGAAGCCTTTGCCGTGGTTTGGGCTGTAAAGAAGTTGAGGCCATACCTTTTTGATTGTCACTTCCTGATCCAGACCGACCACAGACCCCTTCGCTGGCTCATGCAGATGAGAGGCGAAAACCCCAAATTGTTGAGGTGGTCCATTTCCCTCCAGGGGATGGACTTTCGGGTGGAACATCGACCCGGTGTAGACCACGCCAACGCTGACGGTCTCTCCCGGTTTTCCGCCTTAGCGACGAGAACTCCCTAGAGGTTGGGAAGCTCTCCCCTCTTTCGACTGGGGGGGACGCGTGTTAGACCTGTCAGCCCTAGGGTGGTCTTGCCCTGTTTTTTTCCTATTGCGCCTCATTTTTGCCACCGTATTTTTACTGGACCTAGGTCTCCGGGCGCCTTACCACTGCTAACCAGTGCTGAGGTGCAGGTGCTCTCTCACTCAAGATGGCTGCCACATGCCCCTGCTACTGCAGAGTGGCCTTGCACACATACACACTAGTAGCCAGGGTCAGGCTGGGACATAGGGATACAGTATCCATCCCGTCCCCGCCTCTGGGCCACATAGCCAGACATGGTGGAAGGTTCCAGAACCTTCTGGGCTGTGGGAGGAGTTATGTTTTGCCGCCTTTAGGAGGGCCACCTGACCTAGGGGTATAAGAGGTTTGGAGGGAAATCTTTTAGTCAGTTGGGGCACCACTGATCCTGGGAGAACCTCTGCCGGAGTACAGGCTGTAGGGCCTAGGGGGGAGACCTACACTACTGCTGCTGACAAGGCTTAGGCACTGCTGTAGTAAGTTAGCTGAGGAACGCCCACCACCCACTGACCTTGCCCAGTGTGAGGGGACCCAGGGAACCACCTTCAGCGTGCTGGGAAGTATCATCCAGCACCCCAAGAACCACCAACTCATTCCCCCCCTCACAAGAAGCAACCCCCAAGGAACTGCCGCAAGTAACCTGTAATCACAAGGCCTGACCGACCAGCAAGGCCAGAACCCTGAACTGCCAAACTGGGGATCACCAGGTAAAGCGCCGTGCCCTGAAGCGCTAGACCTTCACCCCCTATCTAATCCTGCCTGCTGCTGGGCTGTCCCCAGAACCCTTTCAAGTCAGCCCCTGCCAGCCTGCCGCCAGCGCGCACCGTGCCGCACCTCCACGTGGGAGGAATCACTCTTATGCCACTGACCTCGTGGCTGGGGCCGGCCTGTCTCTGGATCACCACCGCGGCCCAGCGCTCCCTGAGGAAAAGCGCCCTGCCGTCGAACATCCCCGCCGTGGCCCAGCGCTCCTGGAAGCAAGCGCGCTACTGCCAGAGGTCACCGCCGGGCCCGGGAGCCCCACCAACGAAGTCGCGGCCCAAAGATCACCGCTGCGGCCCAGGGGCTCGCGTGAAGAAACTGAGGCCTAGCGAGAAGAACGAGGCCTCCAGGCCCACCGAAGCCGTTGCCAGGAGACCGGGGACGCCGACCGCGTCATCGGCCGCGCCCCCGGGAAGGCCGCGCAAGGATTGGGTGCCGGCTCGCGCCACGCCCCCAGCGCCGACGGAGGCCGGAGAAGAGCTCCGAGTCAACAGAGGGAGACGGGAAGCCGTCCGGAGAGGACTGCCGGCTCCCGCTCCCTTCCTTGCACAGCCCCGCTGATCGTGTGGGGGACCGGAGGAGTGCGATACCGGCCTCCCCCCTTACCAGAAGACCTACCTTGCTCCATCGACTCCGGGGGCCGGAGGAGAGCAATACCGGCCCCCCCTCCAACGTCTCGCAATTCCGGCCGGAGGGCCGTGGAACTCGCTCCGGGCCCCGCCCCGCCAATCACGGGCCGGCCCGGGAGGGAGCCAGTCGCTGCGAGGAGCGACCAACGAACCACCCGCAGGTGAGCCCGGGAGGCCCCTAGGGCCCTGGAAACGCCCCTGGGGGCCGGGGGCCATCAATAACTATATCCACGAGGCGAGGCCCTGGAGAGGAGTGGGCCTGGCCTAACTTAACCCCTGAGCAGCCCTGAGGGGCGCAGAAGCCTAATTTACAGGAAAGCCCCAGAGTAAAGGACATGTTGAGGGGTTCCCTAAGTTGTTCACCAGTCTCATCGTTACGCCTGCTTTAATTACTGTCTAGGCCTGATGCATATGCTTATAATTGCAAAGTCTTTGCCTAGTGTGAAGGTGCTTAATTGAATTGAGCTGAAGTGTACACCGCCAAGAGTTGAAGTGTTTTATGTTGCAGGTGTACCGGAGTTGCGACGCACACTGTACTGAATGTGGGTGCGCCTAGATTAATGCAGGCCCTGTTTGAAATGTAACGTGAAATGCCCTTTATAAGTGATTGAATATTCATGAGGTGAACTGCATGTTTTAGGCCCATGTTTTATTATTGCACCCGGTGATCATTATTGGTGCTACGTTTAGGAGATGATTCCTGCGGCCTTTTAGTGGCCTACAATGTTGATGAGCTATGATGCTTTAATGAAATTACGCACCAGTTGAGTAATGCAATGACTTTAAATGTTGACCTGAATTAATCTGCCTCATCTGATGCTGCATTGATTTATATAAAAGATCTTGTTTTTAAATACACAAGCCTGGAGTGGTGTCACGTTATTGCGTCCGCATTCCTGAGTCAAAGTGAGAGTGTGCTGCACAACTGCCTTACACATTGCCTTCGGGTGCCTTTCCGCCTCGCGCCATGCTACAGTGCCGGACTCGGTAAACCCGTTTCCAACACATATCATATGTATTGGCTGTAGGTTTATTCAATCTTGAAGGATAAATAGTTCCCTATTGTGCATAATACGTTATCTCAGTTTGCTTGAAACTCTTTTAACAATGACTGAAGAAGAAAATGCTGCGCCAGCATTACATGCGAATGCAGCAAGGGAAGGAGAACAGGAAGGTGCTATAAACATTTCAGAAAATGTCATGAATGCACTCACTTTTAAATTAGCAGAATTTGGAGTCACAGCAAGAGGCTGGACGGTAACCTTTGTGACTGAGGCACACTAATCATACAGGACAGAGGTATTCTATTCATGGGTCAAATTCCCTCCAGCAGATGCAAGCAAAAATACATTTCATTCATACACTGAAGATGAAATAGCAGAGGAATATTGTCCATACGAGGACACTGAAGTTCCGCTCACCTACCAGGAGCACATAAACTGGTGTAAAGGCACCCTCCCACACACAAAAGATCAGGTGAGACTTGGTCCCCTCTGCAGAGAAGGAGCCACTTGGCCAGTCCTACCTGCCTATACCCCGCATCCAGACATTGACACAATGCTGGTAGCAGAATTACATCCACTACACAAAGAAATAATAAAACTTTACAGAAATCTCACACAGTTCGTTATGAGAACACTCACACTGCAACCTACAAGGGTTACACCAGCAGGACAAATTCAAGTAACTGCAACTAAAATAACTCCATAAACACTGACCACAGTTATGGGTAGAATGCCCACTAAACACGAGCAAATGCCATTCTGGATGGCTAAGAAAATCACACAGTTAGAGGCAGTGTTCCCACACACAGGCCCTCAAGAAAAACACAGAATGCTACAATATACTTGTCAATGTGGATAGCTCCTCCGATAGAGGATTGTACCTCTTGGGGTACAGTTTTCGCTGCCATCTATGCCAGAACTCATGGTATCCCTTCAATATCCCTTCAATAGCAATAATACCAGATGTATTGAGACAGATACAGAATGAGTATAGAGCAGAACCTGCTCTGAACTTAGGGATGAAATTGTTAGGAAATTTTGCCCAGGTATCAACTATTATGTTGGCCAACATAAAAGGTGAGGCAGCAGTGGTGGCGATACACCAACGCCTGAAGGATTTCACCTCTATAAAACAGGAGCGTGAATTACCTAAAAGTATCGAAGATACATATGTTGAATTAGGTAGAGATAATTTGGGAGCATAAGCAGCAAAACCTCAACTCATGGTGGACCTATTAAGGATAACACCGAGCAAGCACCTGATTCTTCTAAGAAGAAATTGGGCAATAAAAAAATAAAAGAATAGAGAGAATAGATCACAATCAAGGGGTGGGTCTCCTCAACAGGAGCCCTCTGAAAGGAGGTACAACCTTAGAAATCGTGATAACATTAAAAAACCACCTGACAGGTATCAGGATGCTGATACACATTCCTCTCGTTCCTTTCAGTGTTCATCAATAAAACTCCAAGAGGTAAGGATGGTCAGAACACAGACAAGAGGAGCATACAAAGTCCAGAGACATGCAACAGGCTTCAGACTATAATATCAAAACAGAAGATAAACCAAAATCGAAACCACAATTCAAAAAGAAGAGAGTGGCAGGTCTTAAAGTAAGAAATTCCAAGGCCCACACCCGTTACATGAAATATCACTCCAAATGGAGGGGGATAACCCCAGAAAAATCAAAGGTCTCTTTTGGTAGAACCTGACTTATGGCTATGACATTCATTTGGCTGAAAAAGATTGACCACCTGAGATTGTTATGGAGTGCCCAAAGGGAGAAACAGTAATTTTGCTGACTTTTTCCGACTTCGTTCCAATATCACTAAAACATTCATACGCGCAGGAGTGGGTGGTAGCGCTTGCTCCAGCATTATATCGCAACCATGTAGGGTGGGATACTGAGTCACCACACCATGTAATCCCAGTAAAAACTACTCCAACTCCACAGAGACAGGACCCAATAAAACAAGAAGCGAAAAAACAGGTCAGGGAGATCCTAGATCAACTTGAATACCAAGGTGTAATATGAATTGCACCTCTTCAATGAATAATCCTATGTTTCCCGTAATAAAGCCTGACAATTCATACTGTCTAGTTTTAGACTATAGACATCTGACCACATGCACAAAGACATTTGCTGTACAGAATGCACACAGTGCCGCATTAATGAATAACATTGTGCGGAAAAAAATACAAAACAACACTAGATATCTCAAATGGATTTTTCTGCCAAAATATAGTGCCTGAAAGCCGATATTTGACAGCATTCTCAGCCTTAGGCTCTCATCGTCAATTCTGTCAACTGCCCCAAGGGTATAAGAATAGCCCTGGGTTGTTCTCAGGTAGAGTAACTCAAAATTTTGATGAGGAGGCATTGTCCTATGTAGATGATATTTTTATGATGATTTATTGGATCATTTGATCAGGGTGAGCAACATAATTTTGGGATTCGCCTCTGAGGGCTACAAATTCAACTCCCAAAAATCTGAAAAAATTTACAATCCATATTGGGATTCCTAAATTTTGCAGAACATACATTTTGGATTACGCAGAAAAAGTAAAACCTTTCTACGATTTATTAAGACTTGATTTTTCAATTAGACATTGGACACAGGAACACACGGCTATCCTTTGTTCCTTACAAGCTGACACGATAGCTTCCAAACACCTACACACACGTGTTAACTCCACAAATCTGGTGATCTGTGCAATTGCGGGTCAATCAGGCTACACTTACCTAACCTTCAATGAAGGGGAAACGGTACCCATAGCATACAAATCACACTTGTACACAAATGCTGAAATGCGCTTTGCTTCGACAGAGAGAATTTTGACAGCAGTACAGACTGCTGCAGTGAGAGAAAGAGCACTGGCACGGGGGCAACAAATAATTGTCGTGACTCCAGTACCGGCCTTAGAGGCTGTTACAAAAGGTAGTATTCCAAACGCAAAAGCGCTACATCCACGATGGATACAATGGGCTAATTCTCTCACTGCAAAAGATGTAGGCAACAAATCTGACTCTACACTAAAAAACACAAGCATTTCTGCAGTATGAACAAGAATATCCTCTCCCGAATGAAATAATGCCTCTGGATAAGTATGAATATATTATTTACTCTGATGGTTCTGCTCAGCCTGCCATAGGTAGTAAACAGCAATACAGCGCAGCTTGTGCAATTGTAAAAGGACATATGCAGGAAGGCAAGTTCCATCCTAGCAGTAAGAAGACGCAGTCTCTGGGAGACTGCACAGCACATCTGGCAGAATTAAAAGCTCCATTACTGGCACTTATAAATACGGATCGGGAATTACCCAAACTTATGGTGTGCAATTCATTTTACTGTGTCCAGTCTTATAATGAATATCTTCACTACTGGGGTCAGAATGGGTTTAAAGACTCAAAAAAGCACAAATTGCTTTGGGAACAAGTGGCCGTTCTGAAAAAAGACTTACCAAGAGCTCATATGATACACACGCTGAGTCATCAATGTGATGGCGTTCACATTGAACGGAATTCATTGGCTGATGAAGCCGCCAAGGCGACAGTGCGAACTGCTGCCGTAGCTGCAATCACTCGTTCTAGCACGAGAATAGATGGAGACATAATGGTAGCTGTCATTGCTTCACACAAAAACAGCTCAGCCATGCCAAAAGGATTTCCACTCAAGTACTCCTACAAGTTAGATGTAAAAAAAATTCTGTATGCTCAAATTCTAGGAGTGGGGGATAGAGTAATACCAAACATGGATCGCAGATTAGGTTTAATTCTAGCTGCACACGAGGGTCTGGGTTCTGCACACCCAGGGATTACGCACCAGTTTCTCTACTGAAACAACGCTATTGGTGGCCAGGATTAACAGAACAGACAAAAGCATTTGTCCTTAAGTGCGACATCTGTCAGCAGATGAAGGGTTCCACCGTAGCACGTCCAGCACGAACACCACTTCTTATATCAGACAGACCTCTCGCTTGAGTCTATTTGGACCACTGCGGCCCTTACAAACTGATGGGGCTTACAAGTACATCTTGGTGGCAGAGAATTCATGCTCTATATTCCTGTGGGTTTGGCCTCAGCGCACGGCTGTTGCCCAAACTGTTATAAAGGATTTGCGAGTCTTCATAGGGACATACGCAGTTGGCACATTACATTCTGACCGTGGCCCTGTGTTTAGCTCTTGGGCTTACAAGGAAGCCATGGAAAGTTTGGGTATTGCATTGCAGTACTCCTCTCCATATCATCCCAAGGGTAATTCTGTTATGGAAACGACAAACCGAGACTTAAAGCAATCCTTAACTGCAAGGGTATTTGGCTCGGGTAGTAGTTGGGTCAGTTACCTATATGGGGTCCAGAGGGCACTTAATAACATGCAAAGAAGTTCCCGAGGAGGGATCACCCCTTACAAAGTCCTATTTGGGATGACAATGTGGTTACCTGACCTCAATTGTGGCAGCACCGTGGTGGATGAAAAGCAATTTGACATCAATAAATGTTTGGCTGTTTTACAGGACCTCAATGAATTCTTCGCACTACAAAGCAACGTCCAAGTAAAATGCACAGCCACTGGGGGGACCCTGAAGTGTTTCTCATCGGTTCAGACTGCGAGAATTCTTTGAGTGGATCTCTCATTTGCCAGGATATCATGCTTCACAGGGCCTGTAACGTTTCGGTTGCTAACTTGTCCTGTCACTTGAAAGAGTCACCAGCTGCCGTGATTAATCCAGTGTTCAAGCTGCTCTCAAATGGGAGTTACTTACTGCTGAATGATCAAGGTTGTTGTGGGATGCTTGTAGGCATCACATATCTAGTCACAGTAAGTTCCAGGGTTACTTGTTGTATCCAAGTATTGTTTCCACTGACCCATGCAGTCAGGAAGCAAGACCTCTGACCTTCTGGCCAGAGACCTGCTCTCTCCCTCTGCAGCTCCGCTGCTGTGCCGCTGCCCTGTGCAGTGCTCGGTGTAGGTAGGTGTTCGAGCCACTGTCTGGATTTTGTTGTGCCCGTTTTTCTGCCCTGTATTTTTAGTTGTTATTGTTGCCTTTATTGTGCCATTCTTTGTATTGTTGCGCCATTCTCTGTATTGTTATCCATTTTCTGCCCGTTTCCCTTTTCCCGCCGCTGCTGCCCCCGCAGCCCCTCCCCCCGGCCACCTCCCAGCTGCGCCTCCTTCCCCCTTCCCTATTTAAATGGCAGCCGGTGCCCAGGCGCGCAGCGGGCATGCTGCTGGCATGCTGAAGGCGCGGTAAAAGGCAAGCCCGTCTGCCCCCCGTCCGTGACCCAACCACGACCAGTGCCAGAGACCCTGGATCTCCAACCACCCACCGCTATGACTCAGCTGCCCTCCTCGCACTCAACCCAGGAAGGAACAACAACTGCCAGCTGTCCACGCTGAGCACCACCCACTGACAGTTCTCCTGTCATCACTGCTGCCAGACCTTCAACACCATCTGCACCCCCACGGCCACCGCCCAAACGTCAAACGCCAACACCTCCGAAGCCCTGAGGTGCATCCTCCTCAACATGCACTCCCTGTACAGACAGGCTGTAGAAATCTGGGACCTCCTCGGCACCCTCTCGCCAGACGTCGCCTTCTTCACTGAAACCTGGACCAACTCCACCTCACCCTCCGACATCACCACCGCCATCCCCGACGGATACAAGATCCAGAGGAAGGACTGCCCCAACCGCCCAGGAGGAGGGCTTGCCATTGCACACAAGAGCTCCCTCCGACTCACGACTTCCAGCTCGAGCGACAGCCAGACCACCACCAAACACCTCCATTTCCAGATCCAGACCACCCCCAGAACGACTATAAGAGGCACCCTCATCTACAGACATCCTGGACCTCAATCCGCGTTCACCACCAGCATCGCCAACCTCATCGCACCCCGCGCCATCGCCTCCATGGACTACATACTCATCGGAGACCTCAACTTCCACCTCGACAAGCTCAGCGACCCCAACTCCTTTACCCTCCTGGACAACCTCGGCCTGAAACAAATCTTCGCCACCCCCACCCACAAGGCAGGACACACCCTCAATCCCATCTTCGCAGGAGGTAACAATATCCACTTCAGCCACACCACGCAACCCCCATGGATGGACCACCACTGCGTACACTTCCACATCGCCAAACCCATGGCACCCAAACCTGCAACCCGCCCCCCACGAAGAAACTGGAGCAAAATCACCAAGGAGCAGCTCAACTCTACCCTCAACTGAGACGCCCCGCCACCTCGACCAATGCCAATCTCACAGCCAAAGAACTCCACAGATGGATCTCCAACTGCGCAGACGAGCTTGCACCCCTACTTAACCCTGGCAGACAGGGACCCAGGAAGGCCGCCTGGTTCATCGCCGACCTCCAAGAAACCAGGCGCACCTGCAGATGTCTCGAGAAGAACTGGAGAACAGCAAATCCTCAGAAGACCGGACCACCCACAAGAACGCCATGACAGAATACCACCAACGCATCAGATCCACCAAAAGGATCTTCATCCAGAACAAGATCCTCGCCAACGCCAGCAACTAGAAGGAAATCTTCAGCGTCATCCAGGAATTCACCAAACCCCCCAGCGAAACCACGGACATCACCCCCTCCCAGGATCTCTGCAACAAGCTTGGCTCCTACTTCCATCTGAAGATCAAGGGCCTCTATGACAACTTCAACAACAAGAACTGCGAAACCACTCCATCCTCCAGCAACACCAGCCAACCCACCATCTCCTCCTGGACCCCAGTCACCACCGAAGACACTGCATCAACCATGAAAGACATCCAGGGACCCCTGCCCCCCGCACATCTTCCACAGAGCTGCCGCCGTCATCGCTCCAGAACTACGACGCACCATCAACGTCACCTTCAAAACTGGAAATGCGCAGAGGTCAGACCTCTACTCGACCCATCTCCCTCCTCCCCTTCGCGGCTAAAGTCACAGAGAAGACTGTCAATGTCCAACTAACGAAATTCATTGAAGAAAACTCCATCTTCGACCCCTCCCAATCTGGATTTCGCAGCAACCACAGCACCGAGACTGCCCTACTCGCTGCCACAGATGATATCCACACCCTCCTCGACCAAGGACACACCGCAGCCCTGATCCTGCTCGACCTCTCTGCAGCATTCGACAGTCTCCCACCGCACACCCACCGCCAGACTCCACAAAGCCGGCATACAGGGGACCGCTCTGGACTGGCTCCGCTCCTTCCTCGCTGGCAGAACCCAAAGAATCAGACTTCCACCCTTCCTCTCCGAACCCACGGAAATCAACTGCGGAGTACCCCAAGGATCGTCACTCAGCCCCACGCTCTTCAACATCTACATGGCCAACCTCACCGCCATTGTCAGACAGCCCGGACTCAGCATAGTATCCTATGCCGACAACACATAGCTCATCTTCTCCCTCACCAAGGACCCCATCACCACCAGACTCAACTTCCAGGAAGGAATGAAAAACGTTGCATCCTGGATGAGCAGCAGCTGCCTGAAGCTCAACTCAGAGAAGACAGATGTCCTCATCCTCAGACTCTCCCCCTCTGCATGGGACAACTCCTGGTGGCCCACCACCCTCGGCAGACCACCCACCCCAACGGACCACACCCAAAATCTTGGCTCCTCCCTCTCCATGACCCGACAGGTCAACACCGTCGCCTCCACCTGCTTCAACACCCTCCGCATCCTCCAAAAGGCCTTCAAATGGATCCCCCAAATAAAAAAGAAAACCGCCACCCACTCACTCATAACCAGCAGACTGGACTACGGAAACGCCCTCTTCGCCGGGATCAACAAGTTTCTGCTCCGCAAACTCCAGACCATCCAGAACACCGCAGCCTGGCTCGTCCTTAGCATCCCCCGACACAAACACATCACCCAGCACCTGCGTGCCCTCCACTGGCTCCCTGTAGAGAAAAGAGTAACCTTCAAGATACTCACCCATGATTACAAATGCCTCCACAACACCGGACCCCAATACTACAATGACAGAATCTCCTTCCACGTACCCAAGAGGAACCTCCGATCCGCCGACCTCGCCCTCGCTGAATCCCCGCGCATCATCAGAGCAAGAACGAGTGGAAGAACCTTCTCCTACATCGCGGCCAAGACCTGGAACAGGCTGCCGAATAACATCAGACGCGCCCCCACTCTGCACATCTCCAGGAAGACCCTCAAGACCAGGCTCTTTGACTGACAGGAGCTGCTCCCCCTCAGCGCCTTGTGACCCTCACGGGTGAGTAGCGCGCTAATAATTTCCCTGATTGATTGATTGATTGACCATTATGGCCTTCATTGAATGTTTCCTTTATACGGTTTGATACTCCGAGCCGAATGAAAGCCATGCTTTTACATAAAGATGGGCCCATAACCTCAGCCCAAGAGACTTTTGATCTTCAGGTTGCAAGGTTCTCAGCTGAGATGCAGGCACTGCTATGGACTAACTGCCCTTTCCTTACAGAGAAATGGTACAGCGTATATTTAACATGTCTGATACGAAGGTTATAGTACACTTATTTAAGATCATATGTTCTGGACTGTTACGCACCTTTCAGACAGTCTTCGGAGTGATTCCGGCTTTTATACACTCCGTATTTGGAAGCATTTTTGGAGGGCTTCCGCTAATAATGCTACTGGTAGTGGGGATCCTGATTTTAATTTTTCTGCCACGCAATGGACGCCCCAGTCATCAAGGAGATGGAAAAAACTCTCTTGGAGTGACGTTACCGTGATCGCAAGGAACTCCATCTGGGCACACCTCGACTTTGTGAGTTAAGCTAGTCTAGGTCCCTATCATTCCGACCAGTCTGGATTGACTGTGTTTTGCCTGTCCTCCAGTGCTTGTTCTGTGGACAAGAATACGTGTTGGATCTCTGCCTAAAACTTCCACCGGTTGTGCCACCGCACGTGGAAGTATTACTGGACCTGTTAACGGCCCACATACTGCAGTGTCCTCAGCATATTCCCATGTTGATGTTGGCATTCTTAGAGCCACCACAGGATGCTTCAGCTCCTGTTGGATTGGATACCGGCTCTACTACAGGCACACAGGCTTTGGATGTTTCAAATGCTTCCTCAGCATCAGCTGCGGGAACTGAAGAAGATCATCTTTGCTCAATTGACCTGATCTGTGAGGTGTTGCAGGGACTGTCATCTGTGAAGACAAGCAGCAGTGATGTTGCGTCTCCCACACAGGACACATAAACATTTGGCTCTCCGTGTGCTGGGAAGAATTTGGCCTTTTTCCAAAACAACGGAAATTTTAAACAGAAATGTTTTTTTCCTTCTATACTATTACTGAGCACCATGGCTTTTAGATGCTCTCAGTTGCTCCAACCATATATATGAACATATTTTAAAGGACTTATAGGGCTTTTTGAACATATATAAAGGATCTATAGAGTTTTTAGGCACTTTTTATATACTTTTAGACATTTTATTCTGAACATTTTTTAACAATGTTTTACGATTGATTAGAAGAACTGTCACTTTTAGTATATCGTCCAGTTGGATGATGAGTGGGTGTTATGTTTTGTAATGTACTGCAATATAGGCCTGGGTAGTCACCTAACCTTTCACCTACATTTTCCCTGCCATTTTACTTCATAAAGTTTTTGGGGTATTGACCTTTTACCTAGATAGGTGCTGCATAAAATATCGAGTGGTTTTCCCAGAAAACTAGCCTCATTAATTATGCATGAGGATTCTCAGAATCACAGCAGGTTTACCATCTTCTGCATAATAGCTATGTATAAGGGTCATCCCTTCCGTCATCCTTGGCCGACAAGACACAGCAAGGTAGAACCCCTGAGGGTACCTTTTGGGTATATATACACCATATCGTTGCTGGGGCAGGCAGAGGAGAAAGACTTCCATACTGATGCGAGATGCTGATATTCCTGCACACAGACACTCCAGCATGCAGTGGTCTGACATCCCTCGCGGGGTCTCGAGACCAAGATGGGGTCCTTCATTCTCTCACACCAGGTAATGGGGTTGGCCTCATCCTAGGGGGATTCTTGGGTATACACCTACATACATGCAAGGTACACTTAGCTGCATCTAGTTAGGGTTGCATCGTAGGATTACGCATTACTACTGTCATGTATTTATATGTTTGCATATATTCATTGTTTTAGCACTATGGTAGAAATCTACCATCCATTTACTCTGTTGGTGCTTATGTTCGTTTATATCTGTTTCTGTCTTATGGTTGTTTCAACACACCTATTTTACATGACGTTGGTTCAATAAATGCTTATTGAAACCGTCCCCACCATTTATTCTGCGTATCTCTCTGAGACCCAGTGAGCATGAGTGGCTGAACGAAAAAGTACTGTTCTGTTTCCATGTTCCCTGATGGGACAGGGTTGTCATGTTCAGTAGTTGCAAGGAACTATTCTCTCCTTGGTAAGAGGAGTTTACAGTGGCACTGTGAGCTAACTGGTATACAGGCAAACATACCCAGTGGGGGTGTCTGGAATCAGTCTGGACACCAATCCCACAGTTTATGTTGTCAAAACGTGCAGATCCTATATAGATTTATAGGAACTACACGACACTTAGAGGTCTTTGGAGGCCACGCCTCCTGTCTCCACCACTCTGCAAATGTGTCTTCTGACACACTGATGGTTGGGGGATGAAGTCCACTTGTCTCCAGAGGGTCCTTGGGGGCCAACAAGCCCCCCTGTTACCTCCAGTAAGGCCCATACAGTGAGATTGCTGAGAGGTCTTCAGAGGCCATGCCCCCTTTCTCCAATACTCTGCAAAAACGTCTTCTGGCACACTTATGGTTGGGAGACGAAGTCCCCTTGGCTCCAGAGTGTCCAAGGTGGCCAACAAGCCCTCCTGTGATCTCCAGTAAGGCCCACAATGCGGGATTGCTGAGAGGTCTTCAGAGGCCATGCCCTCTTTCTCCACCACTCTGCAAACGCATCTCCTGGCATACTGCTGGCCAAAGGGAATGAAGTCCCTTTGGCTCCAAAGGGTTCTTGGGGGCCAACTACCCCTCCTGTTACCTCCAGTAAGTTGCGCACAGCAGGATCGATGAGAGGTCTTGAGAGGCCACGCCCCCTTTTTCCACCACTCTGCAAACGCGCCTCTTTGTGCACTACTGGCTGAGGGATGAAGTCCACTTTAGTCCTGAGGTTCTCAGGAGGCAAGGGGACTTCATCCCCTAACCAGCAGCCCATCAGGAGGCCTGTTTACAGAGTGGTGGAAAAAAGAGGTGTGTCCTCCAAAGATCTCTCAGCAATCCCGCTGTGTGGGACTTATTAGAGGTAACAGGAGGGCTTGTTGGACCTCAAGGACCCTCAGCAGACAAGGGGACTTAATCCCTCACCAGGCAGTGCACCAGGAGGCGGGTTTGCAGAGTGGTGGCGAAGGGGGTATGGCCTCCGACGACTTGCAGGAGTGTTTTTTCTTTGTTTTCCATTTTCTTAAGGGAGGGGGGCTGCGTGGCCCCTCTTCCCTGAGCCAATGTTGGCCCTGGAGATCCCCTCCCCCGGGACCAGGCCTTTTTTGAATGGGTGAGGGAGGCTGCGCGGCCCCCCTCCCAGGGCAATTTTGGCCCCAGGGACTCCATCCTCCGGGGCCTGGCCTTTTCTTTTTTGTTTTTATAAAAATAATTTGTAGGGAGGGGGACAGAGTGGCCTCCTCCTAGGCCGATTTTGGCCCTGGGGACCCCATCACCCGGGGCCTGGCTTCTCCTTTGGGGACTGTGGGGGGAGCATTAAGGCTCCTGCACTTCCTGCCGGCTCCCTGCATCCTGCGGAAGCTGGAATTGCTTTTGGACAGAGGGAGCTGCTACCATGCAGCTCCCTTTGTCCAAAAGAAATTCTGCTCTGCTTCGTGCAAGCAAGAGCATTTTATATGCTCTTGCTTGTACGAAGCGGAGCAGTGTTTGCTTAGGCTTGGTGTGAGCGGTGCTCCTGCCAAGCCATAGCAAACTGCAATGTTCTGGGGTGGGCATCCCGGGACCCTGCAGGAGTAGGCCCTGGAGGGTGGTGGTCCCCAGGGCCATTAGGGTCTCTAAGGGGGGACGCGGCCCCCCTCCTTTGTTTCTTTGTGCCTCGGGAGGTGGTGATCCCTGGGGCTGTGGAGGGTGCACAGCCCCCACTCACTCAATCTAAAAAAAGCCCAGGGGAGTTGGCAGTCCCCAGGACTGCTGGGGGTCCACATGGCCCCCCACACTTTTCAAAATTAAAATCCCAAAGAGGTGGCAGCCCTTGGGGCTGTGGGGGGTCGATGTGGCCCCTCGCACTAATTTACAATAAAGCCCCGGGGAGGTGGAGGCCCCAGAGGCTGAGGGGGTCCACGCAGCCCTCCACACTTATTTGTATTAAAGCCCCGGGGAGATGGTGGTCCCCAGGGCAGCGGGGGAGGCCATACCGGCCTCCCTCGCATTATTATTTAAAGAAACCCTGGGAAGGTGGTGGTCCCCGGGGCATAATAAGCCCCAGAAGGGGGGGCCCATGTGCCCCCCTCCTTTTGTCCATAATGCCCCCGGGACTTCACCCTCCCAGGGGCTGATAATGAATGAAGCGCGGGAGCCCACGCTTTGTTTTTCATCCGGATCCATGGATCCCACAGAAAATGTAGGGAAAAAAGCTTTTTTTGGCAATATGGGGGTCCCAGTGTGACCCCCCAGAGGGCCAGGGGGCCAGGGTGTTTCTACCCTTCCCCCCTTTTCTTTTTTTTAACATTTTTAGTGGGACTCGGTTCAACCAAGTCCCAAGATGTCTGCTAACACTTCCTGGCTGAAGTGTTGTCAGCCAATCAAATTTCAGTAGGGTTTCAGTAGGATTTTGGGCATTTTCTTTGTAAAGCCTATGGGGCAGATTTTCAAGCCCCTTGCGCCACTTCTGCGTCACTTTTCCCATGTTAAAAATGATGCAAAAGTGGCGCAAGGGCCTTGTAAATCTGCCCCTATGTTGTTCAGGCATTTTTTGTAATGGTAGTCATGGTTCCGGCATACAACCCCTACACATTTCTGCTTCAATGTATTTCAGAAACAATATGCATGGAGACACAAGTTTACCCATTGACACAGAGCCGCATGTAGTATTACATTTGTCATTGATATCTGTTTAAATCACTTGTTCCAACCAGAATACAACCTACTTAAGGCCTGATTATGACTTGTTGGCGGTGCTGCACCGGCTTTGCGCCAGGTCAGCAGCGACAAATCCCCGCCTGGTCCGTCCCCCAGATTACGAGTTCAACTCGTGTCTGGCGGGCTTTTCTTTTGCGTTCTCACGGTGGTGCCCTGAAAACAGGCACCGCAATGGGAATCCAAAAGCAGTTCCAGCATGGTATTGACTGAAAAGTCCATGCCGTGCTGGAACTTGGGGTGCATTCAAACAGGGGAGCACTTGTGCCCCCCTGAATGCATCCCCATGGCGGCAGGGGCATGGGGGTCCTTTGTTTCCCCACCACCAACCTTTTCATGGTGGGCTCATAACCATGAAAAGGCTGGTGGTGGGGAAACTCATAATATGCTCGGTGGACCACAGTGGGCCCACCATACATATTGTATACCCCTGTCTGCTGCGCCACTGCCAGGGAACAGCAGTTCCCTGGTGCAGCAGACGCAGCAGTGGTGGTCCGAATAGCCGCCTCGTAATATGGTAGTCGCAGTACCACCAGCACTGTGCCACCGCAAGTCTGGTGCCACTGCGAGTCTGGCAGTCAGACCCGTAATTTGGGCCTATGTAGTTATAGAAATGCCCTTTGAAGAAGTATTAGGGAATGAAATGGGGAACACCACATATCGACCTCATAAGTAGTTACTGGAAAGTGATAATTAATATGCATGAGGGTTCATGGACACAGACTGAATTGAGAAATAAAGTTTAAAAAAACGGACACACCAAATGGGCTAAGAGAAGGATGCATGTTGGCACCTATCCTGTTTTCTTTATATATCTCAAATGCCCAGAAACATTCGGCAAAGGCCATGCCATTCTCACCAAAACTAAATGAGTAACAAGAGTCCCACATAATTTATGCAGACAATACAATTTTAATTGATCTCATCCTGCTTGGTTTACAGAGAAAATTGAATGAAATTGAAATATATTGTACCTCTAACCAGGCGCGGTCGGTGGTAGGAGTGCCGGTCGGGCGGTGACGTGGGGCGGGGGAGGGGCAGGGTGGGGGTAGTAAACTACGGATTAAGGCCCAATACAGGTAAGTAAACATTTAAATAAATAAAACAAATTTCGTTGTGAGCGCTGCATCGCCAAATGCGATGCAGTGCGCGCAACGAAATTCATTTTATTTATTTAAATGTTTACTTACCTGTATTGGGCCTTAATCCGTAGTTTACTGCCCCCCACCCTGCCCCTCCCCCGCCCCACGTCACCGCCCGACCGGCACTCCTACCACCGACCGCGCCTGCCTCTAACGTATTGACAACAAATTTAACAAAAACAAAAATAATATTTTTTATGAAAATTACTTAAGGAACAAAATCGATATGGTGGTTGGATGGTCAACAAGTGGGAATTGTGTCTGATTTTTAGAAATACTTTATTTTAAAAGACATTTAGAGCGCGATTACGACTTTGGCGATTGAGGCGCTGGGTCCGCCCCGCTGCACCACCAAAGCCATTGTCAGACCGCCTGCCAGATTAGGAGTTTCGTCCTGTCTGGCGGGCTTTGATTTTGACATTCCCACGGCAGGGCGCCACAATGGGAATGCCAAAAACATTTCCTGCATGGCATGGCCTAAAAAGCACCTGCTGTGCAGGAATTGGTGTGCATGCACACAAGGAGACACATGTTGAGCCTCCCTGTGTGCATCCACAGGGCATGAGGCACCAGGGGGCCCTGTAGGGATCCCTTTGTTTCCTCTCCGCCATGGTTTTCATGGCGGTGAAACCACCATGAAAACTGTGGCAGAGAGGAAACTTGTAAAATGCTTGGCGGGGCTGGGGGGGGGGCGTGTCCTGCAAAACATATTACTGCCTCCTGACCGCCGCAACACCACCAGGGAACAGCGGTTCCCTGGTAGCTGAGGCAGGACTGTGGCAGTCCCACCGCCCATATCATAATAGGGCAGTCGGGAGACTTCCACAGCCGCGCTCCCTGAGTCTGGCGGTCTGTGGACCACCAGACTCTTAATCGGGGCCTATGAGTCTAGGAAACAAAGATGTACAGCAATAGCTGGAGCTCTGGCTCGTTTAAACCTAGAACTTGTCCATAATTCTCTAGAGGTCCTAAGAGAGTGACAAAATATGGAGATAGTACATTTATTGGTATACATGTGTGAGATACTAGTGTAAAAGGAGATAAAATATGTTGAGCAAATTTAGATGAATACATATAAAAGATGGCTAGGACTGGAAGGGGTCAGTGAACTGTGCTTTAAGGCTGGTTCTCTGATTTTTGAAGAAATATTAGTATTATTAAAGAAAAATGAAATGTAGTCACATAATTTTGACATTTACAGAAGATACATTAAAATACACTTAGATCCATCAATCCAGCAGAGTGCTCACAGTTATCTAGGAAGAGGTTATTGAAATATTGAAATATATCAAAACGGATCTAGAGGACTGAGAGAGTAAAAAGGGTCTTCTTAATATGTGCAAGTGTGAATTTACTGGAAATGTACAACTAAATTTAAAAGAAATAAAGGACAGCAATGTCACAGGATGGATACTAAAACTGTGTTTGGGTCAAGTTCCTTGATTTATATTCTGGAAATTACCTAAGAGTGACAGTGGATTGAACTCAGGGAATATTCTGTAAAGAGGGTACATTTACATGAACTCATTTTTATGATTTTTGTATGCAGTTTTTAACAGAAAGGAAGAGATTATGAGGAAAGTAGATGAATTGTTAACCTGTCTAATAAATTGTAATAATATCTGATTATGTTATCAATTTAGGAAATTCTTGGAGTCGATCAGGATTAAGACAGAAATGTTCCACACACAATATTAGAAGTTTTACAAAACAGTTAAGGCTCAATGGTGTGTACAATGTATCGACGTAGTAAATTGTGTTTATGATCTAAAGCCTATAATAGGTGAGATTTTTAATAAACTCAGTTATATGTTAGTATTACATTTGCACAATGCACTGCACTTTTGTGTGTAACCCATTTGCACACTGAATATGTTACAATATATGATCCAATAGTTAATGTTATGCTGTTGCACTATCTTTGCAAGACATAAACGTATTTGTTTAAAAAATTACGTGTAATGTATTTTAACTACATTTTATAACTGTAAGGACACAAATGATATTGTTTTTAAATTTATATTGTGATAAGGCTGGGTACGCTGATATCATAAATTTAGCTTTGCAATGTTTGTTTTGCCTATAGTGGCTTATTCTCAAACATAAATAAACTTGAAACTTACTGGAAAATATGACCATTACACACTTCAGAACTGGTGAGAAAAATGGTGGGCTTTGGATTATCTGAAATAGAAGGCTTAATCCTAGACCGTCCAGTTTGACCCTCAAGGCAGTCTGACCCCTCTAATGCTTCTCACCTTCTGGGAAAATTCAAGTAAATCTAACTACTACAACCATTGTCGCTAGTATTATCGATTCCCTCCCCCTTACATGCACATGTTCCAGGTAGGCCCCTTACCCCTTTTCATGTGACACAAGGCTATCAATCAGCAATGAAAATTTCTCCTCCCCTGGAAGCTCACACACAGCAAAAGAAGGTCGTTACATTGGATACTGAAGTGAAAATACAAACTAATTTAAACTTTCCACCAAACGTGACCTTTTCGAACATTATCTCATGTTTTACAGAGTTGTAAACATTCCTATAAATTCCAAACCTAATATTCATATTCGTAATTATATTTTCATCCTGGATCAAACAGTGATCTAATTATGATATAGCATTTACATCCCCATATATTCATAACTGCAAAAATACATTCACCAGCAATGTCTACTTTGTTTCTATTGGTAGGCAAGAGAATATACAATTAACTTGGGTATAGCTATGTGGTGTTGTGTGTCATTTTTCATACATAATAATACCAATATATTTTCTGCCTCCTATGGCACTTTTTCTCTAAGCAAAATGGGACTGGGAATTTATTAAGCTCTAAGTCTAGTTCCTCTCCGTTACCTTTTAATTATGAAAAAAGACAGTTATTTTAATGCTAATTATCCTAAATATTGGCCAATGATTCCCGTGTCACTGGTTAGACTTACAGACACACTTACACACTGATATAAAGGTATTGGTCTTCACCGGGAAGAACTAAAATCACCTTTCCCGAATTTACACATCCACATATTTATTGCTAGCCAGGAAGCACTATTTTTTGTGCAGTCCTGGTTGCAGTTCATGGATAATGATAGCCACTGAAATGCCAAGGTAACTTCCTCGTTCAGCAGTAGACTGGTTCATGCAGAAAATTTCTCTCAGAGAGACACTGTTTGCATGAATGAGACTCCCAGGGCCAGAAAAGTATGCACAATTGCATAAAGCATAATTTAGAGAATTTTCAGGAATGTTGCATAGTAGGACATTTTAAATTCTGTGACTTGTGCCTGCATAATTAAAATTTCATTCAGGCATAATCAAGACCTCCTCCAAAGCACATTCAACAATCTAACCATGTGCTCCCTGCACCAGGGAATCATTAATGAGAAAACGTGAAATTCCATGGTTATGTTTCTGACTTGAGACAGTATGCGCAGCAAGCGAATGAAACCATGTATTGCTTATCTGGCCTGAGGTTGACCGTAAACTGGCCTTGTGCAGTGCTGGGACACTGGAACAGATGTTCTCTTGAAGGTTCACAATTTTCCTTCGGAGAAGTCAGGATTTGTTCGACTGCCATTCATGGGGTTTGATATTCTGTGATATACCAGGTTAACTCCCTTGTTGAGCAGAAAATGCATTTGAGGCAGATAAATGGGAGAAGCCCATTTCCAGGGCACGACTCCCATGGAGAATCCATGTACATGGAAAGGGAACAGGACACACTGACTTGAGGGTTTCCTGATGTCTGGTTCCCAGACATCACTACAGTCATCCAGGCCATCTGCGTTAGGAGCAGGGAGTTCCCTGCGAGTAGTGCTTAATTTGTAAAATATTAAGTGCCAGGGCTCTGACCAGGAGGCCACTGCAGCTTGTACCCCCATCGCCCTTGTCATCACTGCCAAAACAACCACTAACCATCTCTCTCGCATGCAAATGCCACAGTTCAGATTATTCCAGGTCCCCAAAGCTAAAGGAATGGCTGGGGAGGCAGGTTTGAGCAATTTTAATGTATATTGTATTCCTAAACAACCATTGTTCTGCTCATCTCGAAATTAGATGAGCAGCGCCACCATGTGGCAGACTGTTCTAAGTATGGTGTTGACAATTAGGTGCCGGTGCTGAGCACCGGAAACTAATTAAGTGCCGTTGCTGAGCACCGGAAAACACCGGCTCAAATTAAGCACTGCCTGCGAGGGCCTCAGCCCCATTGGTTAGAAAACATCCTTGTTTCTAGTGGGCTGATTGTCACCTTTGGCAATTATGGTGGACAGAGAAGACTATATAAAGAATTTTAGTCAGGAACTGTCTCTATTCGTTTGCACTGAGAACAGGCATTGTCTATGGGACAATTTATTATCTACATTTCTCAAAGCTCTTTTTGTTTTAAAGCATCCTTTCAGGTCTTTGTTGATATAATGAGAGGTCTGACACTCAGCAGAGGTGCACTCACCCCACATGCTCCCAACTCTAAACGGGAGATCACGACAAAATCTCTTCGTGCATAAAATTGCTGTTTTCTATTATTAATGATTGATTGTAAAATTGTATTTATTCAGTGGAGGAGTAAATTGGCCATGACCCCAAGGAATTTAGCCAGTAGAACATTGAGCGAGTACTGGTCTCTGCATGTTTGTTAAAATATTTCAGTTTGAAACTGAGTTCTATTCTAATATTTTATTAAGATATGAGAATCTCAGGTGAGTGAGTGCTTTTGTGGGGAGAGGGATGGCTTTGAGGTGCTTCACACACTGTGTCGCTGGGATCTCCTCATTCAAGGCCAACCCTCTTATTAGGCCAGTTCTGAAGAGAGACGCATTATGCCCTGGATAATAGCTAATCACTAATTTGCTGAGCATGCAGTCTAAGTTCAAATTGTTCAATGGTATTTTACTGTAATATCAAGTAGTAGATGTCATGCTTCTCAAATCAAATGAGAGGGAAGTGACCCTGAAGGAGAGTCTCATTTGTCCCAAATAACAGTTAAAACACACTAAAGGAGAATGGCCACTTAACCTAATTTTTTTTCCTACTCTCACCTATCTGCTTCTCAGGCATTTGCTTGATGTTTAATATGGAACCTCACACACACAAACTTTGTTGGCATGCTTCATCCTTGGGTCCACATCAGTTATGCCTAGTGCTCCCGGATGGGCCAACCCTTAGTCATCAGGGAAGGGAGCTCTTACTATATTTTTATCTCAAGATCCTATATTATAATTTTAAAATAGCCTTTAATACCACTTATACTCCTACACATGTAAGGAACTCAGGACTGGATTAAATAAAGTAAATGACGTGTTTGGAGATAATTACTTCCCCCATGTCTTTTAGAGTCGACACGTTTCAGCCAGCTCTCCTAACTGCCCTTTGGGTTACTCGACTTTCTTCAGGACTAAGTAGATCCCACAACTTATTCCATTCAAGTGTGTTTGTAATCCACATTCAATTTGCACACAACACAATCATGCTTACATACCAACTCTTTCGGTTGTTTTTCTTTTGTTGGTCACTCTTGAATTACCCGGGTTGCCAATCTGAAAAAACTGAGAAAAAAATCAGAGAGATTTTGTCAATCATTAGCGGTGCAATTTCAAGGAAACTAAATGTTATGTAAGGCGTGAAATTCACATGTTGTGTTATCCCAGTGCGTCTTAGTCAGGCTGGACCCAGTGAGGCATATTTACAAGGAATTGGAGTATGGCAGCGTCGCAAATCATTTTGCTGCCCTGCCCTAGGCCTATTCGAAAGGACAGGAATGCACCATATTTACAAGATGCAGTGAATTTCTGTCCTTTCAGCCAATGCTGGCGCACATTTTGCAGTCATGCGCCAATGCAGGCACCCTTGCACCATGTTGCAAGTGTGTCGTGTCTGTATTGTTGGATGAATTGTTTGTGCAGGAAGGTGCACCTTCCTGCACAAAAACAATCATAAGGGGTGTTCCCCTCTTTCTGTGTGTGCTGCATAATGCAGCACAAGTGGAAAGAGGGAAAAACGAGGTGGAATGTAAATATTTCTCCTTGTTACTCCTGCTCTAGGGAGGAGCAAGGTTTTGGCCCTTCCGCAGGTTTACCAGATGTTGTAAATCTGGGGCTGCTTTAAAATCCATGGGTGTAGAGTGGGAGCACCCACAGAAACACCCAAAAAACACCTCTTCCATGCAGAGTAAGGCAAGACAGCGACTTGCGCTGCCTCGCCTTACTCCATATCTACAAGGCCATGAAAATCCACGCAGGGTGGCTTTACGTGGCCTTGAGGATATGGTTAAGCCCTGTGCGCCACTGGAACGTCACAAAAAGTGACGTTCCGGTGGTGCACAGGGCTTGTAAATATGCCCCAGTATCTCTACCTTCATGACTTATCACCGACTCCAAAGTGATAGTGGATTGTTTATAAAGCGTGCATCTGTGTGATTATGTGCACAGTAACCTTCAATGTACAAATAGAGAGGTGTGCGTTTAAAACTTATGTATGTGAATTCATGACACCTTATTCACAGGCCACATTCACATCACTGGTGTTGTTGTGGTGTACTTTAAAAGTGTATTGCCAGGCACTCATTAGCCCTCCACTCGATGATGTTCAGTAGGTCATGAACATACGGTTGGTTTTCACGGTGGATACCTGATAGGAAAGCAGGCAGGTGGAACCTTCTGCCACACTTTTACTATCAGAGAGAGAAGAGCAAACAGCATGTCTATTAGCTCAGTTAGAGACTCCTTCCTGTCTCACATATAAAAGAGAAACCAAGTTTCTAGTGATACAGTCTAAACTGTTTCTGACGGTCACCATCGTGCCCTTATGGGTGACCAATAGAAGTGGGCAGACTTCGAAGGGGAGTCAAAACTACCCTCCTGGGTACTGATCTCACCAGAGGACCTGGTCCCCCATGCTGATGTCGGAAAGTTTGGCATGGCGTGTCTGGGTGCCTCTCGCAGTGTTCTTCATTCTTAGTTGCGTGGCTACAATATTGACGGGTTCTGGGGTCCACGTAGTTGTGTGGGTATGCTGTTCTGGATAGCACACTCAAACATGATGTCGGCACGTTCTCTGTGAGTTGTACTATGGGTGATGCACCTGTACACACAAAGAGTTTTGTGTATCGCCTCCTCAATATCAACTTGCTGTACACATCCAATTCGGATAGCCTTGCTGAGGGTGCGCATCAGTCTTTCTATCTCCCCGTTGGTTTGGGACCACCGGGGTGTGATCTTCCAATGTTCAATGGCCAAGGATTATAAATATTGATTGAAGTCTAGACTTTGGAACAGGGGTCCTTTGTCACTTTTGAGAGTGTGGGGGACCCCAACAGTAATGAAGCCTTTGTCGAGGCATCTCCTGATATGGTCAAATGATGTCTCCGGTATTATCTCAACAATGGGGAACTTTGAAAAACCTTCTGAAATGACCAGCATTTACTGGCCTTCAGATAGACTCCCAAAGCCCACACTGATGTTGCACCACGGCCCCTCACTCAGGCTGTCGGTCTTGATTGGAGGAGGTTTGTCCGGTAACCTGCTGGCTTGGCACCAGTGACATTGCATGACCATATCTTCAACTTTGGCATCCAAGGTAGGGAACCATACCTTTTGCCTCAGCCATGCCTTGGTATTCACGGCTCCTTGGTGGCCTGTGTGGCCAAGAGACAATATCGTCATTTGCACTGACCGAGGGATGATGACCCAGTGACCGCACAGCAGGAGGCCCATTGGCACAGTGCTGCGTTTGTGGCAGATACTCCAGAGGGAGGTCAGGTCCTGTTGGGTGATGTTGTTGTGTTTCCTCGGGTCCTGGAGGAGGTCCTTCTATTTCCAAGAGGGGGCCGCCCCCTGCTCTTTTTGTTGGACAGAATCCCATGTGGTGGCAGCAGCAATTTCCTGAAGGGAGACACAGTTGGGGCAGGCGACTTCTGCCACCCAGTGAGCGTACTTGTCTGCCTCAAGTGCAAAGGCGGATGGGCTGCTTGTCGCTTGCCATGGATGTTTAGAGAGGTAGTCACAGCCTGGTTTGTATGTCACAGTGAGCTGATACTTCTGAAACTGTAGGGCCCATTTCTCCATCTGGAGTGGGGGGTATGGGGCAGTCCCAGCAAACAGAGACAGTAGTGGCTTGTCGTCCTTGACAACCCTAAAGGGGCAGCTGTACAAGTAGAGGTGGAAGTGATGACAGCCCCACTTGATAGTGAGGGCTCCTTTCTCAATGTGTGCATAGCATTTTTCTCTGTAAGAGTCCTGCTGGCATAAGCAACCTGGGCCCAGCGGTCATCTTCGGCATGCTGCATGAATACGTCTCCCAAACCAATGGGGGTGGCACTACTGGCTCCCAGTCTTTGGAGGGGTCAAAGTAGGTCATAACAGTGCCCTAGAGGAGTGCTTCCTTGATCGTGTGGAAGGCATTTTCCTCTGTTGAGCTCCATGCCAACGGTGTTGATGCCTTGGTGAGGTGTCTCAGTGGGCCTGTTACTGTCGCTAGGTTGGGGATGAATCTGCCACAGTAGGTTGCAAGGCCTAGGAAGCTCCGAACTTCAGCTACAGATGATGGAGTGGCCACATCTTTTAAGACAATGCACTTGCACAGGTTCACTGTGATGCCGTCCTTGTTAAAGATGTCTCCGAAGACCCCATCTCTTGTTGAAAGAACTGCCATTTTTGCTACGTTGAGGGTGAGGTCGGTGGAGTCGATCCGTGAGTGTGCAGCATGCAGGCGGTGCCGGTGGCTGTCAAGAGTGAGTGCATGAATGAGGATGTCATTGCTGACATTGATAATGCCTTCAAGGTCTGTCAGAACACTCTGGAATACTTTCACTGCCAATTATATTCCTAAATTGAGCCAGGTGTAGCAGTGGAGGCAGACATACGTGAAGAATGCAGTAACATATCTACGGTCCTCATGGAGTTTGAGCTGATGATAGCCTGAGTTCCAATCTAGTTTGGAGAACCAGGTTGAGCCATCAATGTCAGCAACAAGGTCGTCAGTGGTGGGGGATTTGTGCCATTTTCTTTTAGTTACTGTGTTGGGTAGGAGCATGTCTATGCAGATCCAGATGCAACTTGGCTGCTTGGGTTTATTGGCGACTACCATTGGGAACAAATAGGGTTTGTTCAGAGACTTTGTTGATGACTATTGCAGCTCTCAGCTTTTAGAGCTCAACTTCCACCATTGGAAAGAGATGGACAGGGACTCTGCAGTCGAGGAGCGCAACCAGGGGGACTGAGGGGTTGATGTGAAGTGAAATTGATGGACCTAGTAGGCAGCCCAGGCAAATGAACAGGCAAAGAAAATAGAGAAGAAGCTTGTCCACATCTTCTGAGATTGTCACTCATGGCCGTGGGGAAGGGGATTAGTTGAAGTAGTTTGGCTATGTCGCAGCTGATGAGCGTTTCTGAGTCTGAGACTGTCCAGAGTCCATCGAGGATAAGGAATGGGAATTAGCACGGGTATACGTAAAAAAAAAAACCTGAGTAAGGAGAGGTTTAAGCTGGTACCGTTAAATTATCTCCATTGATTATATCTAACCCCCTAAAATTGGGAAAGCTTTATTCAGGGAGATGCTCTTCATATCTAACACACTGAACTGTAGTCGCAAACTTCCTCTACACGTCTAGTTCTGTTGGGTAGCAAAGAAATATTGAACATAAACACTGCCTAGGATGCGCCCCGTAATGGCAGTAACTTGCTCTCATAATCAAACAATGTCTTCAATGGGTGGTCTCTAAATTAAAGACAAACAAAAAGACATATGTTTTCTGCACTAGGCACAAACCTTAATAATTAACACATAGCTATTCACGTTAAGACTGGAAAAACCCAAAGGGGAGGCCTGGGTGAAAGGCAGGGTAGAATAGGCAATAGTGGAAGCATGGCAGATGAGGGTCTTAAAAACTAATGACAAATCAACGGAAGATCAAGCAGAATTGACAGCAATGATACATGAACTCTCAGACCCTCCAAAAAGTAGACTGCCCTGGGACTATACAGTGGGACTCAGGCAAGGATAGTGAAAATTGGAAGCGCTAAGGGGCAACAAGAACAGTACAAAACATACAGCATACATACATAGACAGGTGAAAGGCATATGGACAGCATAAACAATTGTGAGGAGTAATGTAGGAGAAAGCTTGGTGATAGCTGCTGATCACAGTACAGGTGTAATAAATTAATAACCAATACTATATTCCACATTGTAAATCATAGACTTTATATTACCGGAGATCCAATTAAAATATTACTATTCTTAACCCTGTCAGCTGCTAGGTTTTGTTTTTGTTACTGCAGAATGTTCTGTGTAATGTTGAAAAAGGTAGACCCTACAATAACAAGCATTGGCAAAACTAATTGGTCTGGCGCTGAATGCTAACCTTTTGGCTTTGTCAGTGCCTATTTTGTTAGCTCATGGTTTTTGAAAACTGTACTGTTGGTGGAGCTGATGGTCCATTAACCATATATTAAACTAAAGAAATTGGCTTAAAGTAAAACTATTTTTGAATCTCAAAAAGCATACATTGCCATGGTAGTCCCAGCTACTGGAGCAAACATCTTTGTGTGAGGATGCGGCTCTTGTGAAAGAGAGGAATACTGTGACTCTCAGTGGAGTTAGAAAATGGCTTAACGAGCTGACCCACTGCCCCATTTTGAGGTGGATGGAAGAAAAATATGAGTGACACAGCAACATACCAATGAAAATGTGGGCTGACTGAAAGCGCCTATAAACATATTATATATCTATATCATTCTGGTAAAATCAAAAGGTTTTGGCTAACGCCAGACCTTAAAAAAGAGGCAACTAATATAATTGCATTGTTTCGGTTGTTTGCTTTTATTGCTGATTGTGTAAACATTTGCAGTCATTAAGAGACTGTGAAAAGTATTGATTCTGCACAAACAGGGCCCTACTTTACTGCTATATTCTGTTGCGTTCTTTGTGTGCTTTGTTTTGAAGTTTCATTGGCTTGACTTATCTTTACCATAAACATATTTATATATTCATGAGTTAATAGTTAAGTGCTGTGTGAACTCAATTCTGGCTTGTCACGTATCTATTTTTGCAGTTCTGATAATTGTGTTGTATTGAACATAGGCTTGCTCTGCGTCACCTCCCTTGGATTAGGCCTTAACTGTTTAACTACATCTCCTGGGAGAGTCAAGGAGTCCTTCAATCAATCAATCAATCATGTCACTTATAAAGCGCACTACATACCCGCGAGGGTCTCAAGGCGCTGGGGGAAGAGGGGGGTGGTGCTGCTACTGATCGAAGAGCCAGGTCTTGAGGAGTCTTCTGAAGGCCAGTAGGTCTTGGGTCTGTCGGAGGTTGGTGGGGAGGGTGTTCCAGGTCTTGGCGGCGAGGTGGGAGAAGGATCTGCCGCCGGCGGTCATTTTTCGGATGCGGGGGACTGTGGCGAGGGCGAGGCTGGTCGAGCGGAGCTGGCGGGTGGGGGTGTAGAAGCTGAGTCGTCTGTTGAGGTAGGCTGGTCCGGAGTTGTGGAGTGCTTTGTGTGCGTGGGTGAGGAGCTTGAAGGTTATCCTCTTGTTGACAGGGAGCCAGTGCAGGTCTCTCAGGTGGGGTGTGATGTGGCTGCGTCGGGGGATGTCGAGGATAAGACGTGCAGAGGCGTTCTGGATGCGTTGCATCCGTCTCAGGAGCTTAGCCGTCGTTCCTGCGTAGAGGGCGTTTCCGTAGTCCAGCCTGCTGGTGACGAGGGCCTGGGTGACTGTTTTTCTTGTTTCGGTGGGGATCCACTTGAAGATCCTGCGGAGCATTCGGAGGATGTTGAAGCAGGATGAGGAAACGGCGTTGACCTGCTTAGTCATGGAGAGGGTGGGGTCGAGGATGACCCCTAGGTTGCGTACGCGGTCGGTGGGTGGCGGGGCTGTTCCCAGTGATGTTGGCCACCAGGAGTCGTCCCAGGCTGAAGGGTTGGAACCAAGGATGAGGACCTCCGTCTTGTCCGAGTTCAGCTTCAGGCGGCTGGTCCTCATCCATTCGGCGACGGCCTTCATTCCTTCGTGGAGGTGGGCTTTGGCGGTGTGAGGGTCTTTGGTGAGGGAGAGGATCAGCTGGGTGTCGTCGGCGTAGGAGATGATGTTGAGGTTGTGCTGTCGGGCGACGTGGGCGAGGGGTGCCATGTAGATGTTGAACAGCGTTGGGCTGAGGGAGGAGCCTTGGGGTACGCCGCAGATGATCTTGGTGGCCTTGGATCGGAAGGGGGCGAGGCGGACGCTTTGTGTTCTGCCGGAAAGGAAGGATGTGGTCCAGTCCAGGGCTTGAGGTTTCAAATGCCAGTCACAGAATGATAACACTAGCATTCTCACTTGCCGGGTGCTTGGTGGTCCATAAAGCTGCAAGCACTATAAAAAAGCTTGACAAAAAAAAAATAGAAAAATTAAAAAGAAAATAAACTTGCCTTATCGGCTGCCACCTCTCCTCCGTCCTTCTTCCACGATGCAAGAACAGGAAGTACCCAGGCTTCCAGACTCCTCTAGGTAAATCACAACGCTGATATGCAGCATCGTGATCGGTCTGAGCTCTGTGGCTTGGTGCTCAGACAGGTAATGGGAGCCTGGGCATGTCCCTCACCAGGCTGAGCATTACAGGCTGGTGGGGAGCATGCACAGTGCGCATGACTCTTTGGCTGGCCCGAGAAGGCTGGCCAAGCCTTCATGCACCCTTGGGGAGTGTCTACCACTCCTTCCCTGCTCTTTGGGCAGCCAGTCCAGCCCTGTCCCACCCCGCACCTAGAGATCCACGAGGAAAAAATACAATGATAATAACCTGCTGTTGTTATCATTTTATTTTTCTTGTGGGGCAACGCTCCTCTGCCTTAGCGGAGGAGCAGCCACTGCACATTGCACCCCCTTTGTAAACAAGGCTGGTAAGTTCCTGCTTAAGCCAGTCCTGGTGTTGTAGCCAACAGCAGTTTCCATTCTGGAGCCTGTACTTTCACTGTTACCAGTATAGGCATGGCCTTTAAAATGCAGTTGACTAACACTAGGCGTGTGCCCAACTTGGGTAATTTGCATTCACGTAAATTATGTGGAATTTCAAGAAAATAGCACAAAATTATCTATAAGTATGCAAAATGCAAACCCAGTATTTGGCTCCATATTCGAGCATGAAATTCATGCTTGTGTGCATTTTGAAAATAAGGACACATTTCACGCTAAACAAATAGCACAAAAGACACAAACACCACAAACAGCAGTGGCTCGTGTTCTGGTCATTCGTGTTGTTCCAGCTCGGTTGTGCTACTTTTTTACTGTGCACAGCACATTAATACGCAATGTGGTGGTATAGCATAATTTCAAGAACTTTGCATAACAAGCATAGCATACAAAGGCGTAACAGAAATTTTGCCCGGGCCTAGGTAACACCCAAGAACCACCGAGTGCTCCTCACACATGACAGTGGCCCACCCAGAAGCAATGGATCAAATCTTGTCACCTATGTAATAGGTACCTCAGAGTAACAGCCTGGAGAAAACAAACATTGCAAAGGATTACTTTAACCATTCCATTCCATAAACTTTATTTCGGCCACAAGAGACCATAAAAGTGCATATGACAATAAAACATTAAAACGCTTGAAAAATATTTACAATAGCACATTCGATATTACCGAGGTCATTATCATTAAATTCACAGCAGTTTTACAAAAATACACATAAAAAGGGAACTCGGCCGTACTAGTGGTAATATATATATATATTTTTTTTAAATATCATAGAAAAGATTTAAAAAGGATACAATAAGAATAGAGATAAAAGTTATTCAAAGTTAGGAATGGATACAGTCTAGATCCGGGGGGGACGCATAGGTGAAAGAAAACAATCCTATGCGTAATCACCTATTTCTCTCCTCCCGGAATCAACTGCATTAAAAAAGGCCGCCTAATGAACCACATTGAATTTAAAAAGCGTGAGACAGCAAACACTATTGGCGGGTGAGTTAAATATTTTAAAACCCTCAATGCCTCCACGCAACGCACAAAGCCGATATTCTTGCACAGTTGGATTAACCAACGCTTGCGCGGCGTAAGAAAGGCTGGGCAAAAAAAGAAAATATGGGTAATCGACTCTTCCCTGTACTTACAGGCGGGACACTCACTATTGCTTTCTTTAGCCCATTTGCTGGTAAAAGAGCGAAGTGGAAGGGACCCTATCCTGAACTGAACATAAAGTTTCCTGGCTAAAGGGGGTTCAATAGTGTCCAGAAAGGATTCTCTGTTATACACGTCTTTGACTTGGAGAAACTCCATGGTCAAACGACCGTGAGAAGAACTTTCCTGGGTGGCCGCTAGTTTATAAGTTCTATAGCGCCCAACTAGAGCCACCCTGGGGGTCATTGGGCATGTTATCTCAGGTGACCTCCATAAGTCTGGCATACCTAACTTGAAAGCGTGGTCTCTTATATGGTTTAACCAGGAAATTTTCTTAAGAGTACAGGGGACTAAAAACTCCTTAAGCTCAGCCCTAAAAATGGACAGTTCCGGGGTCGCCCATAGAGGGCGCCAAAATGTGATGGGTCTAGGGGCGATCTCCTCATCTATAGGCCTAATACTCAATTCCATGCGAATAGGCAGCAGGGGAGTACTACGAGGAAGGCCTAGGAGCTGCCGCAGGAAGCTGTTCTCCACCTTACTCAAATCAGAAGAGGGGCGGTGCCCCCACAGTTCTGCCCCATATAGAGTAGCACCCCGTGCTTGTGCCTTGTAAACTTCCACCAGGGGACCCACCGGTTTGAATGCAGAAGGGCTATATAGTTTCATAATCCCACCCACCGTCTGCGTAAGCCTGAGCCTTGCCTTTGTCATCTGTGGCCCCCATTCAAAGCGTTCGGACAAAGTTACGCCCAAATAATCAAACACCTTAACTCTTTCCAGGGGAATTCCATAGAGAGATGGGTTAGGGCGAGTAGTTTTAGGGGGGTTGAAGACCATGTACTTTGTTTTTGAAATATTGATCTCCAATCCCCGGAGCCTGCAGAAATTAGCAAACCCGTCGAGAATACGCTGACTACCCATTGGTGTTTTAGCAAGTAGGAGGGTGTCGTCCGCGAACATCAGCGCCGGCACCCTCCCAGAGGCTAACTTTGGGGCATCGTTGTCTTTAATTCTATTGAGATGATCAATGAGCCCGTTGACAAAGAGGCAGAATAAAGTGGGGGCTAAGACACAGCCCTGGCGAACCCCTTTCCTAACAGGAAAGCGCGGGGTAAGCTCCCCGTGTTTTCCACATCTCACTTGGGCAAAGTTATCTTGATGGAGTCTTACAATGACATTGAGGAGATAAGATGGAATTCCCAGGTCTCTGAACACTTCCCAGAGTCGTTCTCTGGGTACAAGATCAAAAGCTGACTTCAGATCAACAAAGATTAAGTAGAGGCTGCCACCCTCTACTGTCACCGTTTTCCAAAAAGAAGTTGGAGTCTGAAAATCTGGTCCACGGTTGACATGTTTGATCTGAAGCCAGCTTGATACGGGGTCAAGATCTCCTTTTCCTCCATCCAGCCCTGAAGTCGATCTAAAAGGACCCGGCCGAAGAGTTTTTGGGTAATATCGATTAAACTGATCGGCCTGTAATTTATTGGGAGAAGAGGGCAGCCTTTTTTGTATATGGGAACAATCTCTGCCCCACACCAAGTGTCCGGGGGCTTCATGCCCTTCATAACGGCATTGAATAAAACCCACAGGTAGGGTACCCAGATTTTGGGTTCCTCTTTAAAAAGGTCACCTGGTAGTTTATCTAAGCCCGGCGCTTTATTGCTATGGAGTCTATTGATAGCGTTACCCACTTCAGTCATGGTAATCTCAGTGATCCCCTCGCTGTCAGGTTCTGATATTACAGCGGGGTTGCCGGTACAGTCGGAACTGTCTTCCCTAATCGAGTACAACGACTCGAAGTGGGACTCCCATACTTCGGGAGCTATGTTTGGCTCTATCGACGAGCTTCCTTCTCTATCGCCAGAGCTTACTATTGCCCAAAAGGTTTTCAAATCCTTATTGTCTAGGGCAATCCTAAGAGATTCCCATCTGTCACTTTCCCACTTCTTCTTTTCCTGTTTGGTTATCTCTTTATAACCGGCCCGGGTGGATTTAATTGAGGGCTTGTCCTTCGCTTTCAGTGCCTCTAATAGGGCTAACTTGGCCATACGAAACTTGTCATTGAACCAGGGACATTTGAAACGTTTGGGTTCCCTCCTACGCACCAGGGGATGGAATACGTCCACCAACTTCTCCAATAGCTCTTGGTGCGTAAGGCCTGCCTTATCCAGCTCCAGTAGGGGGCCCCCTGCCTGCACTACCTCCCACATTTTGGTCTTTGACGGGATGACTGCCTGATAGACTTTGGCCAGCTTAGGGGGTGAGTGTTGTATGTAGCCCCATCTAACATTTCTTCTGTTGTTTGTCAATGTTAGTGCTCGGGGCGGACTATCTACTGGGCCAGCAGAGTTAAAAACACCAAGGTCCTCTGCTTTCAGGCTCAAGATTAAGGCGTTATGGTCACTATCATGTCTAATAGTAATTCGAAAGTCAAGGACCCATCCCCACGATCTTGTTTCCACTAGAATATAGTCAAGTAAGGATGCTTGACCTACTCGATTAAATGTAAGTTGTCCAGGGCGGTCCGATTTGGTACGCCCATTGCATGCCCTTAATGACAGAGCCAGCGAAAGTGAGTTGATTTGTATTGCCAGTGGTGACCAGATCCTGATAGGACTGATCTGTGGTTCAGGGACTGACCATAGAATATCCTCCTCGCTGAGCATGAAGTGATCCTGATCAGTAAGGGGTTCATATTGGCAATTAAAATCGCCCCCTACAATGAGCCGGATAGCTGGGTCCAGAGTTGGAATAAAAAGCCCTAGCTGATCGATGGTAACAGATTCCTGGCTGTTACTAACAGGTCTGGAATACACGTTAATTAGGGCAATTTTTATCGAGGAGGGAAAGGTGAGCAGAACACACTGAATGTCTTTTGAAGGGGTTACCAACTGTTCGGCTCTGCAACCCAAATGGGTGCCCACCCAGATAGACAAACCACCTGAGGGTCTCCCCCTACCCCCAAAGGTGGCAAAGGAACAGAAAGAGGCAAAACCCACCTGCTGAAGCTCTTCCCTCGCCCATGTCTCCTGAAAAAGACAGATGTCCTGCTCTGCCACAAAAAGCCCCCATTCTGGACAGGATAATTTATTTTTAAGGCCCGCCAGATTCCATGATAAAACCCTAATACTGTTGTCTAGACCTCTTTTCCTTCTCAAGACATCAGCAGCGCTGTCATTAGGGGCCACGCTATCACCTTGTTGTACTAAATGGGGATTATCTAGAGCGGAATGGGACTTACTGTCTTTCCTTAGCTCACTATCTGGGGCGTTGGAGATGGTAACGAGGGGCCCCCTGAGGTGGATGGTTTCACAAGGAGAGTTTATTAACTGGGGGGAGTATGAACTCCTATCCCTAAGTGTTCGCCTCAAACAATTCCTAGCATTACACTTCAGGTCCTGACTATGTGGTCCTCGATTCCCTTCCATAATTGTCCCTTCCCTCAGTCAATCTACCGCCTCCAAGCTATCATATATGTTGTTAACCGGGATGTTAAAGAGAAATCGTGGATGAGAAACATCCCTGCATCCTTGGATTAGGGGTCTGGGACCCCCAGTCAAGGTGGAATTAATGACACGGCCCCTGTGGATTGCCTGATGAGAAGAGTAAAAAAATTCCAGAGGACGGAGATTCATTCTAGTTGGAGCATTAGGATAGTAAGGAGGGGATCTGAGTAGGTTAGTGACAGTGATTGGCTTTTTAAAATTGATAACTGCACAATCCCCAGGATTTATTTTTTCACCATTGCCCACCCACCCTACTCTACGGACCATTATGATCTCGTCGGCTTGGGCGTAATCAAACTGCTTATGTCTAGCAAGCCAGAATAAGCATTTGTTACGGAGCTCAAGGTGAGTTTCCTTACTGCTATTTTCGATTGGAGGGATTCCTGTCAGAATTGCCACATAGGGGGAGCATGCAGGGGGGAGGTTTATGTGGGGCAAGTTAAAGCTTGTACTTGCATGCTTCTCCTCAGTGTCAACAAGTGATGGTTGCCCCATCTGGTTCATCGCCATCGTCCACAAGAACACCATCAGGGTCTCGACCAGCACCGACGACACTCTCAGCACCGCCGAACACATGCACTTCCAGATCCACACGGACCCCAACACCACCCTTAGAGGCACCCTTGTCTACAGACCCCCTGGACCGCGACCCCAGTTCAGCGACTCCATCGCCGACTTCATCAGCACGCACGCCCTGACCTCTACCGACTACATCCTCCTCGGAGACCTGAACTTTCACCTGGAGAACAACAACGACAGCAACTCCACCACCCTGATCGACAGCCTCGCCAACCTCGGCCTGAGCCAGCTCGTCACAACACCGACCCACTCCGCCGGCCACACGCTTGACCCCATCTTCTCCTCAAGCTCCCACGTCTCCTTCAGCCACACCACGGAACTCCTCTGGACCGACCACCGATGCATCCATTTCACCTTCCAGAAACCCACCACACACCACCGCACCCAACAGATCCCACGCCGCTGCTGGAGCAAAGTCACCGAAGACCAACTCCGGGCAACCCTCGCTCTCAGCCCTCCCTCCGACCCATCCAACACCGACGACGCTGCCTGCAACCTCAGACGATGGATGGACGACTGTGCCAACACCCTCGCCCCACTGAAAAAGCTCACCTACAGCGACACCACCAAAAGAGCCAGCTGGTTCACCTCGGAACTCCTAGCTTCCAAGCGTACCTGCCGGAAACTAGAGAAGAAATGGCACAGTGATAAGACACCGGACAGCCACACAGCCCACAAAGACGCCATCCGTAACCACCACCACCTCATCAGGTCCGCCAAGAGAATCTCCTTCAAAGACCGCCTCGACAACAACGCACACAACAGCAAGGAGCTTTTCAACATCGTGAAGGAACTCTCCAATCCCAGCTCCAACACCAACGACATCCCGCCGTCGCAACCCCTGTGCGATTCCCTCGCCACCTTCTTTCACCGCAAGATCGCCGACATCCACGACAGCTTCAACACCCAGACAGCCCCAACTAAGATCGACGCACCAGACCCGCCACACACCATCGACCACGACCCCCTGCCAGCCTGGGCCAGCGTGAACATCGAGGACACCATCAAGACCATGAGCACAATACACACCGGCTCCCCGTCAGACCCTTTCCCCGCACCACATTTTCAACAAAGCCAGCAGCTCCATCGCACCCCACCTGTGCAACATCATCAATCTCTCCTTCGAGACCGCGACCTTCCCAGAGAGCTGGAAACACGCAGAGATCAACGCCCTACTCAAAAAACCCAAGGCGGACCCGAGAGACCTCAAGAACTTCCGGCCCATCTCTCTGCTTCCGTTCCCAGCCAAGGTCATCGAGAAGATCGTCAACAAACAGCTAACCCGATACCTCGAAGAAAACAGCATCCTGGACCCATCCCAATCAGGGTTCCGCAGCAACCACAGCACTGAGACTGCCCTCATCGCCGCCACCGACGACATCAGGATCCTGCTGGACAATGGTGAGACCGCAGCCCTCATCCTGCTGGACCTCTCCGCCGCCTTCGACACTGTCTGCCACCGCACTCTACGCGCACGCCTCCACAACGCAGGGATCCGAGACAAGGCCCTGGAATGGACCACCTCCTTCCTCGACGGCAGAACTCAGAGAGTCCGCCTCCCACCTTTCCGATCCGAAGCCTCCGAGATCATCTGCGGCGTACCCCAGGGATCGTCCCTCAGCCCAACACTGTTCAACATCTACATGGCACCGCTCGCACGGATCGCCAGACAGCACGACCTCAACATTATCTCCTACGCCGACGACACTCAACTGATCCTCTCCCTCACCAAGGACCCCCTCGCCGCCAAAGCCAATCTCCATGAAGGAATGAAGGCCGTCGCCGATTGGATGAAGATCAGCCGACTAAAGCTGAACATGGACAAAATGGAGGTCCTCATCCTCGGCTCCAACCCCTCAGCCTGGGACGACTCCTGGTGGCCAACGATGCTGGGAGCAGCCCCGACACCCACCGACCACGCACGCAACCTGGGAGTCATCCTCGACTCAACGCTCTCCATGGCCAAGCAAGTCAACGCAGTCTCCTCCTCCTGCTTCAACACCCTCCGCATGCTTCGCAAGATCTACAGGTGGATCCCGACAGACACAAGAAGAACAGTCACCCAGGCCCTCGTCAGTAGCAGACTTGACTATGGGAACGCCCTCTACGCGGGAGCCCCGGCCAAGCTCATCAAGCGACTGCAATGCATACAAAACGCCTCCGCACGCCTGATCCTCGACGTACCACGCCACAGCCACATCACCCCCCACTTGAGGAACCTGCACTGGCTCCCCGTCGACAGGAGGATCATCTTCAAACTCCTCATCCACGCACACAAGGCACTCCACAAAACTGGCCCAGCCTACCTCAACAGACGACTCTTCTTCTACGTCCCCAACCGCCAGCTCCGCTCCGCCGACCTCTCCCTCGCCACCGTCCCTCGCATTCGAAGAACAACCACCGGCGGCAGATCCTTCTCACACATTGCCGCCAAGACCTGGAACACCCTTCCACTAAGCCTACGACAGACCCAAGACCTGCTGACCTTCAGGAGGCTACTCAAGACCTGGCTGTTCGACCAGTAGCAGCACCCCCCCCCTTCCCTCTCCCCAGCGCCTTGAGACCCTCGCGGGTAAGTAGTGCGCTCTACAAATTCTGTGATTGATTGATTGATCTGGTTGGTCTTAGGACCTGGGTCAGTTGGCCTCTGGATGGCCAAAGATCTAGGGGGGTCGGAGCTAGGTTTGGCCCTACCCTCTAAACTTAAATTCGTGCTGCTATGCTGTGTAGCAGCACTCTGACCCTTCGTCTTATGTCTGACTGGGGGGGCTTCATAGTTGTTATGGGCTCCCTTTGCAAGGGGGTAATGGTAATTTGGGTGGCTGCCTGGCAGCCCAAGTCAATCCCTCCCCTAAGCATGTTAGGAGAGCATATTTGCTGTTCTGTTCTTCTAACTTCCCTTGGTACAGAAATCCTTTCTAAATTAGCTAGACGGCTAATGACCGGGGCCAGTTCTTCTCTAATTATGGCTCTCACTATGCTCTGAACATCGTTCATCAGGTTCTTGGCCCACGTAGGGTAAGAGTGATCGATGATAACGTCCTGACAATCACCCTGGTTATAAACTTCCCCATATGCTCCCTCTAAGTTGGATAAAGGGCCCTCACAAGTTCTTTTTCTTTTTGGACCAGTCTCCAATTGTTGTTTATGTTTCCCTGACTTGGGAATGCTAGATATAATTGTCCTCTTCCGCACTGCTCCCTTGGTTGGAGCCTCACTAGGGATTACTAAAAGGGGGGCTTCTAACTGGGGTGGGGCCGCAATTGCTGAAATAGAGGCGGTTGGAGATGGGGATGGTAAAGGGTGAACTTCTAACTGGAGTGGGGTCTCAATAGACAGGGCAAGGGCATCTGAAGGTGGAATAAACAAATCCGGGGTAAGGGAGAGCCTCCTTTCCGTAAGCTCGATTTCCGTATTAACCACCCCTATGGCCCTCTGAAGCATTTTATCTATGGAAGTTTGAGGCACTGAGGATTCAACCCTAGTTGTAGATCTGGGAGGCCCCTGCCTCTTCCCCATTCTGCGATGTGCAGGAGCCCTGCGACCCAACGTTGGGGGTATCAAACCTGGACACCTTTTCCTCTAAGAACAGAGCCCACAGCCAGCTTACAACCAGGGAATCAATTAACACAGAAATCCTATAGCTAGTGACCCACTCTCCTTAAACCCAATAGGGGGCCCTGCCCGACCACTTACAGTTGTGCCAAGACACCAACACCAAAAACTTTGGGTCCTGCACAGCCTAACAGTCCTTCAAGGGCTGGCCAGTCATTAGATCTTTATTAATCCCCGGAAGAAGGGCGTCACAACATGACTTAAGATCCAAAGCTAGCTGGATTAGCTAAATGTGCAGGAATTCAGGCCTCTTGGAGCGTCAACACGGACAGTCTGTGCAGCAACAAACAGGGAGGGGTTCAACAAAACAAGAAGCAAGTCAGTGGCAAAAAATACCTTATGAGTTGGAAACGTGATCACTGGCGGTAACACAAAGTGATGAAAAATGGAACCAAGAGGGCTAACCCTGCCCTGCCTCTTCCTGGCGCAGGACGGGCGCAGGACGGGCCCGCCCTTGGCCCGGGCGCGGCCCGAGCGCATCCCGCGCTGCGGGAAAAATGGCGGTGCTGATAAGCGCAGGTGGGGCTCCTCCCCACACACCTGTGGTAGCGCTAGACTTGCGGGGCACCCTGGGACTGGTAGTCCCACCAGGGAATAGCGCGTGACTGCGGAAATACAAAGCGGTCGATTTCCACCCCAAAGTGGTGCTTCTATATGGGGGCAGAGTTCTCAGCCGGTTACCCCCGATGGGGCAGCAAAGATGAGCAGCAGGCAGCAACAGCAGCGTCCAGGAGGAATGGCAGTCACCGCTCACCTCTATCCAGACCAGCGTATCAGCCCCCCCACAATACAGCAGGCCACTTAATCTGCACTGGCACCTGCAGGATGCGTTGACTATATCACCACAGCACAGGACCGTCGCAGTATTTTTAGTCCAACATGGGTAGCCGCCGTTCTCTTTGCAGTATCCTGTGACTTAATATCAGGGCAGGTGAATGGCAAGGCAGCTTACCAGCATGAAAGTGCACAATTATTCACTCGTGCTGCAACTGTGTGAGCGGCAAGCCGTCCCCCCTCCATCCTCGGTAGATACCAAAGGAGCCCGGTACACTTTCACACAGTAAGCCTGCGTCCCCCCGCAAGTGCCAGGCCAGTGCAAGACTCCCCACTCAATAATGGTAGACAGTCTACAGGGACAAGTGCATAACGGCTCCCGCAGCAGAATCTACAAGGGGGAACAGCTCGTCCCCAGCGCTGGGCACCAATTTACATCCAGGCCCTAGGAGTAGTCTCCCGTTTCAGCTCCCAGCATACGGGCGAGAGCAGCGCAGTCTACAGGTCCCGCTTCCCAGCCTCCGTCACCAAAGTCCAACTCACTGTGTTCACTGCGGAGCCCGCTGTAGTCCGCTTCCGTTGTTTCTGCTCCTCTCGCCTCCAACCAGCGCGTTCTATTAGCGGCCCAGTTCCCCTCTGGTCCGGCAATGTTTACGCGACCAGGAAGGCTTCCAGGCATCCGGCGTCTCCGCTGCAGGCTCCCAATCGACGACCGCTCCAGCGTCTTCACCGCTCGGGTTCGGGGTACATCAGCTCTGTACCCTCGGCGGACCTTAGGCTCCTTCCTCCCCGAAGGCTGCTCTGCCCGGACACGGGTGAAAGGTACGAGAGAGCCGATCACCGAATCGGAATGAGAAGATGTTTGCTGGGTAACGGCGGGTCCGCGGCAGACTGGTGATTCTGGTCCGGGTCTTACTTTAACACACAAGGCTGAATAGAAATAAATCTTTCTGGCCAAGATTTGTTCTCGTAAAAAACACATTCGGTCATTTTTAGGTCTCGCCTGAGCCAGCGCATGCGCTGCACTGGCGAGAGTTTTAGTAAGCGGGTTTTGGAAGTGCAAACAGTGGCTTTTGCTGGCGACCAGCTTGCGTTCACGCGAGCGTGCATGTGCGATCAGGCGCCATATGGCTTCCCTCGCCATCTGGACGCTCGCGATTACTTTCACTTTCACGGCCGCGCGGCCGTGGCAGTTTCACGGCCGCGCGGCCAATGCTTTTTTTTTCTTCCTATAGCGTGCTCATACTGCTGCCTGCCGTTTCACGAGCGCCGCAGTTCTTTGGTGAAATGTAACCACATTCACAGTGTTCTCATCAGCGCTGAGCACCTTTTTTTTTTCTTCTTATCTCATGCTCATACTGCTGCCTGGTTATTACTACATCATCGGAAAACATGTGCCTTGAGGTTACATCCCTGCTCTCCAGCAAGCACAGAATATCGGATGTATTCCCGTCTCAGATGAGGTTTTTTACTTCCACGCGTAAATCACATGAACTGCTGCCCCAGTCACAGCGTGTGCACCAACAGGTAAAAAACTTACAGGGGAAATGTACACTGCGGGCTAGAACGAAAGTTATAGAGGGAACGACATGCAACGTATGGATAAACGCATTGTACTACGTTTTGTTTTGGTATCTAGTACTCCATACAGTGTATCTGCAGGCCATCTCCACATCATTCCTTGCACCCTCCCCCACTCGCTATTACGTCCTCATTATTGCTTCCTCCCTCCCTCCTCATTGCTCGCCCATCCCCCACTCCCTCCTGCCTACTTGCTTACCGCGTCTTCCCACTCATTTCCCCCATCTCTGCTTGGGCATGTATCACTGTCAACATGGAAGTGTTGTTTTCATTTCGAATAAACACCCCCGTGCGCTCTGTATTACTTCCTTATTTTGATCTTTTGAAGTTTGCTGCGCTGCTTTTCTTTGCTTAAGTTTGCTTTGTTGTTAATGCCCAGCACGGACAACATTCACATACATACACTTTGCTTTGTCCAGCGTGACACCTCAAACCCGTCTCTGTAGCCCCCCCCTCCCCCACAGCACTACTTGCCCGCCCCACCACAGCTCCCAGAGCCCACATTAACTACGTACCAATTTCCTACGGGTCAATATTTGTGAGTTGAATCGTGGGCAGCATATCAGAGATGATTTAGCACAAACGTTGATGTCAGGCGAATTATAGAGATGATTTAGCACAAACGTTGATGTCAGGCGAATGTGCAGAGGGTTACAATAAGTCCCCAGAAATAGATAACAACCGAGTGGAATTCAATCATTGGCTATTACCGCAGTGCTGTTCATTTTCAGACTCCCCAGATATAGGAAGCAACCACTCCATAGATCATTTGGCGGTCTGTTCTGTAACAGATATTCCCACGTAGGAAAAATTACAGGCTTAAAATTTTAAATAAAGAGTACGTCTGATTTCTGGCTAGATATTGTACAGTTTATTTCCCACACCGGGTTCATACAGTCTGATGTAGCATCTTCCCTCGGGCACCACGGCATGCTTCAGGATAAAATAATTTGGACACACCGCTCTCTTCACGTTCCTGTGTTTGAAGCTTTCCTTAAGTCTGAGTAAATGTCTCACCAGAGGACCGTAAACGAGGTCTTGGTCCTCAATCCAAAGCGTTGCAGACCCGGTAAGCATACCTAGACTCGCACATGGAAATACATTTGTAAATAGTACGGATTAGGTTTCATGATTGCGGAAAGATTCTTCAGTAAGGCCGTCTGCACTTGTTAGACCACTGCCAGGCACATACACAGGTGGATATTTTAATTTCCTTCATAGGGAGAAATCTTCAGTGGATCCGTGTTCAAGCTGGCACTAAATAATCACTAATGTACAGTAATGAAAGCAGCAGCTCGTTTATAGATTCATTATTCAAGTTGGATGTGTCCCACATTGCCCCTGAAGTAATGTTACATTAGGATACCTTTCAGTTTTCCTATAATTAGCAGCCTCGTATTACGTTGCCAGATGTTTTGATTTTAGCAATATGCTTTTTTTTCTTCTTTTTTTTAATCAGGAACAATAAAAAAAACTAGCATTGGCATAGCCAATAGGTCTCGCCTTTGAGACCTTATAAGTGTTTAGCCATGCAACAGTTACTGTTGTTGCAGTAAGGATATTGTGCTGCATAACTAAACACTTAGAAGGTCCCAAAGGCGAGACCTATTGGCTATGCCAATGCTTGTTAAACAATGATTTTCTCCACACAACAGAGCGTGGAGTCACCCGGCTCCCCTTTCCAGTCTGTCTCTAGAAGGGTCTTCATCACTGCCAAATACTTTGCATAAGAGCATATGGTGAGGTATGATTTCCATCACAGCTCATCTTTTATTCATAAGAACAACGCGCTATCCGAGCTGGATAACAGTGTTTTTGACTTTCAGGTGAACTGTGCATGTTGTACCGCGTTGTTCAATTGTCATTCACAGAACCTCCTTTGTTTCATTTTCGGCGCCTATTGCGGATACATTCCATCTCGTTTATTTTGAAAGCAGGCCTTTCTTCCTGAAACTTCTTCGGTCTGTATTTACATTAAAGAAGGTCATGAGACAACAAAACACCTCTAACATCTACATCGGAATATTATACAGAATCTTCATCCTCTGCATGGTAATTGTAATAAAAGTGAACGGGTGCGCATTCCTCTTTTCTGAGCGCCCATAGCACTGTACTATTACAGGAGGTGCAGCAGACGCTTGTTCAGCACCTTATAGCCCTGATGCTTTCTTAAGAGGACGTTCCTTCAATTGTATAGGGGAGTGGCCACATGCAAATGAGGGAAACCCCTTGCATCTGCGCTATATAATGGACGTGTGTGCAGAGGCGAGACACATGAACCCAGGCCCGTAGCCAGGAGTGTATGTTTTGAGGGGCCTGGCCCCCAGTAATGACAAGACAAACAAGCATTTGCAATGCAATGGGTCTCGCATTTGCAAGAGCTTGAGCTATTGCAAGAACTTGAGCTATTGGCATTGTAAATGACAATGCCTTTTATTTATGTGTTTTGAAAACCTGCAAGCGGTGCGTAAACACGCACTTTGTACTTATAGTAGTTGCTTATGAGAAGCAAGGCTGGCAGGAACTACGCCTCTTTTACTGCCAGCCTTGCTTATCGTAAGCAAGGACTAGAAGTACAAAGTGTGTTTTTATGCACTGCTTGCAGGATTTCAAAAGACAACAATAAAAGGCATTGTCATTTACAATGGCAATAGCTCAAACTCTCGCAAATGCGAGACCTATTGCATTGCAAATGCTTGTTTCAACCAAATGGCTAAGCAGGTCAACAAACGGAGACAGTGTTTCACTCCTCATCCTTATCTTTATAGGGCTGTCTCCTGCATGCTATTTAATAGGGCTGTGTCCTTCCTAGAGCACCCATAAAACTGCTTTCAAGTGGTGTGAACAGTTTGCAAGAAACTGTTCTTACTTAAAAGAAACAAATGGCTGCCTTTTAGGGAGCGGTCAACTGCACCTTCCGGCTACAACCCTTTGTCTCATTTGTATTTTGTAAAGCTTTGTGTTCTTGTTCCATTTAAATTAAAGCGTGTGCGCGCAATTTAGTTCCTCAGCATGGGAAAAGGAACAATTTTTACAAAAAGCTGCAGCTTGTAGCTAAGTAAAATAGTGTTTAAACATTAAAGAATGTTGAAATGTTAAGGTTCGAAACTACAAAGCTTTTGAAACAGTCGTGTAAGACTGTAACTGCACACATAACAGAAAAAACAACTAAAAATTCTATTATGCTGGGAGAAAAGCGATTGGTGATTGTAGCTGTGCTGCCTGCAACATAGCTACATATTATAACTGTGCAAATGCCAGAAAGTCAGATGCTATTGTGTGGGCAACAACAGCTAACGGGGAAATCCAGTTGGAAAAGACCCTACATAGCCTTTATGGCTAATGCTGCATTTAGAACCGAAGAGAGATAAAAACACAGTATGTGCAATGCAATAGGTCTCGCATTACTGAAAGTTTGCCAATAGGTCAAACTTTCAGTAATGTGAAACCTATTGCATTGCAAATGCCTGTTTAATCGAGCTCGAGGCTAGCACTATAGCTCCATACGCATGTGTCATCTCCAACTCACCCCAGGAACGTGCACAAAGGTCACACTTGTCCAGCAAAAACATTAGCCCTGTAACCAATCCCACTGCTTCCCGGGCCAGCGTGGCTGTAAAGAGTTGTCAGCTGTGACTGGCGCGAGCCCATTCACCAGCAGGCACGTGGGTCGCACCAACGCTGTGCCACAATAAAGGCTGCCAGACAGTCAGTGTGTTCAGGCCGGTGCCGTCATCGGCACCAAAATCCCTCCCAGCAGGGCTGGGTACCAGGCAGAGGTCCGCAGCTTCCCCCCTTTGTTCAACCATGCTTCCAGGCACACCAAAAGTGTAAACCGATTATGAGGCAATGGACATGGGTAACCAAGAACAAAAGGCAGCGCCTCTAGGCGCTGTACTGCACAAGCTTAGTGGAAGATCTTACAGTGGTTTCATCTTTGATAGCCAGATATGAAAAATATATGACCCAATGACTAGTCAATGTGAAAACAATCAACACGGTTTCTTATCCTCCCTGCCAAATTGTACCATGCCGCGTGATCCTGGGCGCATCAAATTGTTCATGTATGCCAAAGTTGCTTTATCGGCCAAAAAACGGCAACATTTAAAAACTACTATTAAAGGCTGTGTGGGGATGGATATATCCCCTCACTCGTCTGCAAGCTCAGCTCAGGCAACACTCGTGCTCTTCAACCCTCTTAGGGGCATATTAACAAGGCGGCGTTAATGAATTATCGCCGCTTTAGCGTCCGTTTTCGGACGAAAAGCGGCGATAATTTTATCGCAGAATTAACAAGGACACGCTAGCGCGTGATTCCTGACTTAGCGTCCGTTTTCTGCACGCCTCCCATCGCATCGCTAATGAGATGCAAAGGGGCGTGCCTGTGAAACAACAGGGAAATATCGCTAACCCAGGTATCGCCATATTAGCAACGTGGGTTAGCGATATTTTAAATTGCGTTAAGTATGCCTTAACGCAGGAATGTAACGTCTGCTAAATTCCTGACTAAGGCATACCTAACATGGGGGTGGATTGTGTGGCTAAGACCACAGGCCCTATCGCCAAGTATATCGCCGTTTTCCATGGGACATCGCTGGAAAACCAGCGATGTTCCATGGAAAACATCGCTATCACTGGAAAATTATCGCCTTTGCGCTAAGCGTTGTTAATACAGCGCTAGCATGGCGATAATTTCCAGTGATAGCCGGCGATAGGATTCCTCACGCTAAGCACGGCCAGCGATAATTATCGCTGGCCATTGTTAATATGCCCCTTAGTTATTCCAGTGCACGTTACAGACACTTAAACATGAACCTGCAAATTTTACACTTTTCGCAGCACGTGGCTGAACCTCCAGTGATCACACCTCTGTTAACTATCCACAATGCAGCGCACAGACCTCTCATATGGCACTTGCCAGTTACCTCACTTCAGCAACACCTCTCTAATTCACGGCACTACAAAGCCAAGACAGTGTGCAAAGGCGCTATATAAAGACTAAGGGGCATATTAACAACGAGGCGATAGTCAATTATCGCCGCTTTAGCGTCCGTTTTCGGACGGAAAGCGGCGATAATTCTATCGCCTAATCAGCAAGGTCACGCTATCGCGTGAATCCCTGCACTATCGCCCTTTCCCCCAACGCCCATCCTTGCATCTCTAATGAGATGCAAAGTGGGCGTTACTGGGCGTACCCCAGATGGGCTACGTTGTAAATATCGCCGATGTGCACATCGCGATATTTACAAGGCAGCCCACAGGATTATAGCAGACGTTAGATTTTGGCGAAAACGGCCGTTTTCGCCAAAATCTAACGTCTGCTATAATCCCGACTTACCTATGTTAGCCATAGGAGGTGGATTCTGCTGATACGACCCTGTGGGTCGTATCAGCAAGAGTTATCGCCCTTTTGCAGGGAACATCGCTGGAAAACCAGCGATGTTCCCTGCAAAGAGCGATATCATCGCTATCTCTGGAATTTTTATCGCCCTGGAGTAACGCGTTGTTAATAACGCGCTACCAGGGCGATAACTGCCAGAGATAGCCAGCGATAATATAATTTTCGCTAAGCACGGCCAGCGATAATTATCGCTGGCCGTTGTTAATATGCCCCTAAGGGGCATATTAACAAGGCGGCGATATGAAATTATCGCCGCTTTTGCGTCCGTTTTCGGGCGAAAAGCGGCAATAATTTCATCGCCGTATCAGCAAAGACACGCTATTGCGTGTTTTGCTGACTTAGCGCCCGTTCCCAGCACGCCTAACTTTGCATCGCTAATGAGATGCAATGTAGGCGTGGCTGTGAAACCAAACAGGGATAATATCGCGAAGGCAGCTTCGCGATATTATCAAGGAGTGTTAGCGATTTTTTAAATCGCGTTAAGTATGCCTTAACGCAGGAATTTAACGTCTGTTAAATTCCTGACTAAGGCATACTTAACATGGGGGGTGGATTCTGTGGCTAAGACCACAGGCCCTATCATCTAGGATATCGCCGTTTTCCACCATGGAAAACGGCGATATCCACGCTATCTCTGGAATTTTATCGCCTCGGCGATGCGCGTTGTTGATAACGCGCTAACCGGGCGATAAATTACAGAGATAGCCGGCGATAAATATGCACGCGCTAAGCGCGATTTGCGATATTTATCGCCGGGCCTTGTTAATATGCCCCAAGTTTCTTTAAAAACAAAAGGCAGTGAGACACTCCCCCTCCACACTCACACAATAAGGACAACCAACTCTGCCCATTACTCAAATTAATTCGACCCATCTCTGGACTGCAAATGGCATGGAATGTGCAAGGCTAGGAAGTAAAACAGGCAAGTAATTGGTTATAAATGGCACGGCTCTCTCCCACCAGCAGCTCTAGTGTTATCGTGTTTTTTTGTTTGCTAAACAATCCCTTTAGCCTGCTGTTTTAGGGACAGAATCTCACTGCTAATGCAAATTGCAACCTCTGACCCCAAGTGGTGGGGGCATCATTTAGGGGCATATTATCAAGGGCTTTATCGCCGCTTTAGCTGCACTTTTTGCGGCTAAAGCGGCGATAATTTTATCGCCCTATCAGCAAGCTGTCGCTAACAGGCGTTAGCGACAGCTTTCAGGCGTTAGCGGCCGGTTTTACCATCGCCTTGCATGCCAGCGATAATTATCGCTAATGACATGCAAGGTAGGCGTTCCCCACTAAAAGCGACTGAAAACAGTCGCTAACACAACTAACCCCTATTAACAAGGCAGGCGAAGCGATAAAATAAATCGCGCTAAGCGCGTTTATCGCTAGATTTTAACACCTGCTACTGAGGATGACTTACCTGTTTAAAGTATAGGAGGTGGATTGTCAGGCTGAATCCATCCTTGCGTTAATGCGAGAATATCGCTGCTTTTCCAGCGATATTCTCACATTTTGCCGCTATCGCAGGAAATTTTATCGCTATGGAGATAAACCTTGTTAATAGGGTGTTATCTCAGCGATATTTTCCAGCGATAGGTGGCGTTAAAAAAATTCGCGCTAAGCGCGGTTAGCGATAAATATCGCTATTCCTTGATAATATGCCCCTTAGTCTTTAAACTGCAGCCTCCGCCATCTGACACAGCTAAGAGTCAAGTTACCTTTTCCCAACAGACACCAAGATTATATTTTCTCTCCATCTCCAGCAGTTCACATCAGGATAGAAAAAGTATTTAAACGAGTGTGTACTTAATTAAGTTGTGCTGCAGGGGGAGGTCGCTTTTGTTTCAAGAACATTTTACTTGTTAAACTATAAATATATATATATATATATATATATATATATAAAATACTTTTTTGTGCTTGTGCACTAGACTCGTCTCACTTCACAAGCGAGTGTCAAATTCCTCACGCCCTCCTTCACTGATGCATGCGAGAAAAAACACTACAACAAAAGAAAGCAAGGATCCCTGGCCATGTACAAAGACAGCGCCCCCGGAAAGTAACAATTTCGGCATTCTCTTCTATTATCAAGAAACGCAGGCACAAAATTCCACAATTCATAACCCATGTCTATACACAGACAAAAGAAAATCTGGTCCGCGTTCAGCGTTCACTGCTTCCACGTTACACAGCTCACCGCCGCTCCGTCTTCGTCCTGCAAGCAACTTTTATGTGGTCACTTTTAAAAACAACCTCTCGTGTTTTAGCTAATTCTCTCTATGGGTTCAGTGTGGGACAGGGGTTTTACAGCACCGGCTTAGTGAAAATGTAAACAAGGAGTCTGTGTTACTAAATTCAAAAAGTAAATGAATTAAGGGCCATTAGGGAGGGTCTTAGCCCGCCAGGGAGAGCCCGTCCAGTACAGAAAGACTCGGGGCTACACATGTGAGCAGTGTTTAGGTTCACTGCTTTTAAAACGTGCACCAGTGTCCTCTGCCCGCGTCCGTACAAGGTGCGCGCAGCCGGTCAGCCAGTCTCCCTGAAATGTAAATGGTCTTCAAAGTTAGCCAAGAGTCCGGACCCGGGAGACTCCCTTAAATGCCGGGAAATAAAAACAAGCGGGCACTGTGCTAAAACAAAGCGCTACGCCCATGTACACTATAACACTAGCATTACTTCAAATAATAATAACAATAAAACTGGAAGCGCGCATGGCGAACAGAAAATTAAAGTTACAAAAGCAATAGTCAAGGCAGGAAGCATTAATTAACAAGGAGGGGCGGGTAGTTGTGGAGGACACCGAGAGTGGGTGGCAGTAGGGGTGATGACAGTGGGGGCACAACAGACGTGCATCAAGCACTGTAATGCAGAATAAGCAAGCCACGAAAACAAACAAAAGAGTTCCAACACAAACACTTCATTCCACTAGCAGCATGTTTACAGTAGTTAGGCGGTGCTGCATAGGCGTTCCCAACAAAATAAAGGACGAACTAAAAAGCGCATTAGCCTGTGAAAACGAAGAGATTTAAGCAGACAAGCAAAGAAACCAATAAAAAGCAAATAGGTGGAGTAGGTGGAGTTTCACCACATATACTAATTACTTGATGTCTCGGAGAGACAGCGCATGCGCTGCCTAGGCGAGACCTAAAAAGGGGCATCGTGGGGTGGATTCAATCACTGATATTTGTGGAGAGAATGGGGCAATTAGTATAGGTCTTAACGCCTACTATGAATTATTGGTGTTACTCTACTCAAATAAATAGTGTTTTTTCAAATAATGGTACCTTATGAAGCAGAATTGATCAGAATTGATTGAATTTGTAGGTGTGTGAAGTTGGCTGACTTGCAGGTTTAAGTACCTTCTTTTTTAGTTCAATGGTAGGTTTCTTGTAATTCTTATTTAAAAGCAATTTTCGCTATTGCTGCCCAGTGCGTGTGGGGATTTCTGCAGCAGCAGGTCATCATCGACTGAGGGCCTAAACTTTTCCTTGGGCAAAAGTCTGGGAACTCTGGCCACATTAGAGAAGAGTGAAGTTTGGCATTTTACAACTCAGCTTTTAAAAAAGGGCACTTGCAATAAGACTGGTGGGGTATCCATCATGTTTATGACAGAGCACCCATCCGCCAAGCTTTAAATCAGGGCCTTTGTTACAACATAGGCATGCCCCATCAGAGTTACAAGAATGTTGTTCTGAAGAGGCTGTAAAATATGAGATTTCCCATGGACAGTCAGCAACAAGACAGGTAAACATGAGTGTGGGTGGGTCACTGCAAGAGGCTGGGGCGGGTCAATCTGAGACCTGTGGCTAGGGTGGGAAAATTAGTTCTATCTCCAGCAAAAGAACATGAGTGGTCTAGGGAACCCCAAGCCACTAGACTCTACTCTTGAGTAGTGAAATCACAGTTATAGTCAAGGCTCTTGCTTTATGCTAGCTTCTCAGCATCACTTTATTCTTGCTTGCATGATGCCTTTCATTTGGAAAAGTATTCAACTTCCACAAAACTAAACACCCTTCTCTCATTCTTATGCAGCTGTGTCCTTGCTTAGACCCCTCAAGGTGGTACCCATCAGACAGCTAACTTTGCTTGTACAGACACATATATTTTTGTATGGTGAAGAGGGCCTGCCACCTGTACTGGTAATATAAAACATGGGCTTGCAGCATGACAGATGAGAGCTACAAAGGCCATTGTCAGATATCATTGTATCAGGCAGTTTGATTGGCTGCCAAGTTGTAATCCAAATTAGAAATCCATCATATCACCTCTGTAAAAGAACCCCCGCTTCTCAAGATATCAGGTGTAATTTTTAGTGACAATACCAACTCTTCATAGCAAGACTGCTATACCTTTAAAAAGAGAGCAACAGTACTTCTAATAAAGAGCGTATACTAACAGGTAACATGGGAAGGTGGAGTGCCATTGTTAAGTGAATTGCCAAAAAGCACTATTGGAAAGGTGCCATTGGTGAGACCTCAATAGAACTTCAAGTATTTCTTTGCAAGGGGATTTTTGGGTAGTGGCATACAGCCTTTTTCAAAAATTGAATGCATTTTTTCATTTGACAGTGCATTGTGTCACTAACATTGCTCAAAACCTGATAAACCTTCAATTCAACCCGAAGACTCTCATATCTTATCTTCAATTGCCCTCTCTCATTTTGCTCCTTTATGTTCACTCTTACTTCTCTATCAACTTTAATCTTAAACTCTGTCTACTCTTCCTCTCTCGTCCTTTGTTGCTTGACCTCTCTCTGCTTTCCTCTGTAGATATCTCTTTTCCTTCTACTCTCTTATGTTCTCCCCCACCTCACTAATTTTCACTGCATTACTCCCTTTTTCTCCCATTCTTTCTTCAACTCTCAATCATACTCTTTCTCCATTTTGTCGCTTACACACCCCGCACTTCACCTTCCACTCTCTCTCCCTCTTTTAATTAGTCCTATTTGCACACATTGTTCCTCCTATGTATATATGTTTATGTTTTCTAGTTCCTTCTTTCTGATATGTATTCTCTTTCTCTGTGTTACTTTTGCACGCTGTCTCTTGTGCTTTGCTGTCTCCCTTTATCAATTTATCCCTCGCTTGCTTTTTCCCCTTGTGTATTCTTTCCCTTCTATCTCCTGCTTTTCCCTAGCACCTCTTCTATGTCTCACTCATTCTTCTTTTCTTACTACATCTCTCTCCCCTTGTCTTCCTCTCCATGTGCCCCCTCTCCTTATAGTATGCTCCACCTGCATTTCTATTATTCTTAATTTTATCTGAAGAGAGCTTTAGCTGTAAGAAATCACAGTGATTGATAGAATAAAACTGATATAATTAGAAAGGGAAATCCTGAAATCTTAAATTCAGAAAACCACACTGCAACACAACATTTCTTTAGGGTTCTTTCTCCTACACAGCGCCAGTCACTCGTGTCTTATGAAAGTATGATCTGGAGGGGAGGCACTGCGCTCATAAACTGTAGCACTTCAATATATTAGGGGGACTCAAATATGACAAATACATTGAAACAAGCCTGTATCAGTTATCAAATGGTGCAGGGTCACCTTTTATTTTTTACTTTAGTTTAGTTTTCTGAGTAGAGGTAGACAAATCCTCAAAATGACTGTTGAAATGGACAAAAACAGCGATACAGCTTCTGCAAACCCAAACAAAGCAGTAATACCTGCCGCAGGTGGCAAGAACAGGCTGAACTATTTAGCACTTCTTTATCCAGGAAAAGGTATCAAGGCGCATAACATGGCAAGGACAGACTTGACGAGGCACTAGCACTTTATCTAAGTTAGTTGCTCAGTGAAGCAATATAGCCAACTCTGATGCTCAGTTTAGGGACAAATTGAAGCTTAGAATCTCCAGGAATTGCCCATTACAGGAGTTTTCAATCATGTGAGATATCTTTACCTGACAAAAATGCCAGCCCTTATGAAAATAATATCAGCCCTATGGAGAAATTGCAATATTCTTCTAATAAATGTATGATATCCCCTCATGAGAGGGGTGTCAAACAATTAATTTCTTGGGAGAGTTAAATTTTCCTGTTGGAGATAGCACTCTCATGCTGAGAAAGATCAATGTTAGAGAGCTATCAATACTCTCCTGTTGAAAGTGTGGCAGGGCCTGATAATAAGAGACAGCAATGTGTCATTAAAGAAAGTTCTACAAGATGACCTGTGACTGTTCCTGTTGCAAAGCATCTTTACTGTTCTATTGAAAATATAGTAGCCCTTTCAGCAAGTGCTGCATTGCTTAATAGAGATTTGCCAACTTTATTGAGCAATTCCAGTACTATTTAATGACAAGTATAGCAGCCTTGCAGAGAAGTGTTTATAGTGTCCAATTAAAAATATAGTAGACCTTATACAAAGTGCTGGTAATAATTCAATAAAAGCTCAGTGGCCTCTCTGAGAAGTGTTGGCATTGCACCTCTTTTGAGAAGTTCCTGTGTTTTCCCAAAGAAAGCCCAGTTTGGAATTGTAGTTTGTCTATTGCTAAGTACCATGGATTGGATTGGGTTTTGTGTCTCCCTGTGGTACACTATCAATCAATGGTTCACACCATGGATCTCTCCATTATAATCCACAATCTGGTGGCAGTAGGCCTACATGTAGTGGCCTTATCCCGGTTTTTCTCCTTTCTTTCTAGTCAGAACCAGTTATTTGCGATCCCACCATTACATTCTGAACAGTCACAACTCTCTTTGTAAGTTCCACTGGTTCTTCTCTTCCAACATCTAACTGCTGGAGCATTTATTAAATCTTTCAGTGTGGACTACCTTTCTCACGCTGATGACATTCCATCTATCCTGTGCTTTGACCTGCCTCCGTCCCCATTTCAGTACACTCTCCACTCCTCCTTATTTGGAATTGAGGTGTTGATGACTAGTAACTTACTGAAGCTCAATGCCAAAAAGGCAGATATAAGATTTTGGGGCAGAAGAGGCTGTAAAACCAAACCTTTTGGCACAGTGAGATGGGTAGGTCCTCCCCACCAGTCCCCAAGCTTAATGACTCTGGAATTCGCTCTGATAAGTTCAACGGCGGCCTTTCCATTAGGGTGGAGGAGCGCCGCCCCCCGCCACCAGCCGCAAATAAAAAGATAATAAAACGAGTTTCTGACTCGTTTTATTTTAATCCCCCTGGACCCATCCACAGGACTCTGACGAGTCTTGGGGGCGGATCCAGGGGGATGACACTGTGGTGGGGGAGTGCAAACACTCCCTTGTCCTTTCACTGCACCGTTTCAGGCCAGCCAAACACCTCATGCGCAGTGAAGCTTTCTCCAGCCCCAGCTGCGTTACTGGGGCTGGAGAAAGAAGGCACAAGCTCCCAGTCTGTCTGGGAGTGCAAAGTTGTAGCGCTTAGGCCAATCCTGATGCTGCTTTCCTGAAGCGACATGATTGGCCGCAGTGCAGTCTGGGAGCCTGTCCCAGAAGCAGGAAGAGCTGGATGAAGCGGAGGGCAGAGGCAGCGGTGGCGATCAGGTAAGTTCCATTTATTTATGTTATTTTTTTATTTTGCCACCCGAGCCCCCCCTGACCCCCCCACCCCTCCTGACCACCCCACCCCACCCCACCTGAGACCTCCCCCCCAGCTCCCACCTCCGCCCGCCTTGCCTCTTTGGCAGGGGACAGGCCGCGACTGGATAAGTTACTGTCTTTTGGGGAACAAGTGAGCTCTGTAACCCATCGTCATTTCAGCAGATGTGGTTGCTGGAAAAGAGTTTTCCTTTCATCCGTCATGCTCTGGTGGTGTGAGCAGAAACTCTATTAATAGGTGACTATGCTGGGGGGGCGTGGCTAGCACCCGAGGGTAATGGCGGCTAATCCTTGACTCTCCGCGGCAGCGGCGGTGACGACGTGACTAACGCGGCACTCGTCGCTTGTAGGAGCCTCGAGATGACGGCCTGATTTCCTCAGATGAGCCGGCACGCGAAGAGCTGCTTTTCGAAACGTTTGTGGGCATGTAAGCAGCATTTTGATTTATTTTACCTACAGAGCGGTTCCGTGACCAGAACGCCCGCAATCTTTGATACGTGCTTCACGGAGCATTTCACCTCAGCGCGCTGCCAGCTGACTTCACTTTCCAAACTTGGCTATGGCTTCCTTTTCAAACGTCAAAGCTGATTATGCCTAATTGTTTTGTGCGCACCAACAATTTCATGAATACCTATGCTGTTTTTGAGGGGCGCTTCAGTTATTTCCTCACCAGGGAGGTTTTGCCTGATACCTTGAGGAAACTTTATCATAATGAAAGGACAACTTCTAACCTATTAAACAAAGGATTGATGGCAATGGTTTCCTGTTTGAAACACTTTCTGGAGCACAGGCTTTGAAGGTTGAAAATATAAATTTCTTCCACTCTGCGCTTTCCCCACATGAAATGTTGATGGTTGTGTGGCTGGGCTGTCATATGACACTGTTTCTTGGTTGAGCTCTTGGGGGTCTCTCCTCATTTACCAAATTCAGCTATTTTTGAGATGTTATTATAAAAATTACTCTGTTGTCAAATAACATTAGTATGAAGGAGTGGAGGGGAAGGAAGGAGGGAAAAGACGGTACGCACTTAAAGACGTTTCACCTTCTGTAGTGGTGCTCCCGTGCTATATAACTGTGGGTTTGCTATCCCACATATTCATTTTGTCTGCCTTTAGGTTCTTGAGCTGTCATTTTTATAAAAGAGATATCTATATCTTTGAATTAAGAGGCATTACATTACTTCTTCCCAACCAAGTGCATGGGTAAGCTAATGAAGCTTCTGTCACATTCATCCAACCAAAGCGATACCAAAAGGGACGATGGATGGAGCGTTTGAGCTAATCAAACACTCACCCCCAGTCAACTGATCTGGGTTTAATCCATCATCATTCTTTAGCTCACTCCACCACCCCAGTTCAGACATGGCCATATGCAAATCAGTCTGACCCTGTGCCTCATGGGAACAGTCCAGCCCGAAGTGCCAAGCCATGTCTTCCCTGGACCGGAAACAAGCATCCTGGGACCGGTTTCTGGCATTTTAGCCGTCATCAGCCAGGCTAGCTTGAATCCAGTGGCAAAGTGAGCAAGGGACCCACGTCTGGGCATACCCTGCCAACTTAGGGCGAACAAAGCGATACCAAAAGGGACGATGGATGGAGCGTTTGAGCTAATCAAACACTCACCCCCAGTCAACTGATCTGGGTTTAATCCATCATCATTCTTTAGCTCACTCCACCACCCCAGTTCAGACATGGCCATATGCAAATCAGTCTGACCCTGTGCCTCATGGGAACAGTCCAGCCCGAAGTGCCAAGCCATGTCTTCCCTGGACCGGAAACAAGCATCCTGGGACCGGTTTCTGGCATTTTAGCCGTCATCAGCCAGGCTAGCTTGAATCCAGTGGCAAAGTGAGCAAGGGACCCACGTCTGGGCATACCCTGCCAACTTAGGGCGAACAAAGCGATACCAAAAGGGACGATGGATGGAGCGTTTGAGCTAATCAAACACTCACCCCCAGTCAACTGATCTGGGTTTAATCCATCATCATTCTTTAGCTCACTCCACCACCCCAGTTCAGACATGGCCATATGCAAATCAGTCTGACCCTGTGCCTCATGGGAACAGTCCAGCCCGAACTGCCAAGCCATGTCTTCCCTGGACCGGAAACAAGCATCCTGGGACCGGTTTCTGGCATTTTAGCCGTCATCAGCCAGGCTAGCTTGAATCCAGTGGCAAAGTGAGCAAGGGACCCACGTCTGGGCATACCCTGCCAACTTAGGGCGAACAAAGCGATACCAAAAGGGACGATGGATGGAGCGTTTGAGCTAATCAAACACTCACCCCCAGTCAACTGATCTGGGTTTAATCCATCATCATTCTTTAGCTCACTCCACCACCCCAGTTCAGACATGGCCATATGCAAATCAGTCTGACCCTGTGCCTCATGGGAACAGTCCAGCCCGAACTGCCAAGCCATGTCTTCCCTGGACCGGAAACAAGCATCCTGGGACCGGTTTCTGGCATTTTAGCCGTCATCAGCCAGGCTAGCTTGAATCCAGTGGCAAAGTGAGCAAGGGACCAACGTCTGGGCATACCCTGCCAACTTAGTGCGAACAAAGCGATACCAAAAGGGACGATGGATGGAGCGTTTGAGCTAATCAAACACTCACCCCCAGTCAACTGATCTGGGTTTAATCCATCATCATTCTTTAGCTCACTCCACCACCCCAGTTCAGACATGGCCATATGCAAATCAGTCTGACCCTGTGCCTCATGGGAACAGTCCAGCCCGAACTGCCAAGCCATGTCTTCCCTGGACCGGAAACAAGCATCCTGGGACCGGTTTCTGGCATTTTAGCCGTCATCAGCCAGGCTAGCTTGAATCCAGTGGCAAAGTGAGCAAGGGACCCACGTCTGGGCATACCCTGCCAACTTAGGGCGAACAAAGCGATACCAAAAGGGACGATGGATGGAGCGTTTGAGCTAATAAAACACTCACCCCCAGTCAACTGATCTGGGTTTAATCCATCATCATTCTTTAGCTCACTCCACCACCCCAGTTCAGACATGGCCATATGCAAATCAGTCTGACCCTGTGCCTCATGGGAACAGTCCAGCCCGAACTGCCAAGCCATGTCTTCCCTGGACCGGAAACAAGCATCCTGGGACCGGTTTCTGGCATTTTAGCCGTCATCAGCCAGGCTAGCTTGAATCCAGTGGCAAAGTGAGCAAGGGACCCACGTCTGGGCATACCCTGCCAACTTAGGGCGAACAAGCGATACCAAAAGGGACGATGGATGGAGCGTTTGAGCTAATCAAACACTCACCCCCAGTTAACTGATCTGGGTTTAATCCATCATCATTCTTTAGCTCACTCCACCACCCCAGTTCAGACATGGCCATATGCAAATCAGTCTGACCCTGTGCCTCATGGGAACAGTCCAGCCCGAACTGCCAAGCCATGTCTTCCCTGGACCGGAAACAAGCATCCTGGGACCGGTTTCTGGCATTTTAGCCGTCATCAGCCAGGCTAGCTTGAATCCAGTGGCAAAGTGAGCAAGGGACCCACGTCTGGGCATACCCTGCCAACTTAGGGCGAACAAAGCGATACCAAAAGGGACGATGGATGGAGCATTTGAGCTAATCAAACACTCACCCCCAGTCAACTGATCTGGGTTTAATCCATCATCATTCTTTAGCTCACTCCACCACCCCAGTTCAGACATGGCCATATGCAAATCAGTCTGACCCTGTGCCTCATGGGAACAGTCCAGCCCGAACTGCCAAGCCATGTCTTCCCTGGACCGGAAACAAGCATCCTGGGACCGGTTTCTGGCATTTTAGCCGTCATCAGCCAGGCTAGCTTGAATCCAGTGGCAAAGTGAGCAAGGGACCCACGTCTGGGCATACCCTGCCAACTTAGGGCGAACAAAGCGATACCAAAAGGGACGATGGATGGAGCGTTTGAGCTATTCAAACACTCACCCCCAGTCAACTGATCTGGGTTTAATCCATCATCATTCTTTAGCTCACTCCACCACCCCAGTTCAGACATGGCCATATGCAAATCAGTCTGACCCTGTGCCTCATGGGAACAGTCCAGCCCGAACTGCCAAGCCATGTCTTCCCTGGACCGGAAACAAGCATCCTGGGACCGGTTTCTGGCATTTTAGCCGTCATCAGCCAGGCTAGCTTGAATCCAGTGGCAAAGTGAGCAAGGGACCCACGTCTGGGCATACCCTGCCAACTTAGGGCGAACAACATTCATCCGACCAGCCACGAAGCTTGCCAACTCGCAACATGTCTCGCCTATATTGCACCTCAATGGATGATTCAGTCAATACTGCACCTAAAGATACCATGGCTTCCACCATTGTGGCACCCTCTGGCAGTAATAAAGCGCCAAGTAAATGCCTGAAAAAAGACCCTCCATCTCCCCCTAAACAACCTTCCTCAGTGTCCATGGATTTGCTGTTGGACGAAATAAGAGCTCTCCGTCCATTTGTGGAAGAAACTAATTCTAAAATACAAACTTTATGGGACAGATGGTCAAGTTTGGAAGACAGAGTTACGACAGTGGAGCAGAATATTGAATCTTTATCCTCCTCTCACACTAAAATGGATGCCCTTCATTCTCAAGTGACTTTTCTCCAGAAACAAGTTGAAAATAGGAGCAGACGAAACAATCTACGCATTTATGGTTTGCCGGAGGGTTCGGAGGGATCTGACCCCATCACTTTCTTTAAGTCTTTTCTACCAAAGACCCTCAAGTTACCACAAGATACACTTCTAAACATTCAGCGAGCCCACAGACTGGGCCCTGCCCACACAACGTCTTCCTCCACCATGAAGAAACCAAGAGGTTGCATCATCTATTTTCTAGAATACACTGACCTGCTCACGATTCTATCAGCTGCCAAAGCTATCAATCGTATTACTTGGTCAGGTAATCCTCTGTTCTTCTCTCAGGATTACTCAAAACCCACAGCTGATAGACGCAGAGATTTTCTAGCTATGAGACCACAGCTGCGTTCTATGGGTGCGAGATACGGCCTCTTCCATCCATGTCTCTTCAAAGTGACCATCAATAATAAGACTACTACATATGATGATCCTATAAAATTGAAGAGTTTTCTTAATTCTTGTTGTACGGAGTTTATGGATACGTCCACATTGCGTAAATAAGTAACAGGTTTTGCTCAGGTCATACCTGGGATCTTTTTTTTCCTTCTGCTCTCTCTCTTATGAAGGTTGTTCCGCACTGTTGATAATTCTCTTTCGGTTTAAAAATTAATCATGTTGTTCTTGTTTCTTTTTTCTTCTAGTCCTCTCATCCTTCAGAGGACTGTATTTGAATGATCATTAATCTTCTCTTTCATTACAGGATTTGTCTCCTCCTTGTACTTCCCTTGTGTTTTGCTGCAGTCGGTTCTGCTGTCCTCCCCGCTTCCCTTATGGAGTCTGGATTCGTCATTGTCCCATGTGGCCTCATCTCCCCCCACCTCATATATGTCCTGAATTATTTGTAAGTATGTTATTTGTGTCTTTCCCATCTCATCTTTTACTAATTTTTTCTCTTTACTTACTTGCACTACTCTCCTTTTCTTTCCTTTCTTATTGTCTTTCTTGCTCTTCTCTTTATCGCAATTCACATCTCTGCATGTTCATCATTCTTTGCTACTTTCAATTTAACTATTTGTACTATTCTTTCATTATTTAGCTTCTTTTCCTACTTTACTATTCCTTAATCTTTCCATCATCACAGCATTACATGCATTTCCACCTTTACTTCTCATCTCTTCCTTTTAGCTTGATAACCTATATATATAATTGGTTAATTATTTGGTATGCTTTCCATTGTCTAGTAACTATTATCGATTGGTGTTTTATATTTGCTTTTACGTTAATCTCATGTCATTAAAACTTATTTCTTGGAATGTCAAGGGCTTACACTCACCGATTAAACGACAGAGAGTTTTGACGCATTTAGCTAAACTAGGAGCAGATATAGCTTGTTTAGAAGAATCCCACTTATCGGCAGAAGAATCATTAAAATTAAAGAGAGGCTGGGTGGGGGAGGTTTTTTATTCACCAGGGGATGGCAAACGTAATGGAGTCTTGACTCTCTGTCGTAAATCCCTCCCTGTTAAATTGCTTTCACAATGCTCTGATGAAGGAGGTAGATGGTTATTTACCAAATTGTTGTTGGGGAATGCTCCGATCTCTTTACTTAACGTATATGCACCTACTACTGGGGACTCCTCTTTTTGGACATCCCTGGCTCAACAAATTACACTTTGTTTAGATGATATCTTTATCCTTACAGGTGACTGTAATCAAGTATTTGATCCCTTCTTGGACTGCAACTCCCAGGTCTCCTTCGTCCCCCACAAAGCGCACAAACTTTTTGTTCAAGCTATCAAACAGCACAAACTTATAGACGCATGGCGACTATGTAATCCCACTTTAAGGGAATATACATATTACTCCCCCGCTCATCATACCCAATCCCGTATAGATTATTTTTTTATTTCGCATAACATCTCTCAGTCATTAATGGCGGCAGATATCGGATCCATCCTAATTTCCGACCATGCTCCCATCACTCTCAAACTTGACGTTTTGCAGAATCCTACTACACCCCGGAAATGGCGTTTCAATAATGCTTTACTTCTAGACCCTGTATTTACCTCTTCTTTTGTTTAATTTTCTAACGAATATTTTTTATTAAATCAGTCTAATACTTTACCTTTTCATGTGATATGGGATGCTTTTAAAGCAGCAGCTAGGGACTTCATTATTGGCTATGTCTCTAAAAAACGCAAAAAAGCCAAAGATTTCACAAATAACCTCCTTGACAAGATAAAGAGATTGGAGCATTCTTATTATTCTTCGAAATCCAAAGCATGTTTATCTAAACTCATGAAAGCTAAATTTCAGTTTAATAAGACGTCGACAGATAATGCTTCAACATATTTATTCAAATCCAGTGCAAAATTTTACGAGGGTCAGAACAAAGCGGGGAAGGTACTAGCTAACTATTTGAAAGTCAAACGCAACAAACTTAATATAGAGGCCGTTCTAGATGAACAACAGACATTGAAATTCAGAGATTTGGATATCCTAAACGAGTTCTTCCAGTTTTATAAGACCCTGTACGCATCAGAAATTCCCTCTTCGGAACACCACATTTCTCAATTTTTTTCAGACATTCAGAAGCCTTTCGATGTTCCATCAGATCTTACATCTTTGGAATCCGACCTGTCACAAAAAGAACTCATTATTGCATTACAGACACTTAAGAGGGACAAGGCGCCAGGACCGGATGGTTTTACTGTTGAGTTTTTCTTACATTTTCTTCAGTTGCTAATCCCCAAACTGCATAATCTTCTAATGTCTTTTTTACACTCAGATAAAGCATTTGATAGAGTAGAATGGCCTTACCTTTTTTACACACTTAAATGGTTCGGTTTTGGCCCCAAAATTATTTCTTTAATATCAATTCTATACTCTAGCCCACGTGCAGCCGTTTGTGCAAATGGTAATACATCGTCATATTTCAATTTAGGTAGAGGCGTCAGACAGGGTTGTCCATTATCCCCTTTCCTTTTTAATCTAGCCTTAGAGCCTTTTCTTTCAAAAATTCGTCAAAATAATGATATACATGGTCTTGATTTCAAGGACACTAAAATTAAATTGGCAGCTTATGCTGATGATGTTTTACTATTTATTTTACAGCCCCAAACCTCGCTCCCCGCCTTCTTGCAAGAGGTTGACTCCTTTGCTACTGTGTCAGGCTATAAATTAAATAGAGACAAATGTGAAATCTTACCTTTAACAAAATATACTTTCAAATATGAGTTCCTTATCTCAGGTTTTGCCTGGAGTCCCCAGTAACCCTGGGCGTAGTTCGCGTAGTGGCGCTACGCGTAGCTACGCGAAGTGCACTTCGCACTATGCACGCTACGCGTAGCTACGCGAACTGCGTAGTGCGGTAGGGAAATGCTGTTCGCACTGATTGCACAGTGCCGGATGCTTGTCCGCACTGTGCAATCACTGCAAACGGCATCTCGCACAGTGCAAGCGGTCGTTTACTGCCGCTCGAGTAGATTTGTACTCGAGCGGCAGCTTTCTCAACGCGGACTGGTAGCTTCTCATCGCGAGCGGTCGCGAGCATACGCGACCACTCGCAATGAGAAACCTGACCTCCCCGCGTTGAGAATCTCGCCGGGAGGTTTATTTTCCACGCTCGCGATCGGCAACTTGATGTTGCTGATCGCGAATGAGGAAAAAGTCTCGCCGGGATGTTGATTTTGCTCGCTCGCGGTCGCCAACTTGACGTTGAGGACCGCGAGCAAGCAAAAAATGCCCGCTACGCTACGCGTTTTTGCACTGTGCTACGTGCAATTCGTGTAGCGCGTAGTAGCACAAACTACACAAACTCCGCGAGCGTAGTGTAGTTTTCCGCCCAGGCCTAGTCCCCAGCAGATTAAATACTTAGGTCTACATTTTACCCCCTCTATCTTAGGCACAGTCTCTCGTTGCATGGAAAATTGCATACAGAAACTGTCTTCCTTATCCGCCAGATGGCATCCTCTGTATTTGTCTTGGTGGGGCCGTTTAGATACGATAAAAATGATGATGTCCCCTATCGTCCTTTTCACAATTTCTAACATTCCAGTTTCCATTCCCCTAAAAACTTTTTACAAAAATTAACTCTATACTATCTTCTTTTTTTTGGAACAACAAAAAAACCTGTATGTCTCTATCAAAATTAATTCATCCAAAGACGGAGGGTGGTGTTAATTTCCCTGATTTTCTTGCATATCACAAATCTTTTTACTTCGCCAGGCATCTAGGTGGCTAGCGGACTCCACCGTACAAATCCCTTTATGGGCTGAACTTGAACATTCTTTTATTTCCCTTTTTCATTTCATTTCAAGAATACTTTTCTTTTACCCGCAAACCACAATCTATATCCACTCCCGTACTTAAACATACATCAAAAATTTTAAATACCAAATTTCCTTTGGGTCCTATGGATTGGACCTCCTTTTCTAACTCCACAATTTGGCACAATAACATGATCCTGATTCGTGATAAACCTTTATATTGGAAATCCTGGAGGAAAAAAGGTCTAATATGGATATATCAATTATACATACAAAAGAAGATTATGCCCTTTTCGCAAGCTAGCAGACTTTTTGATCTTCCTGCATCTTACCTTCCTAAATATCTCCTTTTGAAACAGGCCATTTTGGACGCTCATGCCAAATATACGTTACCAGAGTCTCTTAATACTCACACACCTTCCTCAAATAATACTAACCTACACACTCTCCTACGACTCAATCCCAAAGCTTCTATTATTTATAAATACTTACATACTCCAGTTACACCACGAGATAAAACTAAGGTGGAACTTTCATGGGAACATGACTTAGAGGTCTGCTGGCCCACAACACTGTAGAATAAGATATGGACTAAAATTAGAAAATCCACTAGAGCAGCTAACACTACACAGACACTTTTCTTTGTCTATAACAGACTTTTACTATGTCCGACTGCTCTAAGTGCAAGACACGCTGAACTTTCAGATGCTTGCTGGACATGTCTCCGCCCTAATGCGGATCTATACCACTTACTCTTTACATGTGCGATTGTCCATAATTTTTGGAGAAAGGTCTGGACTCAAATTAATTTAATTTTTCACTCCAATCATACTTTTTCATTTCTCACATTTTCCTAGGAAGTCTATCCCCTATTTGGACAGGATCTAACTCTATCACTAACATTATAGATTTGCTAATAGCAGTGGCTTTACAGCAAATAACCAAAAATTGGAAAGACTTCTCCAAACTATCATATCAAGCATGGTGGTATGCTGTGTGTTACAATCATAGATTAGACACAACTTTTGTTTATCCCATCCACATGGCAACGAAGCGTTCAAACTTATGTCACCTATCACACGGTTTATTGATGCTAGTGCCAAACGCTTCTTCTCCCCCAATTCAGCACAACAAGAGGTCTCTAAACCCCCTTGACTTTCCTTAAATTGATGTTATAGCAATTGGTTATTATATAACCTATACTATTATTTGTATATGAATTATAATCTTCTTTTCTCTGCACCGTTTACCTTGCATACCTTTGTCATTTCTTCTCTATTTTTGGATATGTTACCACGTTTTATACATTTAATAATTTTGTCTCTGAATTTTATTTCTGTGTATGAAATGCATTGTTGTTTTCCATTATCCTATGTATTGTCATTTTGAATTCTCTTAATAAACTTACTATTGAACTTAAAAATAGGTGACTATGCTGGGGCTTATCTTTTGATATGACTCAGACACTGCAGCTTACAAAAATATCGTGCTTAGGCTGGTATTTACCTTTCATAAAGGTCTCTGAAGTTTCCCAGCTTCCTGTTGAGCAGTGGATCAATTTGAAGGCTATTAATGTTGCCACCAGGCCTCTTATTAGAAGTGTTCTAAATGTATTCATGCCAAACCTTTTCAGCATGGCACCCCCCAGTTGCTTTGATCAGGCTCTGTGCTTTTGCTGATGATCTTATGTTTCAATAAGCACTATGAGCTTGGTGGTATGGCCTTTTCTCTTCTTTCCCCACAGCTTTAGAATGGTCTTCAACAAATTGCTAATCAGTGAAGTATGTTTGTGTTCTTAAATTCCATCTTTTCAGTTAGCTGCATTTCTTAAGCACACCTAGCACATTGCTGTTTGAATTTAAATATCACAATCACAATTTCTCATGCAAAAGTTTGACAACACCTGTCTAGGTTAGTGTTCTCTAAATTGGGTCTGCATTCATCATTCTCTGGGATTTTGAAAGGAAAAAGGAGAAATACTGATACAGGCTTAAAACATAATATTCACAGAGCTGTTAAGTTACATCTCAAGTTCATATGTACATAAATGCGCACCAATTATTTGGCGTTCTATATATCAGTTACAAAGGACATCGTAAATGCAATATATTCATCATAAACATAAGCAGGTTATTTTAAACAAAAGGTGCATTTTTAAAAGAATCAATACATTTAATTAAAACAAGCACTGCCAAAGCCAAAAGGTCTCTCCTACAAGATCTACTGGCTTTGGTAATGTTTTTATATATGCTGTAGATAGAACATCACAGTTGCTGTACAGCATGGCTTAAATAAAAAGAGACACAATGACATGGTCATTTGGTTGGCAATCGCATGCTTTCAACACCCATGCATGTGCATACAAAGGAACATATTTTTTTTTATTTACCGTTCCAAGATAGATCAGTAAATTTAAAAAAAGTATCCACAAAGCGCTATTTTAAAACATGGAACATAAGCACTTTTTAAAAAACTTATAATGGATGAGCGTGTTGGGGATGGAGGTGAAGCAACATGTTAGATCAAGGAGAGGCAACAGACAAGGCGGGCAGGGGAGAAACAACTTGAGAGAGAGAACACTGGCGAAAGAGAGCAATGTGGAGCACGGAGACAGAAGCACACATGTGAGAGAAAGCAACACAAGTGTGTGTTAGGGAAGATAAGCACATGGGCAGAGAGAGCAAGCGGGGGAGAAAAGCACACAAAGGAGACAGCTGGATAAGACATGCACTGTAATGGAGTGCTTAAACAAAAATAAAAAATGTGGTTCCCTAAAAGCAAATAAAGAAGCCTAGAAGCCAGCCAAAGAGATGGGAAAGAGGCAATGTTCCATGGGAGGGACAAACACAAGAGTGACCAAAAAAAACATCAGATAAAAAGTAGCCAAATGAGAGTGACAGGATAGCCACCCAATGGTAAACAATTAACAGCGCCAAATCCCTGTATGTTCCTGGTAAGCCCACAATAAGTATTTCGCAACTAGACAGCTTGTGCTGTCTGGTAGGCTTGAACTAAAATGCACATTGGATGCAAAATCATACTTCATAGACTTTGGATTACAACATATAAAAATCACAAACATACCTCCCAATTATGAGATTTCGGAAATAAAATGCTGATTTCAGTGCTTAGTGTACCAAAGTCTGCATGTTCCAGTAAATACCGGGTGGTAATTTTTCTTCTGATAAATATCACCATGTTTGACTTGCTGATATTTATCGCAAAACTCATAATTGCATTATGTGCGATAACAGGGGTTATGCACATATCACAATTAACTGGGCCACTTGTGATGAAGCTATATTTCACATCAGACTACCTCTGGAGAGGCTGTACACTGGAGCAGTGTCGGTCAAATGAAAGACTGATTCTAGCCCAGCCCTATTTGATTATCAAAGGAATTATACAATGTGGTGATAGGTAGATTTTCTCATTGCACATGGCCTCTAAAAGATGGACAATGGAAGCCACACGGGGTATGAATGCCATTGGAAATTTCATGAAAGGGTTTGTTATTTTGTGGGCACCATGACTAAATATCCCACACAGTATTATATTCTGTTGACACTGAAACTCTAGTTTTTCATGGCTGATCTGAAAGGTGAGAGGGAAATAAAGACTGTGCAAACTCAATTTGCAGCCTTTCAGCTTGAAATGGCAATTAGTTTTAGTACTTAAGAAACCAAAGGAGAGAGTTAGGACAGATTGCGGGCCATCCTTGTCCCCAGGTAAATATATAATAAACAACTTAGACGGTCCACAGTGAAATGGCTGGTCAACAATGTAGTGTCTGGCACCACAAGGGTTTGTTAAAAGAACCCTCACACACCAACCTAGTTGGTGTCATGCTTCATCATCGGGTTCCCAGCTAAGTAGCCGAATGCTACTCAGCTGTGCTGCGACACCTGATTACAGTGGAGCTGGTTTTTGATGTTGTGTGAACGTGATGAAGTGGTGTAGTTTAAAAATATCTTTGGGAAACGCACTGATACTTGCTTTATTCCTGGTGGCCCAGGGTATGTTTAAAAAAATTATGAGTGGATAATATTATAAGACTAGTGATTGCGCCTTGATTATCCTTGGTCTACATGTTTCAGCTCTCTCAAAAAAAATTAAAGGAGCTTTCTTCAGGACCTCTCTACGATAAATAAAGGTGAAAGTGAAAAAAGTGAGTGGTAAAAATTATTTTAACCACATGTTAACGCATTTTTGCACACTCGCTAAGGTGTGCATTATATGCTTTGTGGACTGACCGTAAATTTGGGTCCACTGTTGTGCGTGTGCCTGTGGAGAAAAATGGGACAAGACGATACAATACAACACACAACATTTAAAATATGCAGTTTGTAATTCATTGTGGATTTTTACCAAGTTCATTCTGTTATCATCATCGTGGTTACAGAAACATTCAGTGTCAGATATACGTGTGACGCCTTTCATACGTATGTCATACATACAACATTGGCATGCTTGTGTCCGATTTGGTGAGCATGCCATAATGAGCTCTTTGATTAACTAATGCGCTGCGTGGGGTGTCAGCTGTCTAGTTAATTATGTGATAGTCACCCCTAATGGCGGTCACGAAACCGCGTGGAGCCGGCTGAAATGTGCCGAGCGCGTGCAGGATTACCAATAGATTTCGTGATAATCTCAGTCCGTGGGCTGTTCAATGCCATTAGTGTAATTGCCCGTAAATAAGTCACATTTTGATAATTACGTTATTTACGCTAAGTTCATTGCCGATCTGTTCCTGGGAGGGGTGAGCCCCTATTGTCACACACTGAGGGAGATTTGAAATAAAAATAAAAATAAAGATAAAAAGGGAGAGGTAAGTTTTGAAATTCTATCGAGTTACTGATGGCGTACAGAAACAGAGTGACGTGTTAGAGTCATCTCTGTGTATAAAAAGGAAAGATCTTACTTCGTCAAGGCGCTCGCCCGCATTGCCACCTACTCCAGGCTCCTCAGGAACAGGATGTGTTCCGGGGCCGGGACCGGGGTTGTGTATTTGTATTTGTTCAGGCGCGGGAGAACTTCCTGGTGTCTGTGTGACACGTCAGGGTGTTTCTCGCGTATGTCATCAAAGAACTAGACCGCATCCCGAAAAAACGTGGAATGCATGGGGCGGTAGTTCTAATTATGCGTGTATGATTAGGATTTCAAAGGACTCATTTTTAGTTGGATTTTCCACGTTTTTATGCCTAAGCACCAAAAATATTACTTTTTAACCGTTTCCGTTTTTCCAAATCTCTTGGTGCTTAAATGCTATTACTTCTAAAAGATGCCAGACACCTAAGCGATCCTTTGAAATCCTAATCACACACGCATAATTAGAACTACCGCCACACGCATTCCACGTTTTTTCGGGAAGCGGTCTAGTTCTTTGATGACATACGCAAGAAATGCCCTGACGTGTCACGCAGACACTAGGAAGTTCTCCCGTGCCTGAACAAATACAAATACACAACCCCGGCCCCGGAACACATCCTGTTCCTGAGGAGTCCGGAGTAGGTGGCAATGCGGGCGAGCGCCTTGACGAAGTAAGATCTTTATTTTTATTTTTATTTCAAATCTCCCTCAGTGTGTGACAATAGGGGTTAACCCCTCCCGGGAACAGATCGGCAATGAACTTAGCGTAAATAACGTAATTATCAAAATGTGACTTATTTACGGGCAATTACAGTAATGGCATTGAACAGCCCATGGACTGAGATTATCACGAAATCTCCTGCACGCGCTCGGCACATTTCAGCCGGCTCCACGCGGTTTCCTGACCGCCGTTAGGGGTGATTATCACGTAATTATCTAGACAGCTGACACCCCACGCAGCGCATTAGTTAATCAAAGAGCTCATTATGGCATGCTCACCAAATCGGACACAAGCATGCCAATGTTGTATGTATGACATACGTATGAAAGGCGTCACACATATATCTGACACTGAATGTTTCTGTAACCATGATGATGATAACAGAATGAACTTGGTAAAAATCCACAATGAATTACAAACTGCATATTTTAAATGTTGTGTGTTGTATTGTATCGTCTTGTCCCATTTTTCTCCACAGGCACACGCACAACAGTGGAACCAAATTTACGGTCAGTCCACAAAGCATATAATGCACACCATAGCGAGTGTGCAAAAAATGCGTTAACACATGGTTAAAATAATTTTTACCACTCACTTTTTTCACTTTCACCTTTATTTATCGTAGAGAGGTCCTGAAGGAAGCTCCTTTAATTTTTTTTGAGAGAGCTGAAACATGTAGACCAAGGATAATCAAGACGCAATCACTAGTCTTATAATATTATTCACTCATAATTTTTTTAAACATACCCTGGGCCACCAGGAATAAAGCAAGTATCAGTGAGTTTCCCAGAGGTATTTTTAAACCACACTACTTCATCACGTTCACACAACATCAAAAGCCAGCTCCACTGTAATCAGGTGTCGCAGCACAGCTGAGTAGCATTCGGCTACTTAGCTGGGAACCCGATGATGAAGCATGACACCAACTAGGTTGGTGGGTGAGGGTTCTTTTAACAAACCCTTGTGGTGCCAGACACTACAGTGTTGACCAGCCATTTCACTGTGGACTGTCTAATTAGTTTTAGTACTCCATGATTAACAGTACTGCAAATCTTCTAGGGGGAGTCAGTGCATGAAATGGAAATGTAGAAGTGCAGGTACTTTTTGTTCCAGAATACATGTTTGCTGATTAGAAGTGCCAGAATTCTCCCATTAAAATGTTTGGAGCCATGCTGAGAAGTGCCAGTACTATCCCTTCCAAATTAAAGAAGTGCAGGTAATGAGTACCTGATAGGACCTGGCCATTTAAAGCACTGGGGGAAATGTTATTAAAGGCGTTGCAGCACCAAATGAAAGGAGTTTGCAGAGTAATAGTCTTCTCAGAAAAATTTATTTTGTCCCAATGAAAATATAACAGTCATGCTTTGAAGTGCTGACGCATTCAAATGATAAGATACCAATGTGGAAGCATGAGTACTGTTCCTTTAAAACTTAATAGCAGCCCAGATGGGAAGTTAAGCTAGCACCCCACACTGCCCATCAGTGGGCCTGATATCTACTGAGGAAGAAAAGATGGGGGAAAGTGTGCGTGGCGGACATGGCATAAACTTACAATACTTGGCCTCTCCAGTTTAGATTGCCAGCAAGTAACATACATTTCACTATGTAAATAGCACTAAATGTTAATCTTTCTAAGCTCTGTATGGGCCTGAGACTTTAAAAAGGTGAAAAGCTATGTATTCAGGTTTAAAAAATGGCATGGATACAGATTAATGACTCTAAGAAAGCTTTCCAGAAGTACTCTTGGAGAAAGTTTGTGAATGATTCTTTTGTATTACAGAATAGTTATCTATTTTTCACACATAATAAAAACTAGCAAGTGCAAACACATTTCACCCTGGTAAGGAATGTATTCCTGCTGTTGACAAGCGTAAATCTCCCCAGGATAGAAAATGGTCTGAAATTGGGTTCTGACTACCTACAAACATGCACGTTTGTAGATGTAAAAAAATGCCACTGGCATTCCAGCCATGGATCACCTAGTCACCACCCACAGAAACTTCACTCAGGAGGACTTAAGAGTCTTTCTGTGAGGTACAATATTCACATTGCACTTGTAAAAAAAGATATATGCACATGCAAGTAAAATGTACAAGCATAAACTGAGTTCTGATTAGAGACCCATATGCTCCATGAAATAAGAAATATGGCACACAGTGGCGTAGCAAGGGGTGGGCAGTCCGCCCTGGGTGGCACAAGTTTTGGGGGCGGCAGCCCCCCTGCTCTCACATGAGTTTGCCGCGGGGTCGGCAAACGCAGGAATTATCGCTCTTCAGCCCGGCTGCGGGAAAGGCAGAGACCGCCACGGGCGGCATAGTGCCAAGCGATGCCATTGATGGCTCATGGGAAAAAGTGAATGACCGAGGAATAAACAATGAAGTGCAAAGGAGAAGCAGTATTAGAACTCAGGTAGTCAACCTAAATATTGCAACATGCTTGTATCCTTTTTAAACATGTGATGTTGCAAAATTATAAGCAAACAACATCATCATTTTTTAACATAATTGTTTATTATTTCAAAAATACTCTGATCTATTTTTTGTGTGTCAAGAGTTTATTATTTGGATCAATGCCTATAGCTCCCTTGCCTTTCTGCTTTCCTTGGTCAAATGTATGACAGGAACTAGACCAGTGAGTATCATAAATCGTTCTCTGCTGCTAGCAGGAACAGATAAGAAATGAAGCGGCACAGTTAAAATGCAGGAATGGAAATAGGCATTTATCCTAAGAAAGTCTGCCAAGGTCTTTTGGGGGGGCCAAACATTTAAAAAAGGCTGGCCCGGCCCTCATAGCCCCCCCGCCCCATAGCTATGGCCCTGCATGAACCCTCAACATATCCCCTGTAGGCGAGTGCAGTCAATTACTGCACCCCTTCTCCAGTGGTTACTCTGCCCTCCTTTAAAGTGCAGACAGTTGCTCCCTGCACAGTGACAGGCAAAGTTGCTGCATCAAGCAGCCATTCAGTAATCAGTAAATCAGTAAGCGGCCATTCATCTTTCCCTGCCCACGGGAAGGTGCAAATTTGCAGCTGCCTTGGGGCCAGGTCATTGGTGGTATAGGTGCAATGCTTGGGCAGTGCACTCAATTCAAAATATGGCCCCAAGAATCCACAGAAAAAATTGTGCAGAATTAGGTAGCCATGAAACTCACGGAATTGCATCCATTTTGCATATCGCAAAATTAATTACGTTCATGGTCATAATACATAATTTGCACAGGCCTAAAATCACGTAGAATCAAAGATTCATTTAAGACATTTCTTGCAGTTTTCAGTGTAGAAAATATAAGTCTGGATGTGAAAGGCTCCTGGGGATCGCAATCAAGCTTGAGAATTATTCTTAATTTTGCTGGTATTCAATGTTTTCTTTCCTATTTAATCTATGCCTTATCCTCCACTCCCTGTGGCAAGGTTTGAACGCACGCACATCTGTCTCCTCTTGCTTCCATTTCGCTCTCACAACTTAAAAACCTATTGAGCTTCTATTAGTAGCATTCTGTTATTTCCTTCCTTCAGATTTTATTAAAACATTATGGGGCTTATTTACAAGCCCCTTGCGCCACCGGTACATCACTTTTTCCCATATTAAAAGTGATGCACCAGTGGCGCAAAGGGCTTGTAAATATTCCCTTGTATGTATAATGTACTTTCTAAAAGGGGCTTTCAACCCTCTCTCTTCTTCCATTGGTCTGTTGTTTTGTGATTTACATTGGGCTTCTGCCGACTACAGCATGGGGCAATGGGTCAGCCTACTTCAGCCACTGGTTAACTTCACTTTGTCTGACTGCATTTTGCTCTTTCACAATGAGCACATCCACACACAAGATAGTTGCTTTCAGCACTAGTTTTTCTTGTTTTTACTTGATAATTACTATAGTGTTGCCTTTGTGTTTAGAACCTGAGGTGAAAACAGGGCACTTTATACCAGATGGGCGCACAAGCTACATTCCACCCTTTATTAGTTCCTGTGTTCTGCCAAAACTGTTGTAAATTTCTTTTGGAGCGCCCTTTGTTTATCTGACTGTTGGTATTTCACAGTGTAACAGATTGCATCCGTATGAAACAGTTTTGTATTAAGTTATCCTCTTTTTACTATCCTCTTTACGCAGTACACAAACCAAAAGCCTCAATATTACACCTGTGACTTCATTGGCAGACACTTCTTTAGAATAAGTTTATTCTGTACTTAATTTCAACAATGGCTCTTTAGTAAACTTTGCCCAGGAAGAAAAAAGCCCTTTAACATGTTTAATTTGCAGCACTTCTAACATATTTTTTAAAATGATTTCATTCTTTCCCTCTTTCTTTACATCTTTCCTTCTTTCCCTTCCTTCCATCTTTCCCTCTACCATTTCTTCTTTCCTTCCTTTGCTTTTTATTTCGTTCCTTCCTTCTTTCCCTCTTACCTTCCTTCCTTCCCTCTTTCGTTCCTTTTGTTCCCTCTTTATTTCCTTCCTTCCTTCATTCCTTCCTTCTTTATTTTCTCCCTTCCCTCCTTATTGATTTCCTTCGCTTATATTTACTTCCTTCCCTCTTTCGTTCCTTTTGTTCCCTCTTTATTTCCTTCCTTCCTTCATTCCTTCCTTCTTTATTTTCTCCCTTCCCTCCTTATTGATTTCCTTCGCTTATATTTACTTCCTTCCCTCTTTCCTTCCCTTCTTCTGTCCTTCCCTTCTACCTTTTTCTTCTTCCCTCTTTCCTTCCTTCATTCCCTCATTCCCTCTTTCCCTCTTTTTTCCTTTCTTCTTTATCTCATTCCATCAATCTCTCCCTATATTTCCTTCCTTCCTTCTTTGTTTCCTTCCTACTTTCTTTATTTCCTACCTTCCTTCTTTCCCTCTCTATTTCCTTCCTTCCTTCCTTCCCTCCTTCTTTTCCTCTTTATTTTCTTCCTTGCTTCCCTCTTTCCTTCTTAATTTCCTACATTCCCTCTCACCCTCTTTATTTCCTTCATTCTTTCTTTCCCTCTATTTTGTTGCTTCTTTATTTCCTTATTTCATTCCATTTTATTTCAGTCAAGCTTTATTCAGTATATACAAAATATCCATAAAAGCATTCTCACAAAATACAATTCATCAAAAAAAAAAATTCTCATTAAAAGTTAATTAAAAACACAGACAACAGGACTCAATATTTATACTAGCCTACCTTCACGGAACACAAATAAATAAAGAAGTTAATATATCCAAATATCATCATGATATAAAAACTATTCAATTTCATAATGTAGCAGTTCCAAATATGAAAGGGCCTTTCTTCTCTTTATAGCCTTTTGAACATAGTAGATAACTGCATTACATATTTTTACATTATCCAATTTGCATATATAATAAAAAGCGGTTTTATACGAATACAAGCTATTATCAATAAATAACGGACGTAAAATTGATTTTCTAATATCCCTATAAAAGTTACAAAAAAGTAAAAAGTGCAAAGTAGTTTGGGGGGATTTACCATCACACGGGCATTTGGGTAGGTGAAAACACCACTTACCCATTTTGGGAAAAACGATCTGAAAGTGCAAGGTGCGCAATCTTAATCTAGTTAAATACAATCTATGTTGTAAATTTCTGGTACAAATAAGATACGGCTGTATGCCCACTGAAATTGGACCTTCACAATAAAATTTTACACATGATTTAGTACTTATTTCAACCTCTCTTGCAGATTCTCTAGATTCTAATAATCTATTTTGTAGGTCCCTTTTACTAAAATTTAATACACTTTCAGGGTCGTGAAAATCAATTGCCACTTTACATTCGGTTAGGAGACTATAGATATACTTTAACCATGGTATTTTCCCAAAAGAGTCAAGAGTAAGACAGTCCATGATTATATCTTTAGTAAAATGTGTCTCCTCTTTGGTCCAAATGCTATACCATAATGTAAGCGCAGCCAGGCTAATTGTATCATTTAAATACGGGACATTTATCTCTTTATGAACTATGTATGTAGCCGTTGAGTTTGGTACCGATAGTACTCTTCTTAAAAATTAGTTTTCTAGCGTTTGTAATAAAATAGCATCTGACCTGCCCCATAATGCGCCACCATAGCACACCCCCGTAACACACTTGCTGCTATATAACTTGAGAATTTCACATACCGGTTTGTTACCTATTTTGTGGGAAAATCTAAAAATAGCCTCACTGGATCTTATACATTTTAATTTGCATAAATTAATATGTGTACTCCAGGATCCACTTCCATTGAATAAAAGCCCCAAATATGAAAATGTGGATGTTCTTTCAATGGGTACTCCATCAATGTGATGTCTTTTAGTCTTAGCACTATTTCTCCCACAGGTCATAACTAGGGTTTTACTCAGGTTTATTTTTAAATCCTTTCCAGTCATAAAATTTGTGAAATTATTAATCAGACGTTGGAGACCATTTGCAGTCCTCGATATTAGGACCACATCATCTGCATATAGTAAAACTGGCGTTATACGCTTACCTACAACAGGGGCATCAGCCTTAACGTTCTGTAATAAAAGATCAACACCATTGATATATAAAGAAAAATAAGAGGCGCAAGAACACAACCTTGTCTGATTCCGCGTGAGAGTCTAAAATGTGTGGTACACTCCCCATTCGAACCATGACGTATCCTTGCAGTTAAATGGGCATATATATGTGATAAAAAGCTAATTATGTCCTGTGGGGCACCCATCCCTTCCAGCGTTTGCCATAACTTTACATGGTTCACTAAATTAAACGCACTGGTAAGGTCGACAAAACAAAGGTGAAGTTGGCCTTCTTTAACAATGGTATATTTTCCTATTAACAACTCAAGGTTCAGGCACTGCTCCACCATCCCAATACCCCTTCTAAAGCCAAACTGGGCTTTGGTCAAAATATTCTCTTCTTTTACCCAGCATTCTAATCTATCTAACAATATTCTGCCCATTAATTTAAATGTGGAATCAAGGAGGGATATTGGTCGGTAGCATTTTGCACTTCCTTTATCCCCTTTTTTAAAAATAGGGACGATCGTGCTCTCCACCCAAGTAATAGGTAGCACCCCACAGGAGACAGCATTAAAAAAGTTGACCAAAATTGGGGACCATAGGACAACATCATGCTTAAAAATGTCTAAGGGAACCCCATCTGGACCCGCGGCTTTGCCGCTAGCACTATTCTTAATGGCAATATTAATTTCCTCAATAGGGACGGGTTCTAACTTTACAAAATTTAAAGGGATAAAGTTATAATCTTATTTCGACTCATTAGGCTCGTTTGCAGGATTAAAAATACTTTCAAAGTGTATTAACCACTCTTCGGGAGTCACTAGGGTTTCAACTTTAGCAGATGTGTTATCCTTAAACAGTAAATAGGATCCAGTCCTTTGTCTCTGCAGCTTGTATCAAGCTGACCCAGGCGCTCTCCCTAATTTCTAGTTTTCTTGTATTCAAAGCTAACTTATAGCATTTCAGTAATCTTGAAATGTTTTCATTATTTCTCGGTTTTAATCTTATAGCTTCCTTCAGTTCCTTATTTAGTTTAGAGCACTGCTTATTAAACCATCTAGGATGGTGGTCCTTAATTCTCGTGTTCCTATATTTTAAATCTTTCGAAATATCGGTAGCAATATTTTGGAAAGCGCTTACAATCTCTGTATTAGTGGACAATTTATCCAAACATATATTTATATTTTGTTCATTTTTTTGGACTAAGTTGCCCACTTTATAGAGATTCCATTCTCGCCTTGAGTTTTAATCACTTCTGCAGAGACATGCACCTTCTCCCTACAGTAGAATTTTGAAGTCAATGTTAAAAGCAAAGGGTGGTGATCACTAAACAAGCTAGCCTGTATGTAGCATTTTTCCACAAAAGTCCTACAGTTACCTGATATCAAGAAGTGGTCAATACATGAGGACGACCTCGCTCCTTCATAAGTATGAGTAACCTGTATTCCCCCATGTTCGCCCGGTTCCATAATTACTAGATTGTGTTTATACATGACCTGATTAATAGCATCGCCATAACGGTTATGAGGAAAGTGTGAAATGTAGTCACCATGATCATCTCCATAACCACATTGATTCTCTATTTTAACTTTACACAAGTCACAATTAAAATCACCCGCCCAAATTAAAAAGTATTCCCCCAACCTCCTTCAGGAAAGCGTCCAGCTCCTCTTCCATTGTATTAATTACACCATATCTTGTATTATCAAAAATGTTATTATAAAAATGTATCACTACAATGGAATACTGTTTTCCTATAACACCGAAGAGTAAAAACTGGAAGAACTGTGACTTTATAAAGATCTTCCTAATTATCGTGGGAGATGTTACCGCAATGAGAGCTGCTAAACCTCCTCTAGCTCTCCCTGCCTTTGACGGGATTGCTTCAGTAAAAATAGTTTTAAAACCAGTTATAAAAAAAGTTTCCGTGAGCCAAGTTTCCTGTAATAAAATTAGTGTACAATTTTGTATATAATTAAGCCATTCCTTTTCATGGAACTTATTTTTTATCCCTGCAATGTTCCACGACATGAATTTTAATGATTCATGTAGTGTACAGCCAATCGGTTTTATCCCAGGAGTACTATTTACAGAGACATCATAGTTACTTTCCATAGTTTGTGTAGCTGCCTCATCAAGTCAATCGACCTCACTACAATTTCCCAAAGGGGCAAACCTATTCGTCGTGGTCGGTATCATATGTGTCCCTGTACAATAGGGGGCTCTGCCGGCTGTGTAGGAAGGCTCATTTCTTGGTCTATAAAAATAGCCAAGCGGAACTGCAGTAATACTATTATCAGAATAATCAGATGGCCAGGTATAAGTCGCTGTTAATTCTTCTAATAAGAAACCCGCCACTCGCGCGCTGCGAAAGTTTACAACAATACAACCGCCTTCACAGGATTTCTCCATTCTTCCCACCCAGCTCACTCTTCTCAGCATAATTATTTCCTCAGTAAGGGTAGTTAAACTACAACGTGTATGTGTTGAGAACCAGTGTACTACCCGATTCTTCAGCGTATCCCAAGATTGTATGGTGTTCTCAGACAGTTTAGGGACATTTTTTAAAACATTAACATAAGGGGTTGCCTGGGGGGGTAAGCTAAGTATGATATCATGGTCCCTCTTAGATCGTGTTACTTCTTCTGCCAATCTATTGGGTTTGTTATTTTTATAGGTTTCTAAATTATTCACCCTTGAGTTTAGGACACTGGGGGTGCTTCACCTATGGAGTTAGTCAGTAATGGGTGGATGTTATCTATAATACCTGTTTATATGGGCTTGGTCGGTTGATACCTTCTCGACCACTTTTTTACTAGATATACTACTAGGTATAGACTTCTGACACACATTTTGTGACAATAAATTTGTAACCAGACCAGTCAGATGACCAATATCCTTTTGCATTTGTCTGATTTCAGACGTAATTCGTTTTTCAATGTTGTCGATTTTTCCATGTAACTTTTTAAACAGAGTTTCCAAGCATTTTATATTGTATAATGATTCTTCATCCCCCAAACCTTTTTCGTCCAATATAATATTCTTCCCCCTTTTCTTTTTTCGTTTTTAAATTAGTCTTTAGCAAGCTTATTTTCTGCTGTTTACACTTTTTCGCAGGGGGAGAGATTAAGGGGCCGGAAATCTCTCCGACCGAGCTGGACCCGGAGAGATTTCCGACCGAATCGGACCCGTGCAGCCCGACCGAACGATTACGATGCGTCCGTATGCTATCGCACTCGAGTCGGTCGGACTCCCATTGAAGTCAATGGGAGCCGGTCGTACAACACGTACGCGGGCTCCCATTGCCTCAATGGGTGCGAGGCAAACAAGGGCGCCCCTACAGCGTGTGCTGCGGCGAAGCGACTCGCACCGTACACGCACAGGTAGAGGGGACCCATGGGTCCCCCTGTGTGCGACTCGCATGGCTACGCATACAGGGGGTCCGACACGGACCCCGAGTACGGCTCTGACTGCTCTTTCGAGCCGGGCGGCGCGTGTCGGTCGGACTGCTCACGGCGCGCATCGTACTTACCCGGCCGGGGAACGTCTCCATTGCGCGGTGCGAGTCGTGTCCGAGCGAGTCGGTCGGTGCGGTTCGACCCGGGAACGTGTCGGTCGGAGCGTTTGGGACGCCCGAACGAGTCGGTCGGCGATTTCGCATCGTACTCGCTCGTCCGGACGCACGTACGAATCGGTCGGGAAATAGGGCTCCGAATCGGATCCGGTTAAGCCGAATCCGATTCGGAGCCCTACCGGCCGAGAGCGGAATCGGCCCCATAGTCAGAAGACTCCAATTCCGTTGATACTTCAAGCGGTAGTACTGATACACATGGGCCCAATATAAGGTGTTGGTCTGGGTTTGCGAGAATGGGACTATCGTCTGTCTTACTGCTACTCATCCCATGTGCCCCAGGCTCAACAACAAGTTCATTTTCACATGCGTCGATCTCCACAACTGTATTAACCTCTCTTTGGGCCGCAGTTAGCGCTGTTTGTGTGGCTGCCAATTGCTCCTCTACTTGAACTATTTCATTGTTTATAAGGCCCATAGCATTTTTCAAATACTTTGTAATCGGTGTATTTTTCCCCATAGACTTTGCTTTACTTAATGTCAATTTTCTTTTGCCCATCTTAAATATCAATACTCAAGAGGCTATGCCCACGTCAGATGAATAAAAGGAGGCCCTTACCGTTCTCTATGGGTCAAAACACAAAACCATGGTGTTTGGCCCAGCCCGGCCTCGATCGGTCTCGGACGGGCGCAGATGGGCCCGCGCTGCGGGAGCCCGCGACCATTTTATAGCGCCTCCTGCCGCTTGTAACTGGCGTTGGTGGCTGCGCGCCACGAAAGAACAAGGCAAGCTGGTGATTGGAGTCCCCAGAGCCGGGCAACAGCAGGCAGAGCAGCAAACAGGAAAAAGCGGGTCCCGCGCTGCGGGAGCCCGCGACCGTTTTAGTAGCGCCTCCTGGCGCTTGTAACTGGCGTTGGTGGCTGCGGGCCACGAAAGAACAAGGCAAGCTGGTGATTGGAGTCCCCAGAGCCAGGCAACAGCAGGCTGAGCAGCAAACAGGAAAAAGCGGGTCCTTTCTTCCTTGCCTCTTTATTTCCTTACTTCTGTATTTCCTTCCTCCTTCTTTATTTCCATTCATCCCTCTTTATTTACTTTCCTCTTAGTTTCCTTCCTTCCCTCTTTATTTTATTCTTTCTCAAAGGCAAAAGGCTGGCAGCCAATTGATTGACTGAATAAAGGATTTATAATGTGCTTAGCTGCTTCACTTGGAAGCATTCCGGTAGAGAACGATTGGCTTTTTTAGGTCTGTCTTAACCAAGACCTTTTGATTTTACTAAAATTATGTTTATGACAGTCACTTACAGGGAATTTCATCCACACTTTATCCATTTGCTTGTGGTTATTACATTCATATTTTTCTCAGATCCACTGGAGCATGCATCAAGGGGCATTGGCTGACTTCACTATAAATTATGGCATGCTGCCCTTTCATTCTTTCATTAGGATCACAGCCATACACAAAGTAGTTCCCATCAGTGCCAGGAAGTACTACGGTAATGTGTGTTTTTTGAGACAAAATGTTTTTTTGCCTTTAGTCAGTGTGTTTTTTCAGATTGATGAAAGCCCGGCAGCTTCCCACAGAAAGTTTTGCAAAAACCATGACAAAACAAACCAATAATGACCAAAAGGCAGGTGTACAACACCAGACCTATTGACTTTGCCAATGCATGTTATACATCTGGAATGATACATTCGTTGTTAATAAAGAAATAAACAAGGCAACAGAGTTTTCATGACAAGAAGTAAATTGTCACCAGATTATTAAAAGCGAGGTTGTATTAACTTACGGGTGATTCGGGTAGTTATGCAGTTTTAGCTGCAAAATTCTTAAATAACCAAAATGTCCAGGAATCTATGCAGTATAGCTTACTTATATACTCTTTAAATAAATTTATTTTTCAGTCAATTAAGTAATTTCACATAAAATCAGTATCACAAGATAAAATAATAAAAAATAAAACTGACTAGACCTGATTTTAACACCAAAAATGAAAAATGTATTGTTCACAAGACAATCACATAGGAACATTGATAGGAGCCAACCATTGCCTTCCGTCCCTCAGCCAAGCCTGTATGAGTTTACAGCATTTGCCTCATTATCGTAAACAGCAACAGGTTTTAGTTCCAGCGCTGGACTATAAAGCAAATAGCTACAGCAGTCTTCAATTTGTAATTATATATCTGGTTCAGCATAATATGCTCCCCAATATACCCTATGCCATTTTCAAATGGTGTTCTACCACATTATCACGTTTTTCGTGTCGACCTACTTATATATAGCTCAGGTAACTATAACTGCTGAGTTTCTATGGTTTTGTATATGTGAAATATGAGCCTAACTATGACATCCCTGTAACCTTTGTCTTTTTCAGTGAATTTCTAAGGTTTTTTTAATTCTATTTCCTAACTATAACGTCCCTGTAACCTTTGTTTTTTTCAGTGAATTTCTAAGTTTTTTTTTTAAATTCTATTTCTAAACTATAATGTCCCTGTAACCTTTTGTTTTTACAGTGAACTTCTAAGGCTTTTAAAAAATGTCTAAAGTTTATTAGGTTGGTTGTGAAGTGTCTACAGCAATATGTTGCTTATAATTGTATTCTTTTTTTTATTTGGAAGTAACGGACCTGCCCAGGGAAGTCGCGTCTCTGGCGGGCATTTTGGAAGTACTGAAACAGATATATAGACACTTTAATGGTTTTGTTTAAGGGTCTTATTATGAGTGTAGTGTTGCGGGAGCGGGACCGCCCCGCGCCTGCACAGCACAAATCCATGTTTGAACCATCCACCAGATTAGGAGTTTTCTCCTGTCTGGTAGGCTGTTCTTTGGCGTTCCCAGGGCGGTACCTATGAAATAGGCACTGCATTGGGAACATCAAAGGCCATACTTGCATGTCATGGACTGCTGCAGTCCATGCTCTGCAGGTACTAGTGTGCATGCTCACAGTGGGGCACATGTTTTGCCCCACTGTGTGCATCCACATGACGTGAGGCACGAGGGGGCCCTGTAGGCCCCCCTTTGTTTCCTCATCACCACACTTTTCATGGTGGTCGCATCGCCATGAAAAGTGTGGTAGTGAGGAAACTCATAATATGCTTGGCGGGGCCGCAGCAGCCTTGCCAAGCATATTGCAGCCTCAATGCCGCTGTAACACTGCAGAGATCCCTGGCAGTTGTGGTGGTCCCAGAGTGGCCCGACTGCCCTGGTCATAATAGGGCAGCTGGAATACTGCCACTGACTCTCTCCCATGAGTTTGGCATTTCATGGACCACTAGTCTTGTATTAACCACCTAAATTAAGTGGTTTGCTAATAAAGAAATACAAGTAGTATAATTATGGAGGAAAAACATTTCAAAGGTCATTGTAATACATTTTCTGGAGTTGCAATACCATTGCGACCCATGCCGTCAAGAATTTCCGGAGTCGTAAGAGGGTCGCGACTCCGGCATAGTTTTTGCAGTAAATAAATAAATATAAATAGTTGTGGCAGTGGTAAAGCACATATAGTGACACTGTAAATGTTTTCTTTAAGGTAAGACGTTTACTAATAAAGTAATAAAAGTAGTATAAATATAGAGAAAAGCATTTTAAAGGTCGTTTTAAAACATTTTGCAGATTCATGACGTCGCTGCGCAAAGGCATCGCAAATCCCATGTGACAAAGGAACAAATGGATTTGATAGGTTAAACACATTTCTATCATTAATAGAGCAAGGTCCCACCCCTTTTCTCCATCTTTTTTGGTGTGGCTGTCTTTTTTCACACCTTTGTATTGTCTTCAATAATTTTGTTTTATTTTGGTGTTTTACACTATAGAAAGATGGCACCTGCTGCTCAAGAGAACCCAGAGGAGCATAGCAATTCCTCATAGGAAGAAGAACTAGTGAGACCCAAGAAGGAGAGCATAGTGTAGAAGTTTTTCTCCATATTACCTGGAGAAATAAAACTGAATGCAAGAAAAGTCACATGCACTATTTGAAACAAAACTCTTTCTACAGATTCTGAGAAGTACTCATGTGGGACATCAAAGCATGATGAAACACCTGAGGACCATGCACTCCACCTGTCTCACACAAGTAGAGAGAGAAAGGAAGAGAGGTCAGCAAGGAACATCTGCTGGAGACTGTGCAAAACCAGGCACCTCATCTGCTCCTGCACTTACTTTGGCCGTTCCAGCAAGTGTTCCAGAGTTTGCGGGCATCATACAATTTTTCTGTAAGTGCAAACCAAATTGAGCATGGAGGAGCAGTCAATACTAGGGGTGGGCGGAATTTGCGGAGTTGCGTTCCGCAAAATTCCGCGAAACGGCAAGAAATCTCCGCGAACACGCGGAATTTCGCGTGCTCGCGGAGATTTTGCTGCACCCGTTGAATCCTGCCCTGCATATTTATCCACGAAGATGCCACCGTTTTGTGCAATACCTCTACTCAACTGGAGTACTTTCTACTGGCTAATCGGTAAGTGCTACCTCGTTGGGTAAATGTATAGTGCCTTTCCTACACCACAGCTGCGTAAAGGTCCAGAAGAATTGACCCCAGTGACCTGTGTGTCTGTAACTTTGCCACCGCGCCGAAAGCGCTGGGGTCCTTTGATTAAGCTGTCCATCATTCTGGGGAAAGGGCGGGAAGACGGTGCATACCACTAGTGTATGTGGGGCGGGGGCAAACGGGCGGGGCTTCTAGGCCTGTTCACATGCCTCTTGTTTATAAAGGGTCAGAGCAGGATCTGAGCAGCAGATGAGGAGGAAGAACCTCCTGGTCACTGGACCTACACGGGGATTGCGCTCGAGAAAAGCAAGGATGCAAAGACCTCCATCGGGGATTACAGCTAATGTTTGACGGTAGATACAAGCACACACACTAACTGCATTTCACAGTAACACTATCTCTCACACACGCTGTCCTACAGCGACCCTCTGTATGGCCACTTGCTATGCTACCTGCAAAAAGATCTCAAAACTCTTCTCTTTGAAAGAAACTTGTATTCAATTCTTTTTCTCCCACTAGCTCTTGACTGTCTGCTTTTAATTTTTCCTGTGCCCTCAAATGTACTTCTGTGTTGTTTGTTTTCTGAACTGTACTTGTGTGCACCTTAATTCCCACTTAAATCGATTAACTGCTCTTACTTCTCCCAAGTTGTATCTCTAATGTACTCCTGCTATAAGTGTTTTGTTTTGTACTCTTGTAAAGTGCTCTGATGCCTCCGGGACATGTCCGCATTATAAATAAAAAAGAACAAAAATAAATATAGTTTAAAAAAATACATTCAGTGCACGTCACACACATTCCTTTCTGACAGACATTCTGACGCTTAAATTGGTTTTCTCTCGTAGCTCTTGCATACACTCAAAGAGGGGAAGCCTGACTTGGATCTTACAGCTGCCTTTCCCTACAACACTGTATTCTGTGGGCTCCATAAAATGGCGGGTTATTTATCTACATTGTGGCCTACGGGGGGGACAGGAGTCTACAGTGTCACCGGGGTGGGCACCGCCATTTTGAATAACCTATCCTTGTGCTGGCATGTACCAGGTCATCGGAAGGAAAGTCCATTCATTGGGATCATGGCGTTCCTCCCTGAATCTGCAGGGAATTAATACTTTATGCAGATTCCCCCTGCTAGCAAAACCATTTTCAGTATGGCCCTATCACTGACGGAGCACAGGGAAAGCATTACCGTAGTTAGTACCCATGTCATGTTCTATGTCAGTTCTGACTTTTAAATCAACACCACTTTGCCTTCTGGGACTTGTAGTTTCACATTTAGTATCGTGTGTTGGGCTGAAAAATAAGTGGATAGTAAGAACTGTTAGCTAATACATCAAATCTGTCTCAAGATACATGACCTGGGGCCACTTGTCAGGTATAAGAGCTGCACAACAAAAACGGATGTCTTTAATATCTTGGGCTGGAGGGAAGAAGAGCGAGAAATGTGCCCAAGATCACATCACTGAGACTTGACAACCAAAGAGAATGAGAAAGCACTTATACCTATTTGCTTTCGTATTGTTTTTGTATTAAACATATCTGTATGCGGGAACAAAGTTAGCAATGATGGGCAAATACTGTACCACGGCTATAAGTTTTCTACCTTACAACTACTGATGATGGATGGTTAGATATGGGCAGAAAGCACTCCTGCTTAGCCTCGACCTAGCTCACAAATGTTTTGTGCTGATTAATGCGTTACAGAATTTGAGCTTCAACTCGGGCACCTGCTTCAGTGCTTTCTTGCACCCGAATTCCGTTCCACCGCGGATCGCGGAAGTTTCGACATTTCCGCGTTCCGCGCGGAACGCGGAAATGCCGAAATTTCGCAAGTTCCGCGAGCGGAACGGAATTTGCCGCCCACCCTTAGTCAATACCTGCTCCAGTTGAACACTATAAAAAAAAAAAAATGTTAGAAAGCATAAAAAAATTAAAAAGACATTTAAAAGAGAAAAGAAACAATGGTTCGTGTAAGAACCTCCAAGTTTGGTTTAAGAAAGAATAATTATATGTCATATAAATGTTTGTAACAGTGTGAATACATCTTGTTCTGTCTCTTCATGTGTCACTCTGTGTATAGATGAGTGACTGGGTATGTTAGTGATTGTATGGTGAATGAGTGCATGTGTGAGTGGCAGCATGTGTGCGTGAGTGGGTGTGTGAATAGCTGTATGGGCGAGTGAGTGGATGTATGAGTGGTGTATCAGTGAGTGAGTGGATGCGTAAGTGGTGTATAGGGGAGTGAGTGGCAGTGTGATTTTCTGTATGAGTGAATGAGAGGCTGCGTGAGTAGACTTTGAGTGACTGAGTGGGTGTATGGGTGAGTGAGTGAGGAAACATGCAAAGATCAACCCCCTGCTGAAAAAACGACCCGATGGACCTCAAGAATTACAGACATATCTCTCTGTTCCCCTTCCCAGCCAAAGTAATTTAGAAGGCCATCAACGACTAACTCACCAATTTCATTGAAACAAAGCAAACCCTGGACCTCTTCCAATCAGGCTTCAGATGGAACCAAAGCACAGAGACTGCGCTCCTCGCTGCAACAGACAACATCCGCACTCTCCTTGACCGAGGCAAAACCTCAGCCCTTATCCTCCTGGACCTCTATGCCGCCTTTGACACTGTCTCCCACCACACCCTCTGCACAAGACTCCACGATGCCAGCATCCATGTGAAAGCCTTAGAGTGGATCCTCTCCTTCCTCACCGGCCAAACCCAGAGAATCAAGTTCCTTAGAACCTTTGAAGATCAGCTGTGGAGTTCCTCAGGGCTCATCTCTGAGCCTCACACTCTTCAACATCTACATGTCTCTGATTGCAGCCATCGTCAGAAACCACAGACTCAACATTGTCTCTAAGAAAGACAACACCCAGCTGATTATCTCCCTCACTGCTCAACCTACAGCCGCTAAGAGCAACTTTCACAACGGGATGAAGGCAGCTGCCACCTGGATGAAGGACAGCTGCCTCAAACTCCACTCTGACCAAACTAAAGTCTTCATCCTGGGAACCACTTTCTCTGCCTAGGATGACTCCTGGTGGCCTGCACCACTCGGACCACGCCCACACTCACCAACCATGCATGCAACCTAGGCATCATCCTGGACTCCTCACTCTCAATGAACCCGCAATTCAATGCCATCTCATCCTCCTGCTTCCACATGCTCCACCTGCTTCAGAACATTTTCAAGTGGATCCTCACAGAGTCCAGGAGAACTGTCACCCAGGCACTTGTCAACAGCAAGCTCGACTACAGCAACACACTCTGCACCGGTGTCACCCAAAAACTTCAAATGAAATTGCAGAGCATACAGAATGCCTCTGCCAGACTTATCCTGGACATCCCCTGCTGTAGCCACATCTACAGTCACCTGAGAAACCTTCACTAGCTCCCGATCAACAAAAGAATCACCTTTAAGGTCCTCAAGCATGCATACAAAGCCCTCCACAACACCGGACCTGCATACGTCAACCACTGCCTCTCTTTCTTCACACCCACCAGACATCTCCACTCTGCCCAACTGTCCCTGGCCACTATCCAACAGATCCGCAAGACCTTGGCTGGAGGAAGATCCTTCTCCTACTTCACTGCGAAGACCTGGAACTCTCTACATCTCAGGCAATCACCTTCACTGCCTCAATTCAGGAAGTACCTCAAGACCTGGTTCTTCAACTGTACTGCAGAAACCCCCCCCCCCAGCACCTTGAGACCCTAACAGGTGATTAGCTTTGCTCTTTAAGAACCCTGATTGATTGATTAAGTGTTTGAGTCATGTATGGGTGAGTAAATAAGTGCATGAATGGAGCCGCTTGCAGCCACACAGATGCCACCAGCAGCAGCCTTAGGGGGACTCAAAGCCCCACAACTCTTTGCGCCCGGAGGCTCCGACGCCGCATTTCCCACACCCGGAGGCACTTAAAGTCAATTTGCGGCTCCCGCAGCGCGGGTGACACTTGCAGGCACACAGACGCCACCAGCAGAAGCCTTGGGGGGGACTCGAAGCCCCACAACTCTTTGCGCCAGCAGGCGCCGCCGCATTTCCCGTGCCCGGAGGCGCTTAAAGTCACTTTGCGGCTCCCGCAGCAGCCGCACAGACGCCACCAGCAGCAGCCTTTGGGGGACTCAAAGCCCCACAACTCTTTGCACCAGGAGGCACTGATGCCGCATTTCCCGCGCCCGGAGGCGCTTAAAGTCACTTTGCGGCTCCCGCAGCGCGGGACGTGTCCGGGCAAAGCCCGGGCCAAGGGCGGGCCCGTCTGCGCCAATCAGCGGCAGGTGGAGGCAGGGCAGGGGCACCCCCCTTTTAAGTTCACTGTGGCACCCAGTGAGCAACATGAGGTGAGTGCCATTTACAACTATCTCTGAAACCCTCTATGCAACTTTAGCAATTATAATTCCTAAAGAGTAGCTCCTGAGCCACCACAATGGGAAAGCGTACCGTCGTACCGCCTGCACGTACCACTACTGAGCAGCATTAATAGCATGCTTGAAAGGGTGGTCAATATAGTATCTGGCGAAATTGAACTTACGGAGCGCCATTTGTCATTGGGCAGCGAGGGTCGATTGAACACTGCCGAGCGCAGAGGTGCACCAATAAACCACATACATGAACTGGGTCCTGCCATTGTACTGCCCACACCACAGTCTGTTGGGATTAGCAACCATGAAAATCCACTTGCAAACGGGAGCATAAGCGGGTGTGATATAGCTGATTTACAACCAGACACAGATATTTTAACATCAACATCAGCGGGAATCCCGGCAATTAAACGGAAAAGGAAGAGCAGGAAGCCCATTTGTTCCAAAAGGAAACAACCGCCCCGAAACGGTGCCCTGCGAACCTGTCTGTCTGAATGGATACAGCCATCTCCAAGAATTAGCACCCCAGGCATTTCTGGTATTCCTGTGACAGCGCCAAAAGCAAACTCAAGCTGCACCATTTGCACCCAGACTGAGGTGGCACCGGACTTTGGGAACCGTGGGAACTTTGGGGACGTTATTGCCAACATTATCTCTGAGACGGTAACCAAACAAATTAACGAGTTCTTGGACACAAAGCTTGTTTCACTCCTGGAAAGTATAGACAACTTGTCTACACTCCTAGGGAAGCCTAGTCAATCAGTGGGAAATGCACAAATTGCCGCTGTTGTGGGGGAGGGACCACTGTTACATCTGGCATCCTTCCTAATGACATTCAATTTCCTATTGCCACTACTACCATCACTGCTCCTGATACTGTTACTCCGCCTCCCACTGGCATTTTTCCAAGCAATGTGTGTATTAGTTGCAAACAAGTAAGGGAATGTTTTCAATCCAAGGCAAATTTAATAACAAATAGTTCTTCTAATAGGAACGCTTTAGTACATACCGATGAGTTGGTCACTATCACGCATTCCAATTCCATATTAGGTCGAACTAACAGATCTGATGGAGTAGACCCGAAATTAATACACGGCAAACTAGGTTGTAATGTGTCAGCCATCCCCGGTAGCAATATTGAGAGGCCAAGCCTAGATGTTCTGGGCTTACCCCGGCTGTGTTGGTGTTGGCTGGCATACCGACTGTAAAGAGAGACCAGAATGAGTCCTGGGACCAACTACGCAATAAATGCGTGTATTGGTTATCAAAGAACAGAAGGTTTCACCCATCAGACGCGAATGAGATCATTACGGTACGCAGAGTTGGGTGGGTTGGCGCATCTCCAAAGAATATTGAAGGAGACTGCATTGTGATCAACTTCCGCAGACCATCCATGGTGAGATCCCTATTGAGAGCAGGTGAGCTCACTACAATTATCAATACCAACATATGCTCACTGCCGCTTGGTTATTTTTATAAACCAGATCTCAGGCCCTCTGCAAACGAATTCTCTCTTCCTATCACACACAATAGGTTTTTGGCCCTGTCTGAGTTGGACACCCAGGACTGACTACCGTCACCCCTGGAATCTCTCGATTTCCCTGTTGGGCCCGTAATTTTCCCTTCAGTAATTGAGACCAATGACTCACATACTCCAACAAAGGTTTTGACCAGTACAGATCTGAGCATCTTGAGCTGGAACATGGCTGGCCTTCAGTCCAAGCTGCACCAACTGGACTGGCTAAAACTTGTAAAAAAGCAGGACATTCTTATTTTCCAGGAGACTTGGGCTACCCAAGATCTATACATTGATGGGTTCGAAAGCCATAATATTTTAGCCCCAATTCCCAAGTTCGGCCGACCCTCTGGAGGCCTATCGATCTGGGTAAATATCGCCGCAGGTGGTAGTGTTAAGGCCATAAGTACCAATAGTGCTAATTTTCAAGTCTTATTGTATAACAGAGGTGTTTCTTTTTATCTAATTAATTTCTATAATAATGATTTCCATTCAGCACCAAATGAGAATTTTATAAACCTATTTGAATTTATTGCCTCTGTTCAATGTCCGAAAGATTGCCTTAAGACAGCGGGAATTTGTCTGGGCGGCGATTTCAATGCTGAATTACCATATATTAGGTCCAGTAAAATTCCATGTAGTAGTGGACAAATTTGCCATAGGGGCAAGGAATTGGTTGAATATATCAACAATCATAATTTAATCAATGTCATGGAAATTGCTGCTGTAATGAATGATAATAATTCCCAAGAGCCGACATTTAGAAGCAGGGGTTGTGTCTCCACGATCAATTATGTTTTTATTTCCCCTGCCCTAGAAGACTCCTTATTGAAAGCAGAAGTATATGCCACAATGTACGGGGATCACAATCCGATCCAAACAGTACTGAGATTATCCCCTAGGCCACTGCATAACATAGAATGCGGCGCCAGGAACTTAGCACCTTCTACTGACAACTTAAGACTGGTCTGGCGGGGCATAAATAACACTGATATGTTCTGCATGATGTCCAGGGATAATTTGAACCTTATTGATTCCTGTTTGTCGGCACAGGACCCACATCCTGAGGCCATTAATGCCTTTACTGAACTTTGCGAGGCCATCAAATCCCTATTATCTAAACCTATCCCCACAATACAACATGGACCTAGATGGTTAAATCACCACGAATGCTCAGAGGCCAATAGACAGTTACGTAAGGCCCTGTCACATAGTCCGAGGTATAACTCACTCGTCAAAACATTAAGGCAGAAGTATAAGTTAACGATCGCAAAAAGGAAGGAAGAATTACTAACAGAGCGTTGGGATGCACTTGTTAACGCTGCTAGCTTAAAAAACAGGAATATTTTCTGGGCCACTGCCAAAGACTTGTGATCAATGGGACAGCCATTAACCCTGATAAGCTGCAATATAACAAGTGCAACTTCGGAATGTAATTTTTCCTCGATCTATCTAGCCCACGCACAAGATTTGGATCCTTTTAAGCATAGTGTCCCAACTAGGATCCCAATATCGTTAACTGAGGTTGAGGAGGCCATCCATTAGAGTCTCGGTAACAAAGCCCCAGGCCCGGATGGGCCTCCGATTGACCTCATTAAACATAAACCTGATTTTTGGGCTACTCTCCTGCTAAATGTTTTTAACAATCTAACTAACGCTCAGTTACCAAGTTCATTTTCGACAAGTATTATTGTTCCAATTTTTAAAAAAGGTGATCGCTCGCAACCCAGTTGTTACAGACCAATTTCCTTAATGGATAACACCCTCAAAATTTTAGGTAGAGTTTTACATAATAAAATTTTAAACTGGGCTGAGGAAAACAATATTTTAAAGTCGTGCCAACTGGGGTGTAGGAGCAAAGTTGGCACAAACGAACAATGCCTAAACCTTAATTTAATTATTGGAATATATACCATCGCACAGCGATCGCCAATATATTTAGCATTTATGGACCTGGCCTTTGATCTTGTTAATAGGTCTTGATTATGGTCCATTCTTTTAGCGTACGGTCTAGATGAGACCTTGGTGCACTTCTTGGCCTACTTGCATACCGACCTGAAGGCTCGGGTCAGGATTGGCGGTGGCGGTGAGGTGTCTAATTACATAAAAATAAATAGAGGGGTCAGGCAAGGGTGCGTCCTAGCCCCCCTTTTCTTTATTATCTACATTAACAATGTGCATAAATCATTGAATAAACTCACCAATGATGTACCTAGAGTGAAAGGCAAAATAATTCCCGTGTTACTATATGCCAATGATGCGGTTTTAATGGGACGCACACCTAACGCAGTCCGCACTTTAGTACAGGGATTCACTGATTTTATGAGTAGCCTAGATTTACGTACCGATTTTAAGAAATCTTTTATAATGTCATGTGGGCCAAGAAAGCATTCCTTAAATTTTATATCTGTGGGCAACCAAAAACTAACAAGCACCAGCACTTTTCCATACCTTGGGTTGGTCTTTGCTGCGAACGGCACCTGGACTGAACATATGGGGGCATATTCACAAGGAGCTATCGCCAAATTAACGGCACTTTATCGCAGCCAAAGTAGTGCTAAATATACCTCCCCATTCACAAGCTGGTGTAAACAGCCCACAGCACCAGTTTACCCGCGATAGCAGCCGCAAAAAACATCGCCACAGAGGACCCCCTCAAATATCGCTAATGAGATGCAGAGTAGGCGTTCCCGTGCCAAAAGCCGAGACAACATCACACCTCAACATTCACAACGACCAGCCACATCGGCGATAAGAACACAAAACAGGTGATAAGGCGCGTTAGCACCAGGAAATTTACACCTGCTCTGACCTGGTGTAAAGTCGGACGGCAGCTAGCACCACAAAAGGGAGCACAGCCCAGGGCCACATCCGAAGGGCAACAGATGCCATGGAGCCACTCATCATGTGGCCCGGACACCCAAGAGGGCCACAACACCCACCGCCACCACCCCAGGACCCCAACCCACACCGGAACACCCCCCGGACCACCACAGATGCAGCGCAGACAAAGACAGCAGACCCCCAGGAAACGTACCAGCCGCACAGACCCAACATCTGACAATGTCACCGTCCACTACAGGCTGAAAGGGACAACCATCCTACGCATCCTGACCACCATCACCTAACAGGCCTACGGCACCAACACAGCGGACAACCAACATCCCACCCCACACAAAGCTGCTGGCTTGGCTGCACCTGTTGGCCCCTGGTACCCCCCAAACAACACCCACCAAAGTCAGAGGAGTCACACAGCCAGACACATCCAAGTCCCCCACACCTGTCCTGGACATCACCATCACCCTGGTACCCCAGTCCCCAAACGTCCAACACAATGCGCAGGATCCGCTGGAGACCAAGCAAGGACCATACGCCATAGCAGGAAGCACGCACATGTTGGGGGCAATACACAGCACACATGTACTACCTGTGCCCCCTGGTGACACAGCACACAATCACCGCAACAGGAAGCACACATCTCACATCAATGTGCAGGCAACAACAGAACACCGTGGAACCTCCAACAATGTCGCCTTCAAATACACAGCCAGTGTGCATGATATCTACATCCTCCGACAGTCCATCATCAACCAGCGTACCCAGGATGGCAACAAGGGAAATGCACACCCCCTTGGCAAGTTCAAAATGAACACCCACACACCTCAACTCCACAACCATGCAACTCACAACTCTGGCAATGCACACGTCACAAAATCACAACCAACATGCATAACAACATGACCACCCACCAGACACGACAGAACAACTTACAATGGTAACCTGGGCAAGCCCTGAACATGAGCCATCAACGGCATGGCACCTCAGCCACACAATAGCCGAATGTGGGTAGAGGTGGCAACCAGGCATGTGTGAAGGATGCAGTAGAACCATGATCGGGAAAGCACACAATGCCAAGAGTGGTGGAGATGTGCTGGACAGACCGCAGTATGCAGAACACACCCATATCCATGGCGACATACACCTCTGGCGTATGGAGTGCAGTGGACAGTGGATGCAACCATGTCACCCCAGCCAGTGGGGGACCTCACGGAAATGTTGCCTGTGACGCCACCCCCTAAGCATCACCGGAGAGGTATGGCCCGGCGTAGGCCACGCCAGCGTAGGGGTGTGATTAAAAAGCACATAGGCCTGGGCGTGGTTCTCTCCCGGAAAGCCCCACGTCTCTGCCAGGGCGGCGCCTCCCACCCCACCACGAGGCCGACACCGTCCTCGTGAGCGGAGTTGCCTGAGATGCTGTGCGCCTGCCGGACCCCGGCATGCTGGACCACGAACCCTTCAGGCCCGCCCCTGCACAGCCAGGCCACACTGAGCACCTGCCGACACCAGCGTGTGTCAAGGAGGGCCCACCACATGCCGGCACAAGCTCCAAGCCTGAGTACTGCGACCTTGGCAGCCACCTCAGACCACCACGGCCTCCACAACACAGGCCTGCTTTAGTCCTTTCCCGTTGACATACTCTACTGCCGCTTTCGGCCTACTCTTCGGACCAGTAGGTCCCATATGTGAAACTGTCTCCTGAGTCATGAATGGCAGTGACCCCAAATCCGGGCCAGCGGCCACAGCACCAGACCCCCCCGATCAGTGAGGCATAGTTCCATATGGGCATCTTGCGACACGTGGTGCCACCAACCCTGTTCAACGCCAGCCAGCTACACGTGGTGCCACTAACCCTGTTCAACGCCAGCCGGCTACACGTGGTGCCACTAACTCTGTTCAACGCCAGCTGGCTACACGTGGTGCCACTAACCCTGTTCAACGCCAGCCGACTACACATGGTGCCACTAACCCTGTTCAACGCCAGCCGGCTACACGTGGTGCCACTAACACTGTTCAACGCCAGCCGGCTACACGTGGTGCCACTAACTCTGTTCAATGCCAGCCGGCTACACGTGGTGCCACTAACCCTGTTCAACGCCAGCCGACTACACATGGTGCCACTAACCCTGTTCAACGCCAGCCGGCTACACGTGGTGCCACTAACCCTGTTCAATGCCAGCCGGCGACACGTGGATGAGGGACCAGGACTATCCTGCGGACCAGTAGGTCACACATCCAGCACCTAGTCGCAAAGCATGAATGACAGAGTCCACACCAGTGGTCTCATGGAGAGGTGTAAGAGGAAGATGCGGCTCAGTCCAGACGAATGCCGGGTCATATACACGGAGGTGACCGAACATGTGGTGCCACTGAACCTGAACTACGCAGGCCGGTGGGGCCATCCAACCTATGCCGGCGACACTCGGTGAATGGGCCGTGCTGACCGCTGCCTCAGGCCTACACCACGGTCAGGTAGGTCACACATTTGGAACTGAGTCTTGATTACACCATGGCAGTGAACATTATTTAAGGCAGAGAACAATTCACTCTACACCCTTCAATGTGGTGGCAACAAGTCTGTGCATGGCATCACAACCACACGTGTCTGTGGGCCTACACGGACTACTGCCCTCGGCCTACGCTGCGCACAAGTGGGATCACAGATTTGGAACTGAACATCGGTAATTCAAAAGGCAGAATACATTTCATCGCACGCACGGAGAGGCGTAAGAGGATGACGCGTTGCAGTCCGGAGGGAACAGGATCATCGTTACGGAGGTGATTGAACACTACCGACAACTGCCACTGTGTCACTAACTCTGTGCCTTGCCAGCCAACGACACGTGGCTGTGGGCCACTGCTGACCGCTGCCTCCGGCCTACACTGCGGTCCAGTAGGTCCCATGTGTGAAACTGTGTCCTGAGTCAGGAATGGCAGTGACCAGATGTCTACTGCAGGGGTGATATCACTAAACTCCCTGCTATCAGTGAAGCAAACAAATGCATCACAAGCACACGACATGTGTCTGTGGGCCCATGCTGACTGCTGCCTCCGGCCTACACTGCGGTCCAGTAGGTCACAGAGTCTTGATTTGGCAATGTTGGAGTTCACATCTTTGTACCGGCATCATCGCAGACTGCATCCCCTCTCAGCACCTGTGCCACTAAGTGTGTTCCCCGACATTCATGGACACTCACTGGTCATCCATTGGTGGCGTTTGAGTCTATGGAATAGGGGCTAGTTTTCATCCTCATGTAGCTGATACTGAATTGTTGGTGAAAACGAGGGTTGCGCGTTCCACTCCTCCATTTGCTGCTTCCAGATAATATCAGACCTTCCGCATCATGCCCTGGAGGACACCTTCCACTGTCCCCCGCAACCCTCCGCAACATACACCTCGGACATTGATGGGGTCCCGCTCAGGTCGCATGGCCCATCTGACTGCACCGCAAGTCACCGTCCCGTGGCTGGGTGCCTGTGCCAGCCGCAGTGCATCCAGGGCCACTAACTCTGTGCTGCTCAGGCCTGGGACCCCTTCTTCTGAGACATTGAATGGCCTCTGTAGCGATGGTCTTGGGGTCATCAACGCCATGTGTGTGTGGCCCTGCACTGTCCGCATCCTCCGGCCTCAACTGCGGGCCAAAAGGGCCCACACATAGCATCGAGTCTTGACCAGCCCGGACGTCGCATCACCGCAGGAGGCACACACCACCACCGCAAGGACCACCTCCAACCGCCATCTGCCAGAGTCGAAACGGTGGTCCTGACAGACCTACGGAGTTGCTCAGACCTGTCGTGGATGCCATCATCGGCCTGATACCCTGCTCAGCACTCCAGGTGCCAGTGACTCAGTGCACCGCAGGCCATTGTCCGTTACTGATTGAGTTTTGTGCTGTTGTGAGGTTGCACAGCAATGTCACCTCATGCAGTGGGGAAGACCTGGGACTATGATGAGGAAGATGTGTCAAGTGTGCGGACGGGAGAAGGCACAGACAATGGGAGGGCAGGAGGCAACAGCCCCAAGGCAGGAATGCAGACTGGTGGTGGCAGTAAAGCTGCAGACCCGGATCAATTACTGGGTATTGCGCTGTGGACTGCGGACGCAACTGTCACCTCAGGCAGTGTGGGAGACCTGGGATGTTGATGAGGAAGTTAATGCAGGTGTAACACACCCCACTGCATCTGCATCAGGACTAACCCGAAGGGACACAATCCTAGCAATTTCTTCACATGAGCGCGCTCTTCTCTAGTGCCCCTACCTCAGTGCACTGCAACTCACGGAACCTCCTGACTGAATATTGGGTGACCTCTGTCCTTACTCCAGATCCCTCCATGTTGCTCTGCAGTTGACTCTGTTATGCTGGTGTTTCCTGTTTCCATTACACTGGTGTCCACTGCTCAGGTTGTTGCCAGCACCAAGCACTCCATGCGGGCTGGCTTATACTCACCCCACACACATCCAGCACAGGCGTCACTGTACATGTGGCCCTGCCAATAAAGGGGCCGGGCGCACGTGCCCGTAGCCAGTTCAACATGATATGTGCATGTGTCCCTGTGGTCTTGTTGTATGCATGGGGGCCCTGGGCCCTACGACATTACATTGTACTGTGTACAGCGGACGCTGACATGTCACCGCAGGCAGCGGGCTAGAACCTGGACATGTAGCTTTGTCGTCACCCACTCAATTAGTAAGGGGAGTGGACTGTGCCATCGTACACAGAGCCAATGTGGGTGTGTGACTGATATGTGCGTGCCCCTGGGCGTGGTTCTGTACGGGGTATGTGCATCTGCATGTGTCTCTATGGCAGTGTGGGTCTCCTTTGTGGGGTGTAGGTGGTCCCTGAAGGGTATTGGGCACCCATGTATGTGTTCTAGTTCGCATTCCATGGGTTCGGCAACACCCGCACCTGTTGGGCCACCTCCTTTTGGCGTTCTGACACCTGGCATTGGGGTGCCATGTGTGGGTCGGTGAAGTGTTGTGAGCCAGCCGTGATTGCGGGTGCTTCATGCTGTGTGGTCTGTTGCAGGGGCTGGGTTCTCCTCTGAGTAGCTTGTCTGCCCTGGTCCTGGTGGTGGGTTGTGTGGGATGTCCATGGGCTGTTGTAGGGCGACGGTGTCGAAGGTGTGGTGTTCGTCTCCGGCATCACTGATGGGTTGTCTATTCTGTCCTGCTGGAGGTGTTGTTTGTCCCTCTGCATTGTGAAGGGGAGGTGCATGTTGGCATTGTGTTGGCGCCTTGTTCTTGTCGACATGCAGACTGTGTGACAATGTACATTGTGACTGTTTGGGCGGTGGTGGCTATTTGAGTTGGGAGAGTGTACATTTGGCCTACGTGGCTGATGTGGGGTTGTAGCCGTAAATATGCATCTCACAGTTCCCTGCTCTGTCCAATGTGATTGTTCTGTTTCTGCGCAGGGCGGACCCAGTTGTGTGCCCTGTTCTGCAGTGTGGGTGTTGCACTTTGTGCCACATTGTCATGGTATGTGCTGTAATTGCTATGTGTGTGTGCTGCAGTGTGCCACGGGGATGGGGGACATGTCCCTGGGTAATTGTGGGTGTGCAGTGTGCTACACCTCATTGTGCATGTGTGCCATTGTGCCCATCACCCCCTGTCCCCCCAGTCCCTGTTGGATCCTCACCCTGTTGTTGTTGTGTCGGGTCCTGTCGAGCTGTGTCCGTACTCCCACCTCCTTGCACCGTCTCCACACTGATGACTGTGGCCTGGGTTTCCTCCAGCTCCTCCTGTGGCGCTGGACTGCCACCTGCTGTCGCCGTTGCTGCCTTCCTGTTGTCAGCGGGTTTGTGCCTGGTTTAGGTTGTCACGTCCTGGCGGCGCCTCTTGGCCTCCTGGATTGGCCTCCTCGGCACTCCGACTGCATTCCAGGTGGTCTGCTTGTGGGTCAGAAGCTGGTAGTGTTCTGTGACTCCGTGGCGCTGGTCTTGTTTTCCTGCGGTCTGCACCCCGTCTTCCTCTCCCTTTTCTCCTTGGCCTTCCCCGACCCCGTTGTTCCTTGCTGGTGGTCTGTGGGGGTTGTGGGGTTCGCGTTGACCTCTGCGCTGGGTCAGGGTGCATCCATGTTGCTACGTGCTTTGGCTTGTTTCTGGTGTGTTGTTTCTGTGGTTTTTATGGTGCAATTTCCCGCCAGACGTGTGGGATTTGCAGGCCTGTGGTTGCTTTTCGCTACTTTTTGTACCGCGATTGGCCTCATCGCATGATTTCTCGCGTTTCGCATTTTTTCTGCGTGGCGTTGATTTTCACGCTGACATTTGACGCGTTATCTGGTGACTATCGCATGCTACCGCCTTGTTGTGAATTCCACGTTGACACAGGGTTATTTTCCCGAGATAGGCTGCGATATTGAAAGTTGCGTTACGCTACTCTTGCAGTAGTTATCGCATGTTCTTGTGAATATACCCCATGGTGTTTTGTAAGAACAAGCTCTCAAAGGCCACCAACTCTATTCTTAGCCTCCCTCACCAAAAAGAACTGGGGTAATTTTAGCGATTCTAAGGATTTTTAAATCTCAGTGCATACCTACAGCCACTATTGGCGCGAGGTCTGGGGCACTGCTAAAAGTCTTAGGGGCAGATTTACAACTTCTGGCGCATCCCTGCAAATCAGCAGGGATGCGCCAGAATAGTTGCGACACGCAATTCTCTCCTTGCGCCACCACGGATGCGCCGCATTTACAATGCGGCGCACCGTGGCGCAAGGAAAGGCCGATGCGTGTCGCATCCTGTGGCGCAAGGCGGCGCATTGCTGGAGTCGTGTCACAAGCGCGACGCAACTCCAGCAATGCTCGTGGGCTGCCCATACCTAACGTGGTGCGCCACTCCTTACGCCTGCTTGAAGCAGGCGTAAGGATTCGTCGCAGCGCAGTCGGAAAAGTGACTCAGTGAAATCTTGGAGATTTCACTGCGTCACTTTTACGAGGCTTTCCTTCGACGGAACGCCCACCCTGCGGAGGAACGCCCACATGAAACCTGACGCAGGTTTCATGTGGCGCAGGGCTTTACAACGTGATGCATCTCCCTAGATGCGTCACGTTGTAAATAATGCGCAACGTGGCGCATGGTTTACGTCGCCGCTGCGTCACAAAAGTGATGCAACGGCGGCGCAAAAGTGGCGCAAGGGGCTTGTAAATCTGCCCCTTAGTATTCAGCAAGAGGAAAACAGATTCTGCCGGAAAATATTGGGCGCACCGATTTCCACCTCCCAATATGTTTGCCTCAACAAACTAAAATTAAGTTATATTGAAGACCTAATAATGGCACGCCCTGCTTTGTTCAGGTTGGCCATATGGAAAAATCCAGCCGCGTAGGAGACCAGAGGGATAATAGACGACTGCCTTAGTTGTGAGAAAGGGATGGATATTCCATGGCTTGCAGGGGTTGAAAAGAGCTTAGAAAGTGTTAATTTTGGCAGTCTGTTTTCAAATCCTAATGCAACCGAGACTGTACATAAAAAAGCCCTTAGGACAGCACTGTACACACTCAATAGTACGGAAAGACTAGAGAGGGAATCTAAGAAATCAACTGTCGCACATTTTATATCCATTGATCAAGCTGCCCATTGTTTGCCTAGTTACCTCATCCTGCCTATGTGTCATTGGGAGAGGGGACTTCTCTTTCGACTAAGGGCTGGCACTGTAAAATACCTGCTTTGTTTTCCCCTTGGATATAATGCAAACCTTGATTTTCTGCCCTGCCCGTGTGATGATCAGAGCGGACAAACACTTTTACATTTTTTATTCTTTTGCAAGTTTTATACAAAGTATTCTCAATGGTTGTTAATACCGTTTTTTTTTTTAAATGTCACCCATCCGCTTATTAGATGCGCTTAGTAGCATACTCAAACTAGAAAATGATGAGTTAGTTTTCCGTGTTGGTACTCTTCTGAGAATAGCTGTTTGTGCTCACAAATCGATGGGTAATCTATGAAGGATGTCTGTGTTGTGCTTTTTAATTTGTATGCATTTTTGAGTATGCTATTGTAACTGGTTTTATTGTGGATTTCAACTTATTTTATGTAGTGTGCTTTTATGGATATGGTGCTATCCGAATAAAGTCTTTTGAACTTTTTGAACTGAGCATGAATGGTGTATGGGTGATTGAGTATGTGTGTGAGTGCCTGTATGGTTGTGTGAGTGGGTGTGTGCCTGTATGGGTGAGTGACTGTCTGTGTAAGTGCCTGTATGGGTTGGTGAATGGGTATGTGAGTGGTTATATGGGTAACTGAGCACCTGCATGAGTGTGTGTATGGGTGAGTGAGTGGGTGTGTGAGTGGCTATATGGATGGGTAAGTGGGTGTGTGAGAGCTCTATGGATGGGTGACTGAGTGTGTGAGTGACTGTATGGGTGAGTGAGTTGGTGTGTGAGTGAGTGAGTTAGTGACTGTATGGATGTGTGAGTGGGTGCATGACTGGCTTATGAGTGAGTGAGCTGGTGTGTGAGTATCTATATAGGTGAGTGAGTGACTGTCTAAAGTGGTTGTATGAGCAAGCAAGTGACTTGGTGAGTGACTGTTTGGCTTAGTAAGTGGGTGTGTGAGTGGGTATACTGGTGGGTGACTGACTGTGTGAGTGTCCATATGGGTGAACAAATGGGTGTGTTAGTACTTGTATGGGTGAGTGGATGGGTGTGGTAGCAGTTACATGGAAGAGTGACTGGGTGTGTCAGTGATTGCATGGGTGAGTGAGTGGCTTAATGAGTGGTTGCATGGATGAGTGAATGGTTGTGTCAGTGACTGTATAGGTGAGTGAGTGTGTGTGTTAGTATCTGTATAAGTGAGTGAGAGGATGTATGAGTGGCTATATCAGTGAGTAAGTGAATGTGAGAGTAGGTGCATGGGTGTGTGAGTAAGTGTGTAAGTAGCTGCATAGGTGAGTGTTTGGGTGTGTCTATTGTTACATGGGAATGTGACTGGGTGTGTCAGTGGCTGTATTGGTAAGTGGCTGGGTGTATGAGTGGCTGTATGGGTGAGTGAGTAGTTGTATCAGTGATTCTATAGGTGAGTGAATGCATGTATTGCTACCTGTATTTGTAAGTGAGTCAGTGTGTCACTGGATATATGGGTGAGTGTGTGAGTGTGTGACTAGAGTATAGGTGTAAGCAGGTGTCTTAGAGAATGTATGGGCACACAAGTAGGTGCGTGAGTGCTGCATGGGTAAGTTAGTGAGTGTCTGAAAGGTGTATTGGTGAGTGAGTGGATGAGTAAGTATCAATATAGATAAGTAAAAAGGTGTGTGAGTGGTGCATGGGTGACTTAATGGGTACATCAGTGTTGTATAGGAGAGTGAGTGCATGTATCATTGGTATATGGGTATGTTAGTGGGTGAATGACAGCCTGTGTGGATGAGTGAATGGGTGTGTGAGTGCTGTGTTGATGAGTGAGCAAATGTCTGAGTGGTTGTGTAGGCGAATGAAAGAACCAGTGTGTGAATAGCTGTATGAGTAAGTGAGTGAATGAATGAGTGATGTATAGGTGTGTCAGTGTATGTGTGAGTCTGTATATGAGTGAGTGACTGGGTGTTGAAATACTTCTATGAGTGAGTTATCGGATATGTCAGTGACTGTATGTGTAAGTAACTGGGTGCATGAGTAGCTGTATGGGTCAAAGTGTGAGTGTATGAGTGGTTCTATGAGTTAGTAAGTGAGTGCAACTAGTTGTGTGAGTTAGTGACAGGGTGTGTCAGTGTCTATATGTGTGAGTGAGTATCTGAGTTGCTGTATCAGTGAGTGAGTGAAAATCTCTACAGGTAAGATAAATGGTGCATGAGAGGTTGTATGAGTGAGTGAGTGAGTGAATGCATTAGTGGTGTATGAGTGAGTGAATGTGCATATGTGGGTGTGTGAGTGCATGTGTTTGTAGCTGTATGGGTGAGTGTATGGGTGTGTCAGTGCTTACACAAGAGAGTGACTGGGTGTGTAAGTGGGTATTTAGGTGACTGAGTAGGTGAATGACTGACAGCATGCATGAGTGAGTAGGTGTATGAGTGTCTGTATGAGTGAGTGAGTGGGTATGTATCTATATCAGAAAGTAGCCATATGTAGTTGTAGATATATGTGTAATTGTCTTGGTCTGTTATTGACTGTGTTGATGAGTGAGTGGATGTGTGAATGGCTGGGTTTATCGGTGTATGTCTCTCCATATCAGTGCCTCTGTGAGACTCTACCTTGCTGTATAGCTTGAGAATGTTAGTTTGTAGAACTACACAAAAAGATGTAATTAGGAAATTACTTTACTCTAATAGATGGTGTCATTCATGTGTTTTAAAACATAAAGAATAAAAATATAAGTTAGTATTACTTTTTGAACAATTCTATGTTAAACCTTTAGTTTTTGTGATGGATAAGTTCATATTTCAAACAAAACAGTAGACATTTCCTATGCTGCAATAGTATTTCACATTATAGTAATGAACTTTCTTTCCCGTTTTTTACTGTTTTCAGGTTTTGCACTTGTATACTATAATCAATGTACTGTATAAATATTCATTTTTTAACAGTGGGAAAAAAACAATCACAATCATTGTTAAAAAAATATCCTGTTCATAACTCAGCACCTGTTCTTTTCTTTTTCTAAACTTAATTGTGTTGCTTTCTCCACCATTTGTAAATATAATGGCATCTGATGGCAGTGAGGATCAGTTGAGATCACAATGCAAAGTGGCAATTAATTGCATGGGAGTTTTTTACCATCCCCTCCTGGCAAAAGAAACTTGTGGCAAAGCATATCAAAGGCTCTTTATGCATGAAGACCCTCTCCACGAGTATGCCAAAGGAATATTTCTATGGCACTACAAGTATGTAGATACACCTACAGATGTATCATCCCAAACACTGTTGTAAAAAAAAAAAAGAATAGAAATATAAGTTAGTATTTAATTTACAAAATTCCAGAAACAGAACAGTACACATTGCTTATGCTGTAACAGTACATCACAATATAGTAAAACATTTAATTTTAACTTTTTTACTGTTCTCAGCTGTCATACTTGTACACCATAAATGATGTACTGTATGAAGCTTCATCCTTTAACAGTGGGGGAAAAAACAATTGCATGGATTGTAAGTAAAAAACTGCACAATATATCACTTGTTATATCAGTTGTTTTACATACAGGTACTACACTAATCTAATCAAAGCTATTTTAAAAATGTCTTTTTTGTTATCATACCTGGTACAGTGCTACTAATAAATATAAACCACAATTGAATTTTGGAGAACCTTTTGAAGACATCACACCTGGTAGGCCGAATGATGTCTTAAACACTGATGATCCACATAGAACAAATACCGTACCCCACTTTTTTTTAACAGTGATTCTCCTTAGAACTTTGGTAGAAGAAAAGAAGGTAAGAATTTCATAGTTTGAAAGGCAGTTTTGGTTTGAATTTAAGGTTGCTGTCATTGCATTACCTCCATCTACTTTCACTCTTTAAATAGACAGTATAGTGCCCAGATGTTAAATTAAGTACCTCATGAAAGATGATAGCCATAGTAATATACGTTCTTCAAGAAATTGATATTTGCCAAGTTTTGTAGTTTGTAATTTCGGTTTCCAATTTCGATCGATCTGCTCTCCAACAGCAGTAGGTCCAACCACTGGAATTTGAATCCGGCGGTTGGACCAAAGGGCTGTAGGCAGTCAGACCTCCACTGATGGCCTGTTGGTGTGCGGTCCGACCACCATCATAATCGGCCCCTTTGTTAACATCCACTTACTCTTGCCAGACTCTTTTGCTCTTGGTAGGGACACCATTTACAAGAATACTAAGTGGTTCATAAACATCTTTGTATACACCAGTAGTTTCAATATTCTATTTAAAATCTAAGGGTAAGTAAACAACCCTTCCTTTAAGACCTTTCTGAAGCTCAGTTGGTGGCAACTTCCCTATCTTTAGCCTGAAATCGGTGTTTATATTGTACAAGAATTGACTCCTAAACATTTAATTCTCAAAGTTCTTTTGGAATTGTTACTAATTCGAAGTTATTATGCCCGGCTTTGGCTGGCATTTTGGCTTCCTCTAACTTATCATAGCAGTATTTGCATATAATTTGTAATGTGGACAAAACAACGCTTTGCTCTACAAATACGTAAACAGCAAATTCTTGCCACTTATCTCTTCTCCTGTTCACTTTTTGAGAATACAACTAAAGTACGAGTTTGACTTTTGTAGTGAGTGCATCGACAACAAATACAAACACAGTTTGGTTTCTCAGAATAAACTGTGTTAAACTTCCTAATCTCTTCTGTGAAGTTATTCACACTAATACCTCTCTCCTGTTCCTCTACACCGGTACATACAAACTCCTCATTTTCAGGACCAAAGAAACAAAACTGAACATCTTCACAAACATTTTCTACCTCTGCTACTGTACCATGCAAAAGAGCTCTATTCATTTCTCCTAAATATAAGGCAGGAGTTTTCACATAGTAATGTCTGCTAACTAAATTTCACCTTTTAGAGTGGTGAACAGCTAACATTCTAAAGTGATGAAAGGTGCTTCTGCACACTTTCTTTGATAGACATGCACGTGAATGTCCCTGTAAATTAGTATACTTCCTCACTTTGCATGGATCTAATCCTTGCAACATGACAATTTTTTGTTTCAGACTATCTACATGGAAATTTATGTAGGAAACTTCTCAATTTATCAATTGATTCCTGCCGAACACTATAAATACTGCTACAGTTCTATTTGTATACAGGGGCATGTCTACCTCTTCCTTGTATCTCTTCAGATATAATTTCTTCAACATTCTTAGAAACGCTCTCCTCTTTTGGAATAGGAGTACCATCTTTCACTTCATATCATCTACCAGTTGTTTCAACTGCATGCACTAATGTGTTTTCTTGCAAGTAGCTTTCTTCATTAAAGAGAGGTTCAGGGCTGGAAATATGCTTCCATTCACCTCTTGAAAATTCTACAGAAATTACTCCTACTCATGGCTTTTTTTTGCTCCTTGCCTTCACATACAGCACTGTTTTATCTAGTGTTCTCATCCTGTTCAGTATCCTAATAAATAGCTTCCTCTTCAAGGTAAATGCTTTATCAACTACCGACTCAATTTGTTGTTTTTGTTTGAAAGCTTCTCTTCTCCTGTTACAGTTTGTGATAGTTCATATCAGGTTCTTAATTACTCCACTATAAAACATTCTGCTTCTGATTTCCTTAAATTGTTTTCCTTTTCTTGTTTAAGTGTCTGTTTTCTTATAACATGTATTACTTCTAATATGACTTAGCTTTTCTCTTTTCTTAGATGCTATAAAACCTTGCTTTTTATCTCCATGGTTTTCCTTTCTTTTAATTTCCATGGTTTTCCTTGCTCTCCATTTTTCCACATACGATTGTAAGAAACTTGCTAGTTTTCTTACCAGCATCTTTTTTCTCGTTAATTACATTCTGTGCATTTTGTCCCTTTTCTGTCTGTATTGTTAGGAGACACTATCATTTCCACTGTTTTGTTCGTCTTTGTGTTTTATTTGGCATTTTAAGTGTCTGGTTTTTAAGTAGAAATAGAACTCTGAAAATAAGAAACAAAACAATATATTTAGCTTTTTATGATATATTATAAAATTACATAATGTAACTATTTATCTTCCTACATAAACAGATAGAACACTATGTTATAGACACTAGAAGTATGTTAATTATCATTCCTAAATTTGTGTCTGACTGTATCACTGTATGCATAATTGACTAGTAGTGTCAGTATTTGAGTACATATCTAAATATGTGAATCAGTCCCTCTGAGGGTGTGTCACTAGATGTATAGGCAACTATCCTACGATATGACTGGCTGTCTAAGTATCTCTATTGGTCTGCATATGTGTATGTAAGTGGCTGTATGGATTGCTTACTGGCTATGTTAGTAAGTGGTGGGACATGTAACTCTGTGTGCAACTGGCTCAGTTACTGTTAGATAGATAAGTGCTGTGTGGGTGTGTGAGTGAATGTGTAAGTGCCTCTGTCGCTGTGTGACTGGGTATGTAGCTATGTGTATGCTTTTGTAAAAGGGTTTATGACTTGCAGTATGAGTGGGAGACTGGATGTATAACTGGGCGCATGGGTCTGTAAGTGCACATGTAACTCGGTTCAGTTCGTAAACTTTATTCGATTGGAAGTAAAAACAACCATAAAAGTACATCAATAAAAACTCATACCAATATAAAAAATACATGCAATAAAAAAATCCCGGCCACATGAGCCAAAATTCCAGATTATCTATTATGGAAAAACACAATAAAATAATCTGTTGTCTACTACAATTCCTTTATACAAATGGTTGATTGTATTTAGACAACAGTCAAAAATGATATGTCTAGTTAAAAAGATAAACACATAGATATAAATTCTTTAACCATTACAATAAGCTTTTCTAATTTTGATAGCATTCAGTATAATAGTTGCAATATTGTAACACAAAAGGGGTCGCCCAGTGTCACCAAGTAATTCATTGCAGCTTTATAGGATCTAATATTCTGGGCAACAAATATCGGTTTCAAATACATTAACACATGTAACTCAGTGTATCTTAAAGATACTTGTATTACCTTTTAAATACATACTATCCTGCATTATGGGCTATGTACGGCCTACCATGGGGGTGACTTATATGTAGTAAAAGGCCACTTACACCCAACAAGACATTTTAGATGCCAAGTTAGCATGACAGTAAAACTTTGCACTTACACTCTGCAATTCAAGGCCCCATACTTGCTTAAAGGAATACTTCTCTGGATGAGAGACTTTGTTGTATTAGTACTTCATACATGTGTGGGTCAGTGTATCACTCTCTCTGTAGGTGTGTCACTGTGTGTGTACCTAAATATGTGGCTGTGTACTGGTTGGCTTAGTATGTCTATGACTTTGTTATTTGGATTGCTGACTAACTTTATTAGTGAGTGCAAGGGTATGTAATTGTGTATAGAACTGGCTCAGATACACATCAATATATACGTGCTGTGTGGGTGTGTGAATGAATGTGTAAGTACCTCTGTTGCTGTCTGGTTAGGTATGTAAGCGCCTCTATGCTTTTTTACATAGGTATATGAGTTGCAGTATAGGTGAGAGACGGGATGTATAACTGAGTATATGTGTCTGTAAGTACACATGTAACCCATTGAAACTTCAAACTAAATGTCTTAATCGTTTAGGCATATCACACCCTCCCCTGTGGCCTACCTGCAGCCTACCCTAAGGGTGACTTATATGTAGTAGGAGAACAGTTTAAGGCTTGCCAAATGAATTGTAAATGCCAAGTTGGCTTACCATTAAGTCTACCCACACAGCGTCTACAGGCGTCTACAGGCTGGAGATATGTTTAAAGGCCAACTTGTCTCAATAGCTCACTTGGGTCCGTCAGTATTGCACTACATACCTGAATGACTGTGCCATTTTCTCTGTACATGTCTCACTGGATATCTAAGTAATTGTGGCACTATATGACTAGTATGTTGAAACCTATATAGATCTCTAAATCTATATCTAAGTGAGTGTATGTATTGACCACTGGCTGTGCTAGATACTGTTGGGGAATATAACTGTGTGTGCAACTAACTAATTTACTGTTGGATACATATGTGCTCTATGGGTGTGTCACTGATTGTGTAAATGTGTTTGCCGTTGTTTCAGTGGGTGTGTAAGTGGCTGTATGCTTTTGGAAATTTGTTTATGAGTTGCAGTATGAGTGTGAGATTGGATGTTTAACTGGGCATATGGGTCAGTAACTGTGCATGTAACTCACTAAAACTTCAAAGCACATAGCACTTTACCCTATAGCTCACCAACAGCCTACCTTACAGGTGAGTTATATGTAGTAGAACTCACGTTTAAACCTTGACAAGTAGTTTTAAATGCCAACTTGACCTAGCAGTAAAACTACCAATGTAGTAGCAGGCCTGACAATTGTTTAAAGGGCAACTTGTCTGAATTGCTCACTTGCTTGTGTCAGTATTGGAGTACATATCTAAACGAGCAAACCATTTTCACTGTGCATGTCTCACTAAATATGTAAGTTACTATATCCCTGTATGATTGGCTGCTTTAGACTCTGAATGGGTCTCTTAATGTGTAAGTTAGTATCTGCAGTGATTCATTACTAGTTCTATTAGTGAGTTTTGGGGTGTGTAACTGTATTTGCAAGTGGCTCGTTTAGTGTTGGATACATAACTAATGTATAGGTGAGTGAATGGTGTGTAAGCGCCTATGTCTCTGTGTGGCTGGGAGTGTGAGTGTGAGTACCTTTATCCTTTTTGAAATAGCTTTATGAGTTGCAGTATGGGTGGGAGACTGGATGTAAAATTAAGCATATGGGTCTGAAAATGCGCATGTGACTCACTGAAACTTCAACCTACCTGTCTTACCTTTTAAGCAGATAGCACTCGGCCTTATGGTCTATCTATAGCATACATTAGTGGTGACTTATATAGTAGAAAGGAATTTTAAATACTAATTTATCCTGCCTGCAAAACTGCATAAACAGGGTCTGCATCTGCAGGCCTGAGACATGTTTGAAGGCCTGCTTGTCTGGATGAGGGACTTGGTAGTGTCAGTATTTCACTGGATACCTGAGTGAGTGTATCAGTCCATCTGTGTTTGTGTCAATGGATGTCTAACTAACTATATAGGTATATGAGTGGCTCTCTTATTAACTCTATGGGTCATTAAATGTGTATGTAAGTATCTGAATGAATTGCTTACTGGCTGTGTTAGTGAGTATTTGCGTATGTAAGTGTGTACACAACTGGCTACATTACTGCTGGATACATAAATGCTGTGTGAATGTTTAAATGGCTCTGTCACTTAATGACTGGGTCTAGGAGCGATTCTATCCTTTTGTAATTAGGTATGTCAGTTGCAGTATGGGTGGAAGACTGCATGTATAACTGGGTATATAGGTCTGTAAGTGCGCATACAACTCATTGAAACTTCAAAGTATATGTATCATCTTTTAATCACATAGCTCCCTGCCCTATGGCCTACCTGCAGCCTACCTTATGGGTGACATATATAAAAAAAAAAGGGGATTTTAAAGTTTGGAAGGAGTTATAAATGGGAAGTTGGCCTGGCAGTTAAACTTCACACACATGCTATGCAATAGCAGGCCCGAGACATGTGTAAAGAGCTTCCTGTCTGGATAGATGCCTTTGTTGTGTCAGTACTTGAGTACATATCTAACTGAGTGTATCAGTCCGTGTATGGGTATGTGTTTGTGTAAGTAACTATATCTGTATAAGTTTGGCCTCACAGTAACTCTATGTAAATCTGCATGCAAGTGGCTGTATGGATAGGTTACTGGGTATGTTAGTTAGTGTTAGGGTATGTAAGTGTGTGTGCAACTAGCTCTGGTACTGCTGGATACATAAGCACTGTGTGAGTGAATGTCTAACTCCCTCTGTTGCTGTCTGTCAGGGTGAGTCACTTCTCTATGCTATTATAAATACATATGTGGGGTTCCGCTCATACATGCCGCCTGCTAGCTGCTCCCTGGTCCTGGGGGACCACACCGACCAGCCTGCTCTGCTACCCACGGCGCCCGGCAGCCAGCATCATCAACTTGTGCCAGGAGGCGCTTCAAAATCGGGCACGGGCTCCCGCAGCACGGGTCCCGCTCATACCTGCCGCCTGCTAGCTGCTCCCTGGTCATGGGGGACCACACCGACCAGCCTGCTCTGCTACCCACGGTGCCCGGCAGCCAGCGTCATCAACTTGCGCCAGGAGGCGCTTCAGAATCGGGCACGGGCTTCCGCAGCACGGGTGTGCCCGGGCCGCGCCTGGGCGAAGCCCGGGCCAAGGGCGGGCCTGTCTGCGCCCGTCAGCGACAGGAAGATGCGGGGCGGGGACACCACCCTTGGCCCTGCAACAGGGTGATTCTCCCAGACTCACTTAAACCAACCAGCTGCCGGTACTGTACCTTTTAATCTCATATTTTAATTCTTTTTCTTTTTCTAACTGGATCGAAGCCGAATAGCTAACTTTACTTCTGCTTGGTGCCCAGTCTTGCCCCGCCCACCCTTCCTTGCCCAGGGGGAGCGAGGGTTGAGGCAGTGGATGTTGAGAACTTCCCCACAGAGGTGTAGTGCTGGTTTTCTATTACTATACAACGCAACCAAGGAAATCAGAGGAAGATGGGCAAGAGGAAAAATCATGACAAGGTTCAGGGCACGGACAATTCTAAAAAGAAAAAGAAGTCTCTTGGAGCAATTTGCCATGAGACTATGGATCGAATTGAACAAATATTAACTGAGTGCCAGGTGCAGATACGGACTCATCGAACTCCCCCACACAGGTGGGCAACACCACTAAACCAACTCTAACCACAGTTGACGACCCTGTAAACCCCTTGGCCACTTTAGCTAGCACACCGCAAGGGGAAAAATCTGCTAAGCGAATCCCACACATGTTTCAAAAACGCACAAAAGGGAATAGAAGGGGTTCAAGAAACCGGTCTCCAGATCTGGAACGAGACCGGGATACACCGGCACAAAGTGCACAGTTAAATGGATCACCTGGTATAGCCCAAGCTATCCCAATAGAATGCCGCAACAGGTTCAATGTTCTTGCTCCTAAGGATGTAGAGTGCCCGGGAGTGGGTCGAATTGTTTTTGAAGCTTCTTATAACGCCCTTACACCCGAAGTGCTCGCATTGAAGGCAGCGATAGAGTCACTAAGGGATGAGGTGGCTGCCCTTAGGAGGGAGGTCGACACCCTAACTGAGAGGGTACCATCCAGGAAGGAGGTATGCCATGGGATGCCCCTAGTATCCCAATTAGCAGCACAACCCCTAGCAGTGGATAGGGATAAAGGGCCGCATTCCCGGGGAAGTGCAGAGAAACTCAATAGAGTTACACCCCAAAATACCCCCCTACTACTTCACACCACCCCTCAGTTAGCTCTAGGAACCATCTCCAAAACCTTACTGATGTAGTGACAACCAAAAATACGCTGCCAGGAGTTGCTCACACCAAGGCACGTCCCAGGGTTACAGATAGAAGTGAGGTGACACTAGACGAAAGCCATGCCCTAGGGTCAGTAAGGGAAGGTATTTATACAAAGCAGAGCGACCAGTATGACCAAAACGTGGTCTATCTTACCGAAGTGCCCAAACTCTCCCGGGTTGGGTCAGAAGATCACAAATCACTAAAAAAAAAAGGTCATCCATTGGCTGAGATTTTCTTGCCACTGTTATTCAAAAATCAGAGATGACATTAAATATGCAGAAAGACTTACCCTACCCGGGGTTGCTAGGGACATGATTGAAGTTGGGTTCTTTAATAGGGACATGGTCACTGGACTTCTTGCAATAGATTCCCGTACTATCCCCCCGGCCAACACCTCTATCTCTATTAGGTACAGGCGCCCATCAAGGTCAGAGTTAGTGCCCCATAGGCTTTCTGGTGAAGGTTCCTGCACCGGTCCTGGTGGAGCAGGGAATGGCCGAAGGTGACTACAATCTGGTGAAAATAATTTGGGGAAATTAGGGGCCCGTTGAATTTACCCCCCATCTGAAACTTTGACTCCTAGAATTTGGGTGAGCGACCCTGAGTATTGTACTGGGCCCTTGATTGCTAATGGAAACAGCAGCATAGCCCTTAATGGTGGCACAATGGATGGTAGGGCATCGGGTTCTTATGTTGATGATCCCTTGACTGCTCGTGAAATTGGTGGTTTAGCCTCTAGCCTTGTGATAGAAGGCGGAACACCCGCCGTTTCTGACCTAAGGGTCTTAGTATGGAATGTGGCTGGGATTTTAAAATTGCAATCAGATCCAGACTGGTGCTTTGTGGACACCTTCGATGTAATCCTGTTTCAGGAAACATGGAGTTTGGCCACCCCTTATAGAAACGGTTTTTCCGCTTACGCTATTGAAGCGGCTAGGAAAGATCAGGGTAGACCCTCAGGGGGCCTCGCAGTCTGGATAAAAAATACACTGGGGTCCAAAGTTAAGCTCCTACATGTTGACTCTCAGGATATCTTGGCCCTCGAGCTGACCATGTTTGGCGGCTGGAGGGTCAGAATCTTTAACGTTTATAACAGAGTTGACCATGCCTTGGAGGAAACAAACACTATCCATAGACTAGACAATGCTTTGGCTAAATATTCTGATAGTGCCCCTGTACTGGTGGCAGGTGATTTTAATTGTACCTTTGAACCCCTTGCTTCCACCCCTCCAGATCTTACCGAGGATTGGGACCGTGAGTGGTCAATACCCCCCTAGACCTCCCAAAAGTAAGGTGGACGAAGAGAGGAGGTCAGGTGCTCGCCCTTACTCTACAACATGGTTTAAGAGCAACAAATGGTAGGACTAGGTCGGATCCCAAAGGGGATCACACCTTTAACAGACCTGGTTATACTAGTAGAATCGACTATTGTTTAATTACTCCCAATCTTTGGCCCCTAGTGGAAGATATGGCAGTGGTGAAAAGATCCGAGAGTGACCATTATGCCCTTGCCCTCACCTTCACAATAGTGGGCCCCTTGCAGACTGTCACTATGGGATGTTCTGACCTGGGTGTGCTCTTGGTTGCAAACAATCAAAGAGCTGTCAAGTGGGGCTGGGTGGAGGACCACCCGACAGACCTAGAAGTAGTGAAGGAAAAAGCAAGGCAGCTGATTAAAGAGCTGGCTGCACTCTGCCCTAAGGCGGCAGCTGAGAGCCTGGGGCCTCGCCATGAGTTGTTTTTTAATGAGACGAGGGACATACTCAGTCGACCTCTAAAAGTGCAGGGAAAGGGGAGCAATGCACAGATCCGATGCAAGATACTAAGAGCCCCTGGTATAATCAGGATTGTAAGAAGGCAAAGGGGGCGCAGATCAGTGCATTAAAGTGAAGGGTATGTGCGGAGATCACAAACTGTAGAGTAGAGTACAAAAAGGCCATCAGTAGAGCTAAAAAGGAGTGGTTCTCTCTGGACTTCCTTGCACACTGCACTAACCGATAAAGACCCCAAGGCATTCTGGAGACAAGCAGCATATTGGCTAAAGGGAACAAGGCAAACTCTGGAATACACCGTTCAGCCTGAAGAGTGGGTTGCTTATTTTGGTTCTCTCTATGGTAATGATACAATCTCATCCTGTGTACCAGCGCGTGCCCCAGGTCCAGATAGAATTTCCAATGACCTGTATAGAGAGGACAAAATGCTCTGGGGCTCGTACATAAATTTGGTCACGAATTTGATTGTGTCTGGTGCCCCCATCCCACCATCTTGGCAGATCGCAGAAATAGTGCCCATCTACAAAAAAGGGGACATATCCAAGCCAATGAGCTATAGGCCGATAAGCCTTATTGACTCTCTTCCCAAAAATTTTTGTAAACAGGTCTTAGGAAGGGTACAGGATTGGATGATGGAGTCCCAAATTCTGAGTGACTTCCAGGCGGGGTTTCGCACCAAAGTTAACACCTTGGATCAGGTCTACCGCCTTATTTGTACCTACTGGAAGGAAGTAGTTGTTAAGGGGGGTAAATTATATGTGGCCTTTGTAGACCTGCGCACTGCATTTGATGTAGTCCCGCGAGCCAGACTCTGGAGGGTGCTAAAAGAGATGGGCCTCCCTACCAATCTTTTAAATATTTTAATTTGATTACACTCAGACAACACAGCACAGGTCAGGTGGGGTGCGAATAACCAAGTAACTGAAACTTTCCCTGTCCAACGTGGAGTGAGACAGGGATGTGTGTTGGCACCCACCCTTTTTACCCTTTTTATTAATGGAGTTGTTGACTATCTAGATAGGGACGGCTGTGATGCTCCTAAAATTGGTTTGAGAAGAGTGCCTGCATTATTATTTGCAGACGACACCCTTTTAATTTCTAAATCACCACAAGGTCTTCAACAACTCCTAAATGATTTTTTAAGGTTCTGCGACGATAGGGGTCTCTGTCTTAACAAGACAAAGACCAAGTACATGATTTTTAACAAAGGAAGAAATACAGCAATAACTAGATCTGTGTGGGCAGGTAGCACTAAGTTGGAGCAAGTAGAAGTTTTCGACTATTTGGGCATTCGCCTGACCTCATCCATTAATTGGGGCCCACATATGGAAAAGGCAAAGCTACAACTAATTCATCAATGTGCCCATATCAGCAAAATGCACAGGAAGACGGTATCTCGACAAATTGGCCCTGCACTTGAAATCTACAATACCAAGGTTCTGGGAGGGGTACTTTATGGTGCCGAGCTATGGGGCACGGGCATCCAATCCTCCTTAACTACTGTAGAAAACCGCTTCCTAAGATCACTGGTCGATCTTCCTGCTAGCTCCCCTCTGAAACCTCTTTGCCTAGATCTCTCCCATAGGCAGCTAAACCATCAGCTGAACTGTAAATTGCTAATGTTTTGGTTTAGGCTATGGACAGTGGAAGAGTTGGAGACCTATCGAGAGGCTTTGAAGGATCTCCTGAAATTTCCCAAGGCAACATCGATCAGGTGGTTCATCTGTCTAAGTGAACTATTGGGGAGACTGGGGATGGAGACCTTCTGGTCCAACCCGGAAAACATGGTGCAAATTTTGAGGGTGAAGCTGAAAGAACTGTATTGGGGAAAAACGCTTGCAATGGACTTGGTAGAATTCTCGATAGGTTTGACAAAAGACTTTTTGATTTTTAAATCTGTTCCATTGTTTGAGCCAACTATTGACGAAATTACCCCATCGATGGCACGTAAACGTTTCCTACAGTTCCGCTACAAGACCTTGCCGACAAGATTATTTTGTTCTAAGTGGTGTTTTAGTGCTTCCCAGGATGATCCGTGCCCTGCATGTAAGGCCTGTCCAGAATCTATTGTCCATTTACTTTTCTTCTGCCCTCATTACTGAGGAAAAAATGGATACTTCCATTGTGTAGACTTGTTGGTCCGGGTCATTATCTTGATGTATTGAGACTATTGTGTACTGACACCCTTAGACCAATGGTCTTTGGTCTCTCTAGATTTTGGTATGCACTGTGGATCAGGCGTGGGAAGATACCTGTATGAAGCACCCTTTTCCGATAAGAATTACTGTATTTTGCTTCTTTGCACATTTCCCTAATGAAATTGTTTTTAAATATTTATAGGGAAGAAACTTGTATGAAGCACTTTTTTCTCTGCTAAGAATCGTTGTATCTCGTATTTTGCACATTTACCTAATGAAATTGTTCTTAAAACTTTTAAAACTTTTAATCCCAAATTTTACATCTTGTTTTCATACCTCTGCTGTGTGTACTTTTTTGGATCCTGGTGATCGTAAGAAAGTTTTTTGATGATGATGATGAAATACATATGTGAGTTGCAGTATGGGTGACAGGCTGGATATATAACTGAGTGTATGTGTCTGTAAGTATGCATTGAACTCACTAAAACTTCAAACATATGTCTTATCTCTTAAGCTCATAGCACCTTTTCCTATGCCTACTTACAGCCTACCTTAAGGGCGACTTATAAATAGTAGAAGGGAAGCTTAAGGCCTGACAAATGTTTAAAATGGCAAGTCGACATGACAGTGAAACTACACACACAGGCTCTGAGATAGCAGGCCTGAGACACATTTAAAGGGCTACTTGTCTCGATGGGTGACTTGGTTGTGTCAGTACTTGAGTACACAGCTTAGTGAGTGTATCAGTCCCTATATGGGTGTGTGAGTGTTTGTGTAAGTCCCTATATGGGTGTGTGAGTGTTTGTGTAAGTGTTTGTGTAGTATAAGAGTGGCCCTCTTAGTAACTCTATGGGTATGTAAATCTGTATGCAATTGGCTGTATGGATAGCTTAATGGCTGTGTTAGTTAGTGTTAGGGTATGTAACTGTGTGTACAACTAGCTCTGGTACTACTGGATACATAAGTGCTGTGTGAGTGTGGGAGTGAATGCTAAAGTGCCTCTGTCACTGGCTGACTGGTTGTGTGAGTATCTCTATGCATTTGTAAATACATATGTGAGTTGCAGTATGGGTGAGAGACTGGATGTATAATTGAGTGTATATGTCTGTAAGTGTGCATATAGCTCACTGACATTTTAAACTAGGGGGCATATTTGTAAGCACCTATCGCCACCACAACTTCACTTTCAGTGACGTTGTGATGGCGATAGGGGCCTCGTCTTATTTACAAGGCAGCGTTAAGCCACTTAATGTGGCTTAACGCTGCCTTGTAAATAAGCCACCCTTTCACGCTGTGTTTAGCGTGAAAGGGGAGGGCAATGGTTGTTGCAGTGGTCGTTCCACCACAACACCCATTGATTTTGACGCTGCCGCCTATTTACAAGGACAGCGTAAATAGGACGCAGCATCAGAATTAAGACCAGGAAAACCTGCTCTTAAACAGGCGAAATGAGGAGAAATGCTTTATTTCTCCTAGTTTTTGCTGTTTCCATGTGTACTGCCTTGTGCAGCACACTTAGGTACAGCAAATTGCCTATGATTGTTTATGTTCAGGAAGGTCCCCTTTCCTGCACATAAACAATCATTTAAAAAAAAATGCTGTTTTGCAACTTCTAAGTGTGCTGCATTAAGCAGCACACATAGAAGTTACAAAACGGTATTTAAAGATTGTTTATGTGCAGGAAGGGGGACATTCCTGCACATAAATAATACACATAAACAATCTTCCCCTCAACACAGGCACCCTTGCACTATGGTGCAAGGGTGCCTGCTTTGGCACTAGGCAGCTAAAGTTAGTGCCAGTGCAGGGGGAAACGCAGGGCTGCCTGCACCATATTCTAGCAAATATGGTGCAGCCCTGGGTCTCTAAAGTGACGAAGTGTGTTGTTAGCCTTCTTGGCTTAACGACACACTTCGCCACTTTATTGTAAATATGCCCCTAAATGTCTTACCTTTTAAGCACCCTCTCTTATGCCTACCTACGGCCTACCTTAAGGGTGACTGATATGTAGTACAAGAGTAGTTTAAGGCCAAACAAAGGATTTTAAATGCCAAGTCGACAATGCAGGAAAACTTTACACACAGGCTCTGCAGTAGGAGGCCCGAGATACGTGTAAACAGCTACTTGTCTGGATGGGTAAGTTGGTTGTGTCAGCACTTCAGTACATAGCTGAGTAAATGTATCAGTCCCTGGGTTGATGTGTGAGTGTTTGTGTAGGTAACTATGTCAGTATAAGAGTGGCTCTCTTAGTAGCTCTATGTGTATGGAAATCCATATGCCACTGGCTGTATGAATAGCTTAGTGGCTGCGTTAGTTAGTGTTAGGGTATGCAACTGTTTGCAACTAGCTGTGGTACTGCTGGATACATAAGTGCTGTATGAGTGCATGAGTGAATATCTAACTCCCTCTGTTGCTGTCTGACAAGGTGTTTGACTGTCTCTATATGTTTTTGTAAATACATATGTGAGTTGTAGTATGGGTGAGAGAATGGATGTGTAACTGGGTGTATGTGTCTGTAAGTGTGCATGTAACGCACTGAAACTTTGAAATATGTGTCTTTCCTTTTAAGCACATAGCACCCTGTCCTATGGCCTACTTTTGGCCTATCAAATGGGTGACTTATATGTAGTTGAAGAGGAGTTTAAGGCCTGACAAAGGGTTTTAAATGCCAAGTTGGCATGGTAGTAAAACTGCACACACATGCTCTGCCGTAACAGGCCTGAGACACGTTTAAAGGGCTACTTGTTTGGAAGGATGACTTGGCTGTGTCCGTACTTGAGTACATATCTGAGTGAGTGTATCAGTCCCTATATAAGTGTGTGAGTGTTTGTGTAAGTAATTATAGCAGTATAAGAGTGGCTGCCTTAGTAACTCTATAGGTATATAAATATATATGCTACTGGCTGTATGGATAGCTTACTGGCTTTGTTAGTGAGCATTGGGGTATGTAAATGTATGTTCAACTGACTCTCTTAATTCTGCATACATAACTGCTGCCTAGGTGTATGACTGAATGTGTAGGAGCCTCTGTCGCTGTGTGACTGGGTGTGTGAGTAACTGTATGGTTTTCTAAAAAGGTATCTCAGAGAGTACATAGGTAGATGAGTGATTGTACAATTGAATGTACTGGTTTCTAAGTGTGTTTCTAATTCATTCAAACTTCATATCTACATGTTTTCCCTTTTAAAAATATAACTTCCTGCCCTATTGCCTACATGCTGCTTACCTTAGGGGTTATTTATATGTAATAAAACAAAAGCTTAACACTTAGCAAGTTAGGGGCATATTTATAAAGAATTGGCATAGGGCAGCGCCGCAAGTAATTTTGCTGCACTGCCCTACACCAATTCAAAGGGCAGGAATGCACCGTATTTACAAGATACAGTGCATTCCCATCTTTCCTGCCTGCGCCAGCACAAAATTTGCAGCTGGCGCAAGGTTGTCTGTGTTGTTTGGCAGGATTGTTTTTGCGGAGGAAGGGACACACACTCACAAACCCACAGAGAGACTTATGTACCCTCTCAGAGACCCACTGAGAGACTTATGCACCCACATATAGATACTTATAGACACAGGAAGGGGTGGGAGCACACTGCTGACCTCCCCGCACAGTTCGCCCCTTAGCATTCTGGTAAATGCAGTTTGTAGTGCATGCTTACTTGGTATTTTGCTGGAGTGTTCCACCAAAGTTGGTGCAGATTAGTGCTGTCATCTCTAGACACATGTGTTTCTGGATTTTATCCGTCATCAGTAGAGATCAAAAACGATTTTCTTCTGGGGTTGCTGAGCAGGCTGCCACAATTCTTACAGGTCTCATTACTTCTCATAGGCGCACAGGTGCATCTCCACTAGCTCGTCAGCTCAATGGCTCAAGGGAGCCTTTTTAAACAGGAAGGGGTGGGAGCACACTGCTGACCTCCCAGCACAGTTCGCCCCTTAGCATTCTGGTAAATGCAGTTTGTAGTGCATGCTTACTTGGTATTTTGCTGGAGTGTTCCACCAAAGTTGGTGCAGACACACTCAGAAACTTCTGCATGCACTCACAGATCTACTCAGAGACTCATGCATAGACTCACAGACCCTGTTAATCATGCACCCACTCCCAGAACCAGTCTGACACTCATGCACCCACTGACAAACTCACTAAGACACACACTCACTCATAGATCCAGTCAGACAGTCACACACCCATTGACAGACCTACTCAGACACTCATGAACCCACTTACAGAAAAACTCAGTCACTCTCACATCCACTCAGAGACCCACTCAGACACTCTTACACACACTCACAGATACACTCAGAGACTCATGTACCCACTCACAGACCTACTTAGACACTGATTTGCCCAATCACAGACCAACTCACACTCACCCACCCTCTCACAGACCTACTCAGACACTCATGCACCCACTCACATACTCACTCAGATACTCATACTCACTCATAGACACAGTCAGACACTCATGCACTCACTCACAGAGCCACTCAGACACTCATGCACCTACTCAAAATCTCAGTCAGACACTCATGCACCAGCTCACAGATCCACTGAGAGACTAATGTGCCTACTCACAGACTCACTCAGACACTCAGACACTCATACATTCACTCACAGACCCACTCAGGTTGCAGTCAGCCAATCACAGCATTTCTGTTGGCGCACGTATTTGCGAATCATCGTAACATATTTGCGAATTAATCGTTGTTAGACTTGGCTTTTTCAGGGGGTTTACCCCAGACCTTTTGCTGTTCGACCTCCTGTTTTTGACCTTCTTTTTGTTGGTTTTAGGACTCTGGGCACTTTACCACTGCTATTCAGTGCTAAAGTGCATATGCCCTGTGTTTATGGATTGGTGATTCCATGTTTGGCTAATCTGATTTACTACTAAGTCCCTAATAATATGCACATTTGTGCCCAGGGCCTGTAAATCAAATGCTGCTAGTGGGCCTTTCAAAGGTGTCTCAGACCAGCCACTGCATTGTCTGCGCACAGTTTTTACTGCCATGCTGAGCTGGCAAGTGCACTCACTTGCCAGGCCCAAACCTTCCCTTTTCTTACATCTAAGGCACCCCTCAGGTAGGCATAATGCACCCCATGGGAAGGGTGCAGTGTATGTGAAAGGTAGGACATGTGTTTTATATGTTCTGATAGTGAAAGACTGTGTTTCATTTTTCACTATTGCAAGACTATCTGTCCAATAGGCTAACCTTGGAGGTGCTTTGTAACATCTTACAAGCATAACTTTCCATTAGGACAAGATAGAGAAATTGAGTTTAGTCTGCCTAAACTCAGAATTTGAAAATACATCTTTTAGTAAAGATGATTTTTACATTGTGTGTTTGAAACCACTTTTAGAAAGTGGTCATTTTCTTTCTGAACCATCCTGTGTGCTTCTGCCATTTGTGTATTCCCCGCCTGGGTTTAGAGTGACAGGAGCTGGGACCGTGTATTGATACTATTCAGAGACAGGGGGTGGTTGAGGTGTATACTGCCTTTCCTGGGGGACTCATAGCCAGAATGAAAAGATCTGGCTGCATTTAGTGTAGTGGGAGGAGTTGTCACTTGCACCTGAATGGACTGTGGCTGCCTCTCACATAGCTGTCTCCACCTCCTCTGGTGAACCTGGTCTGAGCCAGGCTGAACTGGTTTATGAGTGCCAGAGGAACTTTGTACCAATTTTTAAGGCAAATCTGGTATAAATATTGGAGCCCAGACCCCAGAAATGTACATTACTGCTGGACTAAGGAACCTGCCAGGAAGAAGAGCAGGAAAAGCTGTGAGGAGAGACTACCACTTTGCTGTGTGCTTTTCTGGGTTGGCATGAGGTTGCTGCATCTGTCTTGGGCAGGGAAAGGACTGGATTGTGCTTCCTCCATCCTAAGCATCTCCAAGGACTTGATGTAGAGATTGCCCCTAGGTGAATTATTATGGGAAATGCACTCTTTTTGACCCCCTTTTTCCTGGTTCCTACTTGACGGATCACCCTGCAACTCTACATGCACAACAAGAATTACTGGCACATTTTTTGGAAAAATGTCTTGAAGATTCATCAGCCGACAGCAAAGCTATAGGCAAGTCAAAAACTGCTTTTCCTGTTGGAGATATACATAGATATATATAGATAGCAGAGAGTCTGCGACCCGTCCCAAGATCTTGTGCTGAGATCTGATTGGCTGCAACACTTCAAACCAGGAAGTGTTGGCAGTCATCTTGTGACTCAGTTGAACCGAGTCACAGGAAAAAAACGTTGAAACAAAGAAACACCCTGACCTCCTAGACCACTTGGCGGGGTCCCACAGGGACCACGCAGGGCTAAAAAAGCATTTAAAAAAAATAATCTGGCAGGAGTCAAGCTGGATCCGGGTTTGCCACCAAAATATTTTCTTTTAAATGAAGCGCTTCATTTCTAATTGGCCCCCGGGTAGCCCAGGTTCCCTGGGGACCACCACCGCCCCAGTGCTTTGTGTTTAGCTAATGTGGGTGGCCGTGCGGACCCCCCACAGCCCTGGGGGCCACCACCTCCCCAGAGCTTTAATTTTCAATAATGCGGGGAGCCACTCAGATACGCTGCAGCCACAGGGTCTGCTACCTCGCCGGGGCTTTTAAAAATATAAATGGGGGTTGTGCAGCTCCCTACAGCCCAAGCTGACCACCTGGGGACCACCAGCTCCCCGGAGCTAAATCAAACAATGGAGGGAGCCATACATGGCCCTGGGGGCCTCCACCACCCACAGCTGGGTCCTGCTCTGTCCCTGGGTCCCCAACGGAGTATTTGGGGGCCCTGGGTGGGACCAGGGCACCCAGATTAGAGGTATGGGGTCCCTGGGGCCAAATCAGCCAAGGAGGGGGGTCCTCTCCCATTATTTAATTTAAAAAAAAAAAAAAACAGGCCGGCCCCTGGGGGATGGGGTCCCTGGGGCAAAAATTGGCCTGGGAGGTGAGCTGCTTGGCCCCCCTCCCTTTAATTTATATATTTTTTAAAAGTAAAAAAGGCTTGGCTCCAGGGGATTGGGTCGAGGGAGGCTGTGCATCCTCGTCCACAAATTAATTAAAAAAAAGACCAGCAAGTCACTGGAGGTCCTGCCCTGTTTCTTCACCACTCTGCAAACGTGCCTCCTGGTGCACTTCTGGTTGAGGGGTGAAGTCCACTTGGCTCTAAACTGTGGTTGGGGGCCAGCAAACCCTCCTGTTACCTGCAATAAGTCCCACACAGCTCGATTGCTGAGAGCTGGTTGGAGGCCCTGCCCCCTTTCTTCACCACTCTGCAAAGGTACCTCCTGGCGCACTGCTGGTTGGAGGATTAAGTCCTTATGGATGCTGAGGGTCCTTGGGGGCCAAGTGCCGTCCTGTTACCTCCAGCAAGTACGGCACAGCGGGATTCCTGAGAGCTGGTCAGAGGCCACATCCCCTTTCTACACCACTCTGCAAATGTGAATACTAGTTAAAAAAACAAAGACATTCACTTAAAATACCAAAGGTTACAGGGAGGTTATAATTAGGAAATAGAATTTGAAAAACCTTTAGAATTTCACTTAGAAAACCAAAGGTTACAGGGACGTTATAGTTAGGAAATAGAATTTAGAAAAACCTTACAAGTTGACTGAAAAAAACAAAAGTTACAGGGATGTTATAGTTAGGCTGACATTCCACTCATACAAAACCAGAGAAATTCACTAGTTATAGTAAGCTGTGATAATTAAAACTCTCTCCCCCGCAATTCACTGCTTATGACCTCAGATATTACATTACTCATGACATGGTCAGTGACATCAGTGATGACATCTCAAATGACATACCTGAGAGCATCATCCACAGAATCTCTGACACACCCACTCACACCCCCATTAAACACCCACTGCAACTTCCACACTACCATTCTCGAAACCATTGACACACCTATGCCAGTATTTACATACCCACTCACTGATTCATAGGGCTACACACACATCCAATTAGTCACCCATACAACCACTTGTACACCAACTCATTCACTAACACAACCACTGATATATCCACTCATACAGCCATATATCCACTCACACACTGTCAGTCACTCATAGAGCTACTCACACACCTACTCACTAACCTATAGAGTCAGACAGCCATTTTCCCACCTATAAATTCATACACACACCCACTCACTTATTCAGACAGATACTAACATATAATCACTCACCCATACAGACCCTCACACATGCACTCACTAACCCATACAGCCACTATCACAATCCCTCACTCACACATACAGTCACTGACATACTCCAACACTCACCTATACTGCCTTTCATATATCCACTTACTCACCCATATACCACTGACACATCCATTCACTCACCGATGCAGCCATAGACACACTCAGTCACTTATACAACCCTTCTCTTATACTCACTAACACATACACACACTGACTCATGCACTCACTCATCCATGCAGGCAGTCACACACCCTTTTGCTGAAAAGTATATTATCCAATGATATTCCTTGCTTTCCCGGTCATGTGATATTCGCGGTGACCGAAATAGTCGTGGTTACCGCAGTTAAGCTGAAATGCAAAATGCAAGTTTAAAGTAGTTTTTTTCAAAAATGAAAAGAAAAGCAAAACTTTCAATGCTATAATAGTAAACATCTCCACTAAACTTTTTCACAATACCTCTACATATATGTTTCAGAGATGTTGAAAAACACGCACTATCCGCGATTACCGACTTCCGCTATCTTCACGGAAACGGGAAAAAGTGTTTGAAGGCAATTATTCTGGAAACTCACGAGAAAAATATGAGTTTGAGAAGTACACTAATAGAGCTCTACTGTTAAATATACTATAGAATATGTCTACATATATGTTTGACACCTTGTATAAACCACGCGCTCTTCGTGACTACCGACGTCATCACAGTGACTTTGGTAGTAGTGAATAACATTTTTTTTTTGTAAAGGTGGCTTTCTTTAAAATTGATCATAGAAAGAAAAGTTAAAGCAATATTCCACTAAATATTTAGAGTTAAACTATATTTAAAAAATGTCTTTAAGTGTATTTTTCAGTATGTAAAATACATTTACGGTTCACAGAATCTCCAGTTGTAAATGCAACAATGTTGTGCCGACTTACAAAATTGTTAAAAATAAAAACAGTTATTAATGTATTTTCTGAAAACACAAATGAAAACAAAAAATGAGTGGTGTATTATATGAATATAATACACAGTATCTAATTATAGAAAAAAAACGTAAATCTTAGAGGTTCACTTACAAAAAATGGACATTACAATTAAGAAATACAATTTTAAAAAACCTTAGAAATTGAAAAAACCACGATAATGCCTGCAGACATTATGGTATCCTCAGCCTGTTTAGCGCTGGAAGCGCGCAACATTGCAAGCACTGAACCTCCCGGCGTGCGTTGTCCAGACGAGGTCCCGCCCCTTCCTCTGGCTGGAGCCGGAGCCTGCTCTCTCTCCTTCCCGGAGGCTGACTGTGTTGTCCGCGGCGTCTGCCGGCCGCCCCGTTTCCCGTCGGAGCCGACCGAATCCACACCCGTCTTGCCCCTTGCGTTGCTGACCAATTTGGGAGCCATTCGAGCAGTCCTTTGCCGACAGCGCCAACAACCTGCAGACGCGAGAGCTCGCTCCACCAGCCTCCGTAGGTCCGTGCTATATTCCTGCGGCTGTCTTTCCCCAAAGCCACCGCCGGGTCGTGAGCCAGTATCCGCAGCAATTCCAGAGCCGCCAACGTCGAAGAACATCAGGCATGTAAGTATGCACCGTCTCCCCACTCGGTCAGGACAAAGAGGAGGCTCATCCCCATGAATTTGGACGGGGGAGTGATTCAGAGACTGGAGTGGATGGCTCACCAGGGACAATAACAGTAAGTTCTGAGCACAGGCAACACGCTAATCTATTAGAGGACATGGGGGAAAATGAATTGAGGAGTAATGGGAGGGTGCTGGAACAAAATGTGGAAAATGAGGGACAACAGATGATCAGTCAAGGGACGACCATCAAAACTATTAAGGATATCAGGCCTGAGACAGGGGCAGATACAGTAGCAGTACCAGAGAGCCCAACGATACAGTCCAACTCCCAAGTACAGAAGCCGGGGCCATTAAGTATAAATCCAGAAATAGAAAATGATCCCAATGATGGTTTTTTCTCTCTGTTTGACGGCCCGGAGTGGTCAGGTAACGACTCTGGATCTTCAATTATATCAAGCGAGGAGGATAATGAAAGCGATCTGGAGAAAGCAGGAGACTCTCTCTATATGACTGCCCGTCGGGTTGGTGGTAAGAAATTTGGGCCCCGCACACAGAGGTCCGTAAGCTTGAAATGGGATTATTCATTAACTGATTCAATTAATCCCACTCCAAATGCAGCACCCCCGGCTACTTCTGGTATACAGGCTCCAACATTGGAAACTGTCCTGCAGACAATAATGCAACATCGAGACGAGACACGGGCTGATGCCCGTAAAGCGCAGAGTGCTGCACGGAAAGTCCAGGGCGCTGTCAGGAAGCTGACTAAAACTTGTAATAATATTGGCGAACGGCTTACCGAGCTTGAAACTAGAGTCAGCAACGTTGAAACAGAAGTAACCGAAAAACGTACCCAATCCAAGGCACAAGAAGAACGAATTACCGATATTCAATGGAAACTGGAAGAAAGCGAAAACCGTCAGCGGCGAAATAATTTAAGGGTCCTGGGAGTTCCTGAAGGGAAGGAGGGATCAGATATCCGGGCGTATGTATTGGACCTTTTCAACGCGCCTTCCCGGAACTCCAGGACTGGAATTGGCAACAAGAGGTTCAACGAGTACACAGGACCCCCTTTACTCTTAGAAACCCAATTAGGGAAGGCTCTAAGCCAAGAGCCATATTGGTCTTTTCGGCAACTTTCTCTTGAGACAGGCGGTATTTGAAAAAGCTAGGCCGGAGGCTAGGAGAAGTGTCGATGATGTTTCCTTTTTGTAAGACCCGATTTTTGCCATGTCACAGTTGAGAGGAGGTGGCAGTTATGCCAGTTGATAAAACCCTTTCAGGATAAAGTGGCAAAAGTGTTTTTGAATAACCCTGCTTCCTTGAAGGTGGTCTGGCGAGGGTCAACAAAGTTTTTTACATCCGAAGTTAAGGCTCAAGAGTTTCTGGCTGGGCTATAGCTTTAGTGCCCCAGGATTGGGGAGAAGGATGTCGGGGGGGGGGACATCGAGGCTCTGTATCTAGTATATCTGAGCTTTAAGTGAAAAAGTTATTTAAAAGGTATCTTTTCCTCATGTCCTCCCCTTTTTTTTTTTTTCTTAAAAGATATTCCCTTTTTGATAAACCCCCAAAAGGTAGCATGGTGCTTACAAGGATTCACGGTGTTGGCAAACCGCTCATCATCTCTGCCTACAGACCGAGGCGAGGTCTGGGCACTTCCCGAAGATGGGAGAGAGGGAGGGAGGGGGTAGGGTGGGGGGGTAGGGTTGGGATCAGGGGGGGGGAGAGGGTTGGGAGGGCCTGGGGGGGTGGGGGGCTTTGGGTGGGGGGCACAAAATAGGGTGAAAAAATTCTGAGAGATACTGGGTAAAAAATATCAAAAAAATTCTAAAATAATAGGATCAGCGACTGAAATAGGAGCAATTTATTTTTATATCTGGCTAAACTTTGGGTTAAAGGAGGAAAGGGCCAAAAACAAAGAGCAAAATGGGTAAGGTGACTGTTTGTTCGGTTAACATCGGTGGATTAGGGGATAAGGGTAAGCGGAACCGGACCATGGAAATGTTTAAATTCAACAACCCCGACATTATTGCACTTCAAGAAACACATATACCTTGGGATAAGCGGGGGCAAATTATGATTAAGGGCTATTCTTTAATGGTCAGCTCTACACAAACTTCTAATATTAGAGGGGTGGCAATTTTAGCTAAGAATCGAATAGGATCTGCTCGACGGACTTTGGGGGACGCCGGAGGAAGGTGGGCTTTGGTGGAGCTTGAATGTGGAATAACTATAGTCACGGTATATGGTTCAAATCAGGACAAGCCCAAAATATTTGAAGATTTGGAAACCGAGCTGGCGATTTGGCCCACACCAGTAATCATGTGTGGGGATTTTAACATACATTTGAATGCAGGCGATGTGACCTCTAATAGATATCAAGGGCGGAAGCCTAAGACTTTCCGAGCATTAACATCAGTGATAAAAAGCCACGGGTTAATCGATGTATGGGAATCCAAGTTTTCCTCTGATCCAGGATATACATATTTTTCTCACCCCCATCAGAAATATGTCAGGTTGGATTATTTTTTATTTCAAAACAGATTTTAGGAGGAGTGGAGATAGAAAAACTGCCCAAGGTAATGTCTGATCATAATCCCTTGGTGTTAGGGTTAAGATTGCCACAAATCCGTACCAATCAGCCACAATGGACGTTTGATCGGAAATTGTTGGTCGATTATGAATATGTTCGCCATTTCAGAATCTGGATCAAAGAATTTTTAACTTGAATAGATATAGTGCCTCACGTAATATGGTCTGGGATGCATTTAAGGCAGGAGTTAGGGGGGAGATGGTAAGCTTTGTATCTTACCTAAGACAACAGCAAGGGAAGAAGATTAAGCAACTACATGCCAAGCTTTGTAACTTGGAGATAGAGCATTTGGGTAAGATAGTACAGGGGTTGGAGGTCGCCACAACACAGTTAGATATTACTTTGGTTAAAGCAGAGATAGGGTTGTACTATTCTCAAAAGGTGGCCGCTGGATATCAGACTTATAGGGCAGAAAGTTATGAGTATGGGGAAGCAGTCAGCAAATTACTTGCTTTAAAGACAAGACAAAAGGTAATGAAGAGCCAGATATCCTCAATAATTAGTGGGGGGGTCTCATATACCGAGCCAGGGGATATTATTAAAGTGTTCCATACATTTTATCAAGACCTCTATATGGAGGAGAAGCCAGGCCCTCAGGGGGACGTCTTTGTGAAGGGCAGTAAAGAATATAGGACGTTGGGGGAGGGCATGAGCGAGAGGCTGGAGAACGAATTTACACTGGAGGAGATACAAACAGCTATTCAGCAGTTGGCCTTGGGCAAGGCAGCTGGCCCTGATAAGATTCCATCTGAATTTTATAAAATCTTTCAAGAAGAGCTGGCTCCCTTGCTCTGGGACCTATTTCTAGGGGTACAATACTCTGGAGATTCACCAGAGTCTTGGAAGGGCACTAACATTGTCATCTTTCCCAAGAAAGATAAACCACTGGATCAACCCACTTCTTACAGGCCCATCTCCTTAAAAAACGCAGATGCAAAAATGTACTCTTAAAATCTTGGCGAACCGCCTCCAGAGGGTCATAGCCAGTCTTGTGTCACCTTGGCAGCATGGCTTCGTACCAGGTCGAGATACAACTGACCATGTAAGACGAGCAGTGGCCCTATTCGATATCATGGGGGAGACTAATGGATATTTGGCTATGATCCTTTTGGATGCGGAAAAAGCATTTGATCGTGTGTCATGGGAGTATCTATGGGGTGTTCTGGCTGCTAAAGGATTTGGTCCCCGGGTCATTACCGCAATTAAGGCAATGTATAGGGCTCCCTATGCTAAGGTACAGGTGATGGGTCAAGAATCTGATGTGATAAGGGTGTCACGGGGAACAAGGCAGGGATGCCCTTGCTCCCCAATTTTATTCGCCCTTTATATTGATCCATTTATCCAATCTATAATAGATAGTCAGGTAATTGTACCAGTGACGACACAGGGATTTAATACCAAAGTATTAGCATATGCGGATGATGTTGTTGTCTTAACACTAAAACCCGGGGAAGCAATGAGGGAGATTGAAACTATTGCCACTATGTTTGGAAAGGAGTCGGGGTATTTATTGAATAAATCCAAGACTCAAATACTTTGCACCAAAAATGTCAACTATCTTGATAACCGATGTGTTAGCATTGCTACCTATCTTGGGGTAAAGATCACTCCGGACATTGGTCAGATCGCCAAAATAAATTTTAAACCTATGATTAGCAAAATAGCTACAGATCTGAGGCGAATGAGTTTACTTCATTTAACTATTATAGGGAGAGTTAACGTTCTAAAAATGGTAATGCTCCCTAAAGTGCTGTACTTATTCAGGGCACTTCCGGTCGAAATCGAAGGATCTATAATTAAAGCTTTAGACTCTTTATTCATACGGTTTATATGGCAATATGGCAAAGTCAGGAGATCTTTAAAGTTCCTTACATTGTCTCAAGCACGGGGAGGGTGGGCTGCTCCTAATCTTACTTTTTATTATTGGGCAGCTCTGTTACGACAAATGAATATACTATTTTTTGAAAATACTGGCAGAGCTAGCAGGGTACAGGGGAGGATCTCCCAACAATTTATGAATTGGCACTTGGGGAAAGGGCAAGAGCACTGTTTTTACGTGAGCTGGAATCTAGTTACTATAAGAAGGTTCGATTTAAGGTCATATTGAATGCATGGAAAGTTTGGGGAAGGATACAAAAACACATGAATATCGAGAAGGTAACTAAGTATACACCCATTTGGAGATCATCTTTATTTCCCTCCGCTTCTTATGATGCTATAGCCAAACAATGGGAGCAACTCGGCCTGCGTATAGTAGGAGATATTCAGCCAAATGGCCAATTATATTTGTTCAGGGAGCTACAAAGTGAATTCGGAATTCCGGATGGACATTATCTTAAATATTTGCAAATAAAGGGAGGGTTCAAAAGACCACTGGCAATCTCTAGTGCTAAAATTGCATTGTTTGAAACTATGGGGAGATCTGTCTGTAAAATCAAACATTTATATAGCATGATGATGGAGCAAGCTCCGGTTGATATGGAAAAAACTGAAAGTAAATGGGCCAGTAGATTAGAGAATGAAGATACCGATATTGATATGTCATTACGGTTAGTAAAGAAAACGCTCCTATCTGCTAATTTGAAATCACAACATTATAAAACGATATATAATCTTTATTTTACTCCAGCCAAATTATTCAAATGGGGGAAAAGAGAGGATGACAAATGCCCCAGATGTGGGGTTGGTCCAGCTGAGGAGATTCATATGTTTTATGGGTGCCCACAACTGGATCTGATAAAAACCGATTTGGTTAAGTTTTGGAAGAGGATCCTGGGTAAAACAGTGGTATTTACCCCTACGCTTATGATGACTGGATATGATAGTCATGACGATTTAGACCAAACTCAGATCAGTATCATTTTTATTTCAGTTAGTATAATTAGGTTACTCATTGCAACTAGATGGAAGGATACAATGCCCCCATGCTTTCACGAATACCTGGCTCGTTTTATAGCTGTGTATAATATCGAACAGGCACTATACATTTGTAAGGGAAATCAGGCAAAAAATGGGGCATTAAATTATGGGCTCCGGTTACTAAATGGTTAAAAGAGGTAGGGTAATGTATATAGAGCACATTTGTGCCAGAGTAATGCCTTTTCCTATGTAACTATATTAATTTGGATTGTAAAATAATTAACGACATATGTTTAATTATGGATTAATTTTATATTTGATTTGTTGCTTAATGTTTCTCTATAACAATATTAATTTGGATTTAAAGATAACTAATGATAATGTATAACAAATGGATTAATTTAGTATATGATTATTTGTATAATGTCTCTGAATATCAATAAAAAAAAAAAATTTAAAAAAAAAGAAATTGAAAAAACCAAAGGATACAGGAATGTAATAGTGAACAATTGGCATTTAAAAAAACTTAGAAATTCAGTGAAAAACCAAAGGTTGCAGGGATGTTATAGTTAGGAGATAGAATAAAAAAAAACCTTAGAAATTCACAAAAACGTCCATGTTATACCATCTAAAAACCTATCATAAAAAACTTCTCCAACTGGTGATCGAGCAGAGGAAAGCTGGAGGACCATTTACTTCAGTGGTAGCAGAACAATTCCTGCCCAGAAACTCCATTCTGAGGTGCAGACTACTACAACAGATATGGCTCCAGAGTTGTCAAGAATGGCCACATACTGCATGGACTGTAGTGTTGCAATAAGTGATGTTGAGCAGTGTCTTACAGCTATTCACAATGCTGCAAAAAAGCATACAATCTAATTTTTCCCCTTTTATATGTTTTGCAAATTTTTCAGTGCACGTTTTTACAATTGCTGCTGTCCCAGCTGCCATTTTTGTTATTATAAAAAAGAACAAAAAAACATAAAACTTTAGAAAAACCTAAAAAAAAAAGAAGTTCCTGTTGGAACAGCCTTTTACAGTTAAAAAAAGATAAACTATGTATATATTTTGGAATGAGTGTATCACTGGTGTATGGATAATTGAATGAGTGCGCAACTGGTGCATGGATGTTACAATTAGTGCAGCAGTGGTGCCTGAGTGAATCTATGAGTGCATAAGCAGTGCCTGCGTAATTGGATGAGTGCAAACTTAGTGATTGGGGGTTTGCATGTGTGCATGGGTAGTGCCTGGGTGAATGGATGAGTGCATATGTAGTGCCTGAGTGAATGGACGAGTGCATGGATAATGGCTGGGTGAATGAGTGAACACATGGATAGTGCCTGGGTGATTGGATGAGTGCATGGGTAGTGCATGGGTGAATAGATGAGTGCATGGGTAGTGCCTGCATGAATGGATGAGTAGAACGTAGTGCCTGGGTGATTGGATGTGTGCATGGACAGTGCCTCAGTGAACAGATGAGAGCATGGGTAGTGTCACAGTAACTGCATGAGTGAATGAATGAGTGCAAGGGTAGTGCCTGGGTGAATGGATGAGTGCATGGGTAGTGCCTGAGTGAATGGATGAGCGCATGCGTAGTACCTGACTGAATGGATGAGTGCAAGAGTGGTGCCTGGGTGATTGGATGTGTCCATGGGTAGTGCCTGGTTCAATGGATGAGTGTGTGGGTAGTGCCTGAGTAAAGAGATGACTGCATGGGTACTGGCAGAGTGATTCGATATGTGTATGGTTAGTGCCTGGGTGAATGGATGAGTGCATGGATAATGCCAGAGTGAATGAATGAGTAAATGGGTAGTGCCTGGATCATTTGATGAGTGTATGGGTAGCGCCTGAGTGAATGGATGACTGCTTGCATACTGCCTGAGTAAATTGATGAGTGCAAGGGTAGTGACTGGGTGATTGAATGAGTGCATGGGTAGTGCCTGAGTGATTGGATGAGTGCGTGGGTAGTGCCTGAGTAAATGGATGAATGCATGCATAGTGCTTGAGTGAATGGATGAGTGCAAGGGTAGTGCCTGAGTGAATGTGTGAGTGCATGGATAGTGCTGGGCTGATTGAAAGAATGTATGAGTAGTGCCTGGTTGATTGGATGAGTGCATCAGTATTGCCTGGGTGATTGGATGAGTGCATGAGTAATGACTGGATGAGTGCATGGGTAATGCCTCAGTGAATGAATAAGTGCAAGGGTAGTGCCTGGGCAATTGGATGAGTGCATGAATAGTGCCTAAGGGATTGGGAGAGTGCATAGATAGTGCCTGAGTGAATGGATGAGTGCATGGGTACTGCTTGGGTGATTGGATGAGTGCATGGGTAGTGCCTCAGTGAATGGATGAGCGCATGCATTGTGCCTCAGTAAATGGATGAGTGCAAGGGTAGTGCCTGGGTGATTGGATATGTGTATGGTTAGTACATGGGTGAATAGATGAGTGCATGGGTAGTGCATGAGTGAATGGATCAGTGCAAAGGTAGTGCCTGAGTAAATGAATGAGTGGAACAGTAACAACTGAATCATTGGATGAGTGCAAGGTAATGCCTGGGTAATTGCATGAGTTCCAGGGGAGTGCCTGGGTGATTGGGTGAGTGCATGGATAGTGCCAAGGTGATTGGGAGAGTGCATATATAGTGCCTGAGAGAATGGATGAGTGCATGGGTACTGCTTGGGTGATTGGATTAGTGCATAGGTAGTGCCTCAGCAAATGCATGAGCGCATGTGCAGTGCCTCAGTGAATGGAGGAGTGCAAGGGTAGTGCCTGGTTGATTGGATGTGTGCTTTGGCAGTGCCTGGCTGAATAGATATGTGTATGGTTAGTACATGGGTGAATAGATGAGTGGATGGGTAACACCTGAGTGATTGGATGAGTGCATAGAAGTGCCTGGGTAATTGCATAAGTGCAAGGGTAGTGCCTGGGTGATTGGGTGAGTGCATGGATACTGCCTGGGTGATGGGTGAATGAATGAATAGTGTCTGAGTGATTGGGGGAGTGCATGGATAGTGCCTGGGTGATTGGATGAATGCATGAGTAGTACCTCTGTGAATGAATGAGTGTATGGATAATGCCTGAGTGAATGGATGAGTGCATGGGTAGTGCCTGATTGAATGGATGAGTGCACAGTAGTGCCTGGGTAATTGCATGAGTGCAAGGGTAGTGCCAGGGTGATTGTGTGAGTGCATGGTTAGTGCCTGGGTGATTGGTGAATGAATGCATAGTGTCTGCATGATTGGATGAGTACATGAGTAGTGCCTGTGTGAGTGGATGAGTGCATGGGTAGTGCCACAGTGAATGGATAAGTGCATGGGCACTGTCTGGGTGAATAGATGAGTGCATGGATAGTGCCTAGGTGAATGGCTTAGTAGAAGGGTAGTGCCTGGGTGATTGGATGTGTGTATGGGTAGTGCCTGGGTGAATCGACGAGTGCATGGGTAGTGTCTGAGTAAATGGATGAGTGCCTAAGTTCTGCATGAGTGAATGGATGAGTGCAAGGGTAGTGCCTGAGTGATTGGATGAGTGCATGGGTAGTGCCTGGGTGAGTGGATGAGTGCATGGGTAGTGCCTCAGTGAATGGATGAGTGCATACATAGTGTCTAGGTGTTTGCACAGTGCATGGGTAGTGCCTTGGTGATTGGATGAGTGCCTGAGTAGTGGCTGGGAGATTAGATGAATTCAAGTGCAGTACCTGAGTGATTGGATGACTGCTTAGGTAGTGGCTGGTTGATTGGACAAGCACAACTATTGTGACTGGGAGATGGGATGAGTACATGAGTAGTAACTCAATGAATCCATCACTAGATTAGTGATTTGACAGACATAATATATCTCGACCTCTAACCACCGTGAAAAAATAAACAGACAGAAATTGATTCGAATTTCATTTCGAACATTATGCAACCAAACAACATACAATATTTTTAAGCTAAACTTTAATTCAACATAGACAAATGTTTTACTCTTTCTTCCTGTTTTCAGCTTTCATACTTGTTCACTTTCAACAGTGCTTTGTATGAAGACTCATCATGAAACAGTGGGAAAAAACAATCAATGGATTGTAAAAAAAAAAAGTGCACAGTAGATCATTGCAACTATGTCATACTGTTCACTGCACTCACTACAAGTTTTTTAATACTGGCTTGTTGATAGGTTACTACCTTAATGAAAGCAACTATATGGTAAAACTGTTTCTGATATTATTATATCTGGTAGAAAATGTCCAACAATTATGAAGAAGTCTTCATTTTTCATATCCTTTTGTAAACATCATCCCTGTTAGGCCAAATGATGTCTAAAATGTTCTTAGTCCATGTATGAAAAACATAACTCATAGTGCGACATAGAAGTTGTAACGTAACTGGTGCTCATGTAAAGCGCTCTGCTACCTCCGGGTCTAGTTAGCGCTATATAAAACTGCACAAAAAAAAAAAAAAAAGAAGTTGCTGTAGCAGAAACAAAAAGGGGCATTTTTTTGGGTGGTGAAGAGACTTTTCACATGCAAATTAAGGCTACTGGTATTATTGTACCTCTATTTACTTTTTATCTGTAGTAACAGAATGTAGTCCTCAAATGTTATAAATTACTTTCCCGCAGTTAAAAAGAGTCCTTCATTTCTAACAGCTTGCTGTAGAAAAATACCCCCAATGGGCAGAGTAATGTCTCAGAAACACATAATCAATATATATGTCAACATCATACCACATTTTCTTATTTTAGATTCTCCTTGGAACTTCAGATCTAGAAAAAACAGATATGAGTTTGGTAACTTTTTGGGTAGTCTTGATTTGAATGTCACTTGTATGTCATTGCACTCTGTCCATCCTGTTTGACATCTTAAATATATTGTATGGTGTCCAGAGGTTATAATAACTCCTTTAGGAAATATGATCGCTATAGTTGTGAAAGTCCTTTTTGAGATGGAAATTTGTGCAGCTTTAAAGTTTGTAATTTCAGCTCCTAACTTAGTACCATCCACTCTGCATCACTGCAGCATGACTATAATATATTTTCTTTACCTTTGTAGAAACAATGTTGACCTAAGTTCTGATCTGCAGTTTGGACAGGCCATGTTTTGATAGGCGTTTGTAGTTAAATCTTCAAACGTCACAGCTTTACAATCTGGTAGTGTCAAGTAGAGGAATCAATCTGAATTGAATTGAGTGCTAGATGTAAATTCACAATCTTCAAAGTTATGGGTCCAATTATAAGTTAAACCAAATAATTCATTGATATTCACATCTTCTTCATCTAATAGTCCTAGCATTACCATTAGACATACTTGAGCATCCTGCTGAAGATTTGGAGAGAACACTACTGATCCAGTTCAGTCATCGGTGAGATTTCTTATTCCAGTAACAGAATGCATAATACTTCTAACACTTCTTAATTCTTCAAGTAAACTACACAGTTGTGAAGATATTCTTTTATCTCCCTTTTCTTTAATAGAATTTGTAAAACGAGGCAAATTATATAGCCCATTTAACTTTTGCATAACAGTTCACTCCAGATTTATTATCAAAGTGATAGCCTTGTATTTCCTCATTGTGCTCTAGTTTTCTTTTCTTTCCTCCTTGTTGATTTTCTTTTTGTTCATCTTTCTGTTCAACTCTGATAGACTGTTTTGATATTTTCCGCTTTGGAAACAGTATTGCTTTTTGAACCCCAGGATAATGCCCTAAATGAGGAGCATATTGAGCTCTTAACCGATTATACTCCGTTACACAGCTCACATCAGCACTTACTTTCTTCCCATCAACATCAATCAGACATAAACCAGACAATGTTGTAATTCGCAACAAAGCAACATATGACATTCCTTCATTGAATACACTACTACCAATATTAACAAGACCAGTATCTACACTATATATATATATATATATTAGATAGCGAAATACGATGTTTTCATTTGAAGACAATTAGCACATTAACCCCTTCGATGCTCATGACGAGCTCAGCTCGTCATGCTGCGCGGTCGCGCTTTGCGCATGACGAGCTGAGCTCGTCACGACCACACCCGCGATCGGAATGTCCAGCACCTGGGCGGAATTCCGATCGCGGCGAAGCGGTTAAATTTTATTAGAACGACATAAAACTTAATTTTCTCAATTCATTGAGAATAACATTTACAATAAGCATCCGTGCACAATATGAATTATAAATTGTTTTAAAACAACTACATCATTTTTAGATGCGTAATTAGCATTGCAACAAAAATTGCCGCTAATGGAAGCACTTGATGTTATAATACCCAATAGAGATGTACGAAAGAATCTTCTATGTCTATGATAGCACAAACCACGTGAAAACAGTTTAGAATACACTTGTCACTTTAAAAAAAATTCCAAAACGGATCCTGCCATGTCATGTGATCAAGGCTCGGTCGAGCCGAAACGTTATGGCGACGGAGCAATAAAGAAATTCAGCACGAAAATGTGGGTCCGTGTCCGTGTTTGGAGTGATCTAGGGTTATACGGAAAGAAGCTATATATTTGACCGTTAAGTTTCACTCGGTCATTCACAGGACCCCCTCTCCAGATTGGACAACGCTCAAGGTGAAACGCCAGTTCCGGGTTAACCTGGAAGCACTTGGATCCGAGGATATGCCAATACCGGGTGAAGCCCTGCGGACGCCGAGTCGGAGGACGCAGTGAAAATGGAAGCAAATCAGGCAGGACCATCAGGTATTCTGGGGAGGAGAGGTGTGCAAAATTAGTGGTGTCACCTGTATTCAAACAGACATAACCCACGCCAACAACATATATCAACAAATATTGCACAATGTCGGCCGACATGGTACGGGACATGGAGGCAGCCGCAATGAATATGTTTTCAGACAACCTCCCATTATCATCAGGTGCCAAAGAAAAGGAGAAAAATAAAGACAGCATGAGCAACACCAATTCCATAAAAGAAAAATTTAGAATATTGAAAAAAAGATGAAGATGGTGGGAGTCGCGATCCTTACAAAAATACATCGACGTAGGCAGGATTCCAAGGGGCCTAAGAATTCTCACTGCCCGAGCTATGAAAATCCCAATCCTGAACTTATGCGTAAATGGGCGGAGTGCAATCTTGATTCCTCCAAAAGACTGGTTTTAATACTAATCAAATATGCGGATATAGATCGAGCACAACTATTAAAAGAAATCGATTAAATCAATGAAGAACTGGAAAAAATAGATCAAACGGATGATAAAACAAAATTAAGGAACAAAATGATGCTCAGACTCAAGAAAGAAGAGGACAAAATCAAGGAAAGGAAAACCTTTAAATTTCAAAGTGACCGTAATGGTTATAAGTTAGGGCAAATATTCACCTTCTCTAAAAAATACGATGCACTAAGGGTATCCAAATTTAGAATGGCGGAAGGATCAAAAACAACTACCAAAAATAGGTAATTAACAACAGAAACACCCCAGTCAGATTTAAGTTCGGCCGGGGGCAGCGAATCGGAGTCTGACATGTGAAACCCAGGGGTTGAAAGACAAATACAAAAACCATCACCAGGAGAAGAATTGAATTTTTTATGCTACGAAAGGAGACAGACTCTCCGAGCAAGACCACAGAGGAACAATGGCAAACAAACAGCAACTTCAGGTGGAGGCAGAGGCGCAAAGCAAATAGGTGGCGCACCCAATTTCAGCAAGAAAAGAGGAAGAGGTTACTGGCAGAAAAAATGAACATGGGAAATATAACCAACAACACCATTGTAAACTTATCGAATATCCAACTATCGAAACAAGAAGAAAACATACTTAGCCTGGGACTATCATACTCCCCTGGAGCACACTTCGACTATGCAACCACGAGGTTAGACTTGTATAAAAGTGTCAGGAAATTAAAACTTAAGAAATATCATATACTTGCCAAGACCCAAGATAAGCAAGTAAGACAAACAATTACAGACCTACAGAGTTTTCCCAACTTAACTCAATCTGACTTACCTTTAATCAGAGAGATGGAGGAGCTGTGGGATGGGAGTGATACAAGACATCACAAAGAAGGGACATCTAATACAAACAGGGAGAATTTCGATCCAGGAGAAAAAAGCGGAGATACATTGTTACAACCAACACCGTTTAAACCCATCTCCACATTCAATCCCATTACCCCCGTGACTCCATCGATATTTTCCACGAGACAGTCACAGAACAGATCAAAAAATTAAACAAGAACACACAAATGACATGGAGAAAATTCAATAAACAAAATCAACAATATGACAACTTAATCAAAAGATTACAGGAGGACAAAAGTATTGTCATACGCAATAGTGACAAGGGAGGCAACATAGTCATCTGGCCTCAGGAAGATTACAAAAAAGAAGCGTTTATCAGCTTAATGACAGATCATGCTACGTACGCAGCAATGCGTCCAACCTGAAAGCTGTATACAAAGAATACTATGACAAACTATCTACGTGGAAAATGAAGGGTCTCATCACCACAGAGGAATACAAGTTTCTAAAAAAAGAAAATCCAGTGACTCCATCTATGTATTGTATTCCCAAAATACACAAGGACCCTAAAAAACCACCAGGTTGACCAATAATCTCGGCCCGAGAAGGACTACTAGAACATACTTCCAAATATGTGGATTTTTTCCTACAAGACTATGTCAAAACGCTACCATCTTATGTAAGAGACACCAGCGATTTCTTAAGAAAAATTAAAGATGTTGAATGGCACGAGGAATATCTGTTGATTGCATTAGATGTAACATCTTTATACACCAGCATCAGACATTCTGATGGAATCAAAGCAGTAAAACATTATCTGGCACAAAGACCTATCCAGTATAATGATCACAATAATATGTTAATGGGAATGTTGGAATTCTGCTTAAACAATAACAATTTTAGGTTTAACAACCTGTTATACCAGCAAACCAGAGGGGTAGCTATGGGGGCCAGCTTCTCTTCCAGCTACGCATGTCGTCACATGGGTTGTTGGGAGGAGCTGGTCCTCATGGGTGATCATAGCCAGTACATCAACAACAATATCAGAATATGGCTTCGCTATATAGATGATTTGTTTGTTGTGTGGCAAGGTACACAGGAGCAAGCGGGGGAGTTTGTGAATGCTATAAACCAAGATGAAGTCAATTTACATTTCACAGCGACCATTAGCAAAGTTTCTGTTAATTTTCTGGACACTCAAGTCTATATCAGGGACAACAAAATAGAAACCCGTTTATACAGAAAAGAAACGTCAGGAAATTCCACTCTACATGCGAGTAGTTCGCATCCTAAGCATCTCATAAACAGTATACCTTACGGCGAGATGCTAAGCCTTAGGCACATTTGCAGCAATGATAATGATTTGAAAATAGCTCAGGAAAACAGCAGCATAAGATTTGAAGAAAGGGGTTACTCTAAACATGTTATTGATAAAGCTATTTCAAAATCTATGCTGCAGAACAGGGAGGATTTACTCAGTGACAAACATCCAAACACACAAGAAACTATTGGAGCAAAGAAGGTAGATAAGGATCAGGAAGCCAATGAATTTAGGACAATCATGAGGTACAGCAAGCAACAGAATAGTTTGCGAAAAATTATCCAACAAAACTGGCCATTAGTCCTAAATGACTCTGTGATAGGACCCATGCTACCGCAGAGGGTGTCCATCATTTATAGCAAAGCTCCATCCATGAGAGATGCATTGGTTAACACCAGCCCGGAAATCATTGAAGGTACTAGTTGGTTACAACAAAATAAAGGATTTTTTAAGTGTAAAACCTGCAAGGCATGTCTGCATGGTATCAATAGAAACACATACAAAACACCTTTCAGTAGCAAAGAGTACAAGATTCACAAGCTACTGACATGCAAGACAGAATACGCTATCTATGTACTGGTATGCCCTTGTGGCCTCCAGTACATAGGCAGCACAAAATTGCCAGTACACAAGCGGGTGTTACAACATTTACGCGCCATCACAAACCAAGACAACACATATCCTGTGGCGCGCCATTTCAGGGAAATGCACAATTCCAACAACTCAGAACTGAAATATTTTGTGATACATGCAGTTCCCCCCAGCAGACGAGGAGGAGACAGAGAATATATATTGAGGAAATTAGAGACGAGGTACATCTTACAATTAGACTCCAAATATCCAGAGGGATTGAATGCGACAGAGGATTTATATACCTGTTTGGGATAAAAATGTTAGAACAATTTAAAGGGTTTTATACAAGGCATGGTTTTATTTAGTTCAGCAGGTCAATGCACAAGTATCTTATATTCAACATGATTTTAGGTTTTTATTCCAGACTTAATGATCAAGAATTGTGACATAATGATGTATTTAATTATTTACACATGGTTATATATGTATTCAAGGACGTATAATATGTACAATATTAGGATTATTTAAGAATGTATATATATTTATTTATATATTTAAATATTTATATATTTATATATTTATATATTTACATTTGCGGTGGATTGCACAGATGTACTTTGGAAAGACAAAGACACTAGGATACTTATCTACCATAGCCATGACCTATTCGAGTATTGAAACCACAATAGAAACTATCGAACTAACATCTACAGCATGTAGCCAATTGTTAACATAGTCCCATCTCAAAAGAAAGAAAGCGACACTGCCACCATTTCCTGTTTAACAAAAATATCCTTTACGGAATAGTGTTATGTAAATAGTATTGACCGCACATAGATTTAAGTTTATTCACGACTCACTTCCACAGTAAACATGTAACCAATTGTAGACATAGATATTTTATCTGAAAAAGGTACATACATATATGGGACAGCTTTGCCATTCAAAGTGGATTTAACCTCGTTATTAGATAGCAAAATACGATGTTGTCGTTTGAAGACAATTAGCACATTAAATTTTATTAGAACGACATAAAACTCAATTTTCTCAATTCATTGAGAATAACATTTACAAGAAGCATCCGTGCACAATATGAATTATAAATTGTTTTAAAACAACTACATCGTTTTTAGATGCGTAATTAGCATTGCAACAAAAATTGTCGCTAATCTAAGCACTTGATGTTATAATACCCAATAGAGATGTACGAAAGAATCTTCTATGTCTATGATAGCACAAACCACGTGAAAACAGTTTAGAATGCACTTGTCACTTTAAAAATGTTTCCAAAACGGATCCTGCCATGTCATGTGATCAAGGCTCGGACGAGCCGAAACGTTATGGCGACGGAGCAATAAAGAAATTCAGCACGAAAATTTGGGTCTGTGTTTGGAGTGATCCAGGGTTATACAGAAAGAAGATATATATATATATATATATATATATATATATATATATATATATATATATATATATATATATATATATATACATACCCGAAATATTGTGACATTTTTTTCTAAAGGGCTTTTATTTCTTTAGTTTTTGGTGTTTTTTGTGACGACGACGCGATCCCAGCAGACACATCGAAAGACGGAAAACAAAAGCAGACATTCAGGACCTCCAACACATCAAAAATAATATGTAAAAAAAGTCTATTCTGAACATTGCCCTACACATATTACTATATTTATGCTTCTTTCAAAGCATGTTTAAACTCATATTTTTTTACTAAGTTTCTTTAGAAACCTTCTTTCAGACCTATTTCCCGTTTTCACGGTTATTCAAAATGTCATGGTGATGACGTTAACCGCGACAATAGCGCCTTTTCAATAAAGTCTAAAACACATACTACAGTATTTTACACACTAGGAGTTTCCTACAGTATTCTCTAAAGTCATATTTTTGTAGAGAGGTTCTATAAAAACCATCTGTAAAACCTATTTTATTTTTTCATGGTGACTCCGGAGACCGCGATGATGTCGGTAATTGTGATCCCCACGGAGACGTCGCAAAAACTGAAACAAAAGCAGACATCCAATGGCCACCAACACACCCAAAAATAAAATGTAAAAAAATCCATTCTGAACATTGCCCTACACATATTACTATATACATACCTCTTTCAAAGCATGTTTAAATTCATATTTTTGTACTAAGTTTCTTTAGAAACCATCTTTCAGACCTATTGTACGTTTTTGCGGTTATTCGGGCCGTTGCAATGATGTCATTAACCGTGACGATTGCGCCTTATTCATAAAGTGAAAACACATATATGCACACACATTACAGTATTTTACACACTAGGAGTTTCTTACTGTACACTTCAAACTCATGGTTTTCTACTGTATTTCTAGAACAATCATCTCTAAAACCTATTTTCCATTTTCGCGGTGAGGCCGAAGATCGCGATGACGTTGGTAATCGGGATCCCCTCAGTTATGTTGCAAAAGCAGAAAGCAAAAGCAGGAATTCAATAGCCACCACCATTTTAAAAAATTATAACTATATAGTTAATTCTAACCATTACAGTACATAACTCACTCTATAAATAACTCTATAAAAACATTTATCAATATCTCTATAACAATGCGTATTAATGATTCGCTGAATTTTTAATATTCCCACCAATATTTGCGGCATTATCGCAAATATCGCGCACGATTAAAAAAATTAATTTTGGACACATAACTTGTGTCACTAACACCCCCATTTCTCAACCATGGTGTCAGGGTATCTCCACCCTGACCTCTTATGTGGTCTTTCACACAAATTTTCAGCCCCGGGAACCATTCCCGAGCAATAAAATGGCGACCACAACCTTCTGTTCAGGTTACGTACAGCCAATCAGAGCATTCCCTTTGGCACGTGCGAAACTACCGCAAAACATCTGTGGCCAGGTATATCTCTATAGATTTAAACGTCCATTTCTCAACAACTACTGAATGGATTTTCACCAAATAAGCAAAAGGCACTTCCCTGAACCAACATCTACCTCCTTGCCAAATTTGGTGTAAGTCCGTTCAGCGGTTCGGGCTGTAGAGGTGGCTAAAGGTTCCTATGGGAATTAACATTACAAACGCACCCTTATTTTGTGCCCCAAATTCTCAGTACCCACTGCATTGATCACCCCAAAACTTTGCATAACAAAAGTACCCATGTGACCCTTTTTGGCAAAATTTCATGCAGATTGGTCAAACAATGCCAAAGTTATAGCTAAGTAAAAAAATGCTTTTCCTATGGAAACTAGGTCCTAGTCATAACTACCTACTGGCGACCGCCATTAGGTAATATATATATACCGCCGATGCCAGACTCTGTCGCCCAAGGAAGGCTGTGGATTATACAAATCCAGGGTGCCCAGTTATGTGACGGACATCTGCGGAGATCCTGTGAACAAACAATATCCAGCGGCAGGCGAGGGGCACAGGCATAGTGATTGGGCTCGAATGGCAAGATCGGCAACACATCAAAGCGGAAATTTTAATTTGGGGACTGTGAGCGGCATATCATTGTTCATCGGAGAATAAGACGCATATTGGATATTAAGGTCAAAATATCAATACACATCATTATTGAGGCCGCAGTATTACTCACCCGTGTGTATTATAGGAACAATCAGGGCTTTGCCGCTTGCTCATTGGCTGAGCTCCACAAAAGGGAATAACAGATAGAGGTTTGAAAAGAACCACACACTGTGCTTGTTTTAAAATGACATGACTGCACGGAAGAAGGCAGAACGCCGAAACGCGTCTGCAAATAAAGTCATTAAAATTACCCCGTGAGTGCTCCAAATTGTTTTTCAGTTGTTGTATAACAAAGAACGGTTCCCACCCCATCCACGGATGCACCCGCCGTGAGTTCGGTAGTCCTGGTGGGATCGTGTGAATGAATATATATATATACTTTTGCAATAGGAAATGTCAATAATTATAACACACCAATTCTGGGACATGATTAAATTGGATAAATACATTGCATTATGGGATATTGATGCCTTTCCTGGTTGCTACATATATTTTCCACATACGGGAATGCCACCTTATGATTGGTCCAAGCTCCACCAATAAGGAATACAGTGAACATTTAGAAGATCGCGAGCTGTGCTCACAATTTGAAATGATTTTCATGCACTGAAGAAGGCCCATGTCGAAATGCATTTGCAGAATAAAATCATCTTTATACTCCTGAGAGTGCTCCGCTTTTCGTAGTTGTTGTGTAACAAAGGCGGTTCACCCCCGTCCACGGAGATACCCGCCGCGCGTTCGACAGCCTGGGTGAAGCAAGAGAGTTGTTGATATATATATATATATATATATATATATATATATATATATTACCTACTGGCGCTTGCCAGTAGGTAGTTATAGTCAGGACCTTGTTATTATTCAAAAAGCGTTTTTTCTTTTGCTAATATCTTTGGCGCCGTTTGATGAATCTTCGCAAAGTTTTCAAAACTAATGGTCCACTCAGGTCAGCTCCTGTCTTGAAAGTCTCTGGGTGATTCGTCAAGTGGGGCTAAGAAAAAAGGGGGTCCCAAAACACGTTTTCCCCATGTTAATTCCCATAGGAACTTTAGACAAGGCTACAGCCCGACTGCTGAACGGAATTACACAAAATCTGGCAAAAAGGTAGCTCTTGATTCAGAAAGCGACGTTTTTTTTTAAATGGTGTAAATCCGTTCAGTAGTTCCTGAGAAATTCAAAAAAATGAAAATATCGATATCTGAGAGCCAAGGAGGATTTGCGACTCCTCCCGAGCACGTGCTTCATTCTGATTGGCTGCCACACTCCAAACCAGAATGTGTTGGCAGCCATTTTGTGACTCGGTAACCGAGTTACAAGGAAAAAGTGAAATAAATGTTTTAAAAGAAGGAAAGGGGGCAGAGTATTAACAACCTGACCCCCTATGTGTGGTCAGGGGGTCCCACAGGGTCTCCCAGGGCCAAAAAAAGTGTTTTTTAAAAACGATTCAGAGGAAGTCGCGCTGAGTGCAAGAATCCCGCCGAGAATTTTTTTTTAAAAACGAAGCGCGGTCTCTCGTGCTTCGTTTTAATGAGCCCCCGGGTGGGCCAGGTCCCCGCCACCTCCCCGGGGCTTTTTTAAATTCTGCGGTGGTGTGGGGGCACGTGGCCCCCTTGGAGCCCCGGGGACTGCCACCTCCCCGGGGCTGTGATATAAATATAGTGTGGGGGGGTCATGCCCCCCCACATGCCCCAGAGACCACCACCTCCCCGGGGCACAAATTATGTTAATATGGGGGTCCGTTACAGCCCCCCAGCCCCAGGGACAACCACCTCCCTGGGTCTATGTCAATGTTGGTAGGGGGGCCATGCGGCCCCCCTCCTGGAGCCCTCCTTGGCCCTGGGGACCGCCACCCCCCAGGGCCGGCTCCAGCAATGTCCTGGGTTGCCCACCCCTGGGACATTGCAGTTTGCAATAACAGGGTGAGAGCAGTGCTCCCGCCCTGTCATTGCAAACTTGTGCTTCGCTTCATGGAAGCGGGAGCAGAAAATCTGCTCTCGCTTCCATGAAGCGAAGCAGATTGCTTTTGGAGAAGGGGAACTGCATGTTAGCTGCTCCCCTTGTCCAAAAGCAATGCCGGCTCCCGGAGGAGGTGGAGAGCCAGCTGGGACCGCGGGGGCATTGGGGCTCCCCCGCGGCCCCCAACATTGAGGGCCGGCCACGGGGGATGGGGTCCCCAGGGCGAGAAGTGGCCTCGGGAAGGGGGACCACGCGGCCCCCCTCCCGTATTTCTGTATTTTTAAAAACAGAGGCAAAGCCCCGGGGGATGGAGTCCCCGGGGCTAATAATGGCCTCAGGAGATGGGGCCATGCGGTCCCCCTCTTTATAATTTTTATTTAATTTTTTTTTTAAATTAGATGGCATGCCCCGGGGGATGGGGTCCCCAGGGCCGAAAGTGGCCAAGGGAAGGGGGGCCACGCGGCCCTTCTTCCTTATTTATTTTATTTTTTTTTCAAAGAAAGAGGTAATGTCCCGGGGGATGGGGTCCCCGGGGTGATTTTTGAATATTGGAAGTGGGGTGTTTTTTTTTTCCTTTCGAGTTTGGAGTTGTGACCCCAACGTGGCTCTCAGCGTGGCCCCCCCTTGTAACATCACGTCGGATTCACGGTTCCTCCTTAAATAAATAATTTAGTAGTATATAATTTAGATGGTAGTGCTGCATTTGTGAAGTTGTTTTAAAAAGGGAGTGTGGTTGAAGGTAATGAGAAGATTAAAATTGATAGAATTAGTAAAAATATATAAAATTAAAAATTAAAAGTTAAAGTTGTAAAGTGTAGTAGTACATTGAATTAATGCTTTTGCAAATTCGCGACGGGTGCGCGAATCCACAAAATATAAAAAAAGAGTATGTATGTGTTAAAAACATATAGATTTACTATTGTGTTATAGGGTGGCTCTAAAAAGAGCCCTTCTTTTTGTTATGAGTTTTTTGTAGCTACATGTAAGTGCAGATGCAGAGCTTGGTTGTTGAGAAAGACTCTGTTTCCTTGATCTGTGAAGTGTACTCCATCACTTCTGTAGATGTCTTCCATATCAAAACGTATATTGTTGTTATAGATGGAGCCCATCCTATGGTCTCTGAGGTAAGCAGAAACAGCTTTATTGACATTCTTCCTCGCTTTCTCAATCTGTGGACAGAATTCATTTGACCACTTCCATTTCTGTCTTTGGCATATATTAGAGTATACAAAGACAGTTTGAGGGAAAAGCAACATCAATTGTGCAAAGGTGTCCTTCAATAGCATTTCCAGACCTACCCCAGTCAATGTGCCTAGGTCATTGCCACCACAGTGCACAATCATGAGGTCAGGGGGTTGGAGATGCAAAAAGGTTTTAACCAAAGGCATCAATTGGTGCCACTTTAATCCTCTAGAGCAATCCATTTAATGTCTACATTTTGTAAAGCTAGGTCTTTGTCAATACCTCTGCGTTCAGCATACCTTTTGCACCAGAAAACATAGCTGTGTCCAACAATCCAGACTGTAAGCATCTTGAAGGTATGTCTGGAAGTAATGAAAAGATGTCTGTAGCTGAGGTAGTCAGTTGGTAGAATGAGAGGTAGCTAAAATGGTCGACAAGATGCTGTTTTTTTAAAAGTGGATTATTGATTGGCTGTTTATGAACATTCTACACTCAAAAATAGGGTGCATGCTACTTTCTTTAAAAAGCATGTTTCTTATTGGTTATTAAAAAATGTTTGAAAGGTACAGTAGATAGGATAAGGTAACATTTTGTAAACGTCAACCACACCTGCTGTGTGCATTTGTAACCTTGTGTGCTGAAGTTGAAAATATGGTGAACTTGTGACCTGCCTGTTCAGTTGAATGTTGCAAAAACTGTTACTATGGACAAAAGGATTAAGCAATATGGGGTATGGTTGAATCTTTACTATAGTTTTAAAATATGGAATTGGAATTTATATATAAGTAATATGTTATTAAAGGGAGATTTCCCAAGTCAGTATTGTGTTTAGAAGTGGTGTGTTCTTAAAATATAGTGCTATTATTATTAGTAATATATTTTTGAACTCCCGTGTGGATTCGCGGCTCCATCGCGATGGTGCACGGTGGAGCGCGACTCTAGAAAATTGCAGAATCAGTTTGGGCATTTTTAGAAGTCAGTTGGAAAGGGTTAATATGTCTAACCAATAGAAATGTGTTTTACAATTTGAAATAATGTAAGAAGCAATGTGATTTGTTACTTACATTTATTTCTGTTGAGAAAGAGAGGGAAAGTTTGCCATTACTGGTTTTACCTTGTTGAGAGTGGTGCATTACATTGATTGTGTGCATAAGAAAATCTTGTATGAGTTTCTCATATTTCATATTCTACAAATCAATTTGGAAGGTGAGTTATATATTTGTGAGGTGTATTATGTATTAGCTTTATTTTTAAACTTTAAAAATTATTCAAGAACTGTGATGTTTGAAATATATTATTAAATGTAGAGATGTGTATTGTAGTTTGTTTTATTGTACTTAAATTATGTTTGAAATAGATTCTGCATAGTAATATGTGTATATTGAAAGATGGATTAGTGATTATGGTAGTTTGTTTTAGTGTGTAGAAATGTACATTTGAAGTATACCGCATAATTTTAGGTGTCGCTTTCAAATTGGAAGTGCAGTCTGTCAAGTTTTAAGGTGTGCATGGACTTATGTCTGAAGTATGTCTCTACTTGTATATCTATTTTCATATGTCTTACACATTTTAAGGTGTATGATGTATAACAAAGAGGTGTTGTTGCTTTTTATGTGGTAGGCTCAAGACTTTGAGTAGTAGTAGAATGGTGAAGATGCAGCACAAAAGTGTGGTTTAAAAGATGTTGACATAAGGTATTAGTGATTAGGGTACTTTTCATAAGTCTCTAGAAAGGTACAGTTGAAATATGCTGCATAATGTTTGGTGTTTGCTTGAAATTGGAAGTTTGTTCTCTGAATTTTTGAGGTGTGCATAGTGTTGTGATTGAAGAAAGTCTGTACTAGGAGATATATTCTAATATGTGTTATGTATCAGAAGATGCTAGATGTATAAAACACATGTATGCATCTATTTGTATATTTCTTTTATATATGATGGTGCTAGAAAAGGGTACAGAAATATGCATGTATGCTTTCAGGAATATGGTGAGACTTATAGCAGAGACATGTGAAGGGTTCTTGGTTTGTATTTGGCTAGGTGTAACATTATAAGTAGTTGTAGAATGGTAAAGCAGCAGCACAAAAGTGAGGTTTGAGATATGTTTGTAGAGATATTATTTATTAGGAGTAATTTGTATGAGTAAATGTAAAGTGCAGTCTGTCAAGTTTTAAGTTTAAGGTCTGCATGGTCTTGTGATTGCTGTATGTCTGTACTTGCACATGTGTTCTCATGTCTGCTATGCATGTGAAGATACAGGTATACATCTATTTGTATATTTAGATATGAAGATGATTTGAAAAGGTAGAGACATATGCATGCATGCTTTTAACAATACGGAGAGTTACAGTTGAGTCATGTAATAGACTGCTGTTTTATATTTGGCTAGGTCCAACATTCATGCAGTTAAAACAACTCAAGCACTACCCATGCAGTCTTCTAATCATCCAGGCACTACCAATGCACTGCTGCAATCACCCAGGCACTACCCTTGCACTCATGCAATCACACAGGCACTACTTATGCACTCATGCAATCCCCCAGGTATTACCTATGCTCTCCTTCAATCACCCAGGCACTATGCATGCACTTATATAATCACTCAGGCACTATCCTTGCACTCCTCCAATCATGCAGGCACTACCGTTGTACTTATGTAATCACTCAGCCAGCACTCATGCACTTATAAAATCACCCAGATGCTACCTTTCCACTCCTCCAATCACTCAGCCACTACCTCAGTACTCCTGCCATCACTCAGGCAGTACCCATGCACTTATAAAATCACCCAGGCACTTCCTATGTACTCCTGTAATCCCCCAGATATTACCCCCACACTCATGCAATCACCCAGGCATTACCTATGTACTCCTTTAATCACCCAGACGTTACCCCTGTACTCATGCAATCACCAAAGCATTAGCTATACACTGCTTCTATCACCCAGGCACTACCCTTGCACTCTTTCAATCACGCAGGCACTACCCTTGTACTTATGTAATCACTCAGCCAGTACTCATGCACTTATAAAATCACCCAGGTACAGTACTACCTTTGCACTCCTCCAATCACTCAGGCACTACCTCAGTACTCCTGCAATCACCCAGGCAGCACCCATGCACTTATAAAATCACCCAGTCACTTCCTATGTACTCCTGTAATCCCCCAGATATTCCCCCTGTACTGATGCAATCACCAATGTATTAGCTATACACTGCTTCAATCACCCAGGCACTACCCTTGCACTCTTCCAATCACCCTGTCAGTATCTATGCACTCCTCCAATCACTCAGCCAATACTCATGCTCTTATGCAATCAGTCAGGCACTACCCTAGCACTCCTCCAATCCCCCAGGCACTACCCTTGTTTTCATACAATCACCCAGGCACTACCCCTGCAGTAATGCAATCACTTAGGTACTACCTGTGCAGTTATGCAATCGCAAAGTCATTATTAAGCCTGGGCAAAGCACTACGCTACGCTTGCGTAGTTTGCGCTACTTCGCACTACGCGAACTGCACGTAGCACAGTGCAAACACGCGTAGCGTAGCGTAGTGCAGCGGTCATTTTTTGCTTGCTCGCGGTCCTCAACGTCAAGTTGGCGACCGCGAGCAAGCAAAATGACATCCCGGCGAGACTTTTTCCTCGTTCGCGATCAGCAACATCAAGTTGCCGATCGCGAGCGTGGAAAATAAACCTCCCGGCGAGATTCTCAATGCGGGGAGGTCAGGTTTCTCATTGCGAGTGGTCGAGTATGCTCGCGACCGCTCGCGATGAGAAACTACCAGTCCGCGTTGAGAAAGCTGCCGCTCGAGTAAAAATCTACTAGAGCGGCAGTAAAAGACAGCTCGCACTGTGCAAGATGCCGTTTTCAATGATTGCACAGTGCGGACAAGCATCCGGCACTGTGCAATCATCGCGAACAGCGCACTACGCAGTTAGCGTAGTGCTACGCGTAGCTCGCGTAGTGCGAAGTGCACTTCGCGTAGCTTTGCGTAGCGCTACTTCGCGAACTACGCCCAGGGTTAGTCATTATCCCTGCAATCATGCAATCAGATATGTATTACCAAAGCACTCCTTCAATCATCCAGGCACTACCCATACAGTTATATAATGACCCAGGCACTACCTTTGCACTCTTCAAATCACCCAGGCACTACCGCTGTACTCTTCCAATCACCCAACCAGTACCCATTCACTTAAAAAATCACCCAGGCACTACCTGTGCACTCCTCCAATCACCCAGGTACTACCACTACACTCATACAACCACCCAGACATTTCTCTACACTTATGCAATCACCCAGACATTACTCATGCACTCCTCTAATCACCCACACATTACCTCTGCACTCATGCAATCACCTAGGCATTACCCAAGCACTCCTTCAATCCCTGAGCCATTACCCATACACTTATATAATGACCCAGGGACTACCCTTGCACTCCTCTAATCACCCAGGCACCATTTCTGTACTCATGTAATTACCCAGGCAGTACCCATACACTTATAAAATCACCCAGACACTACTTATGTACTACCTCTGCAGTCGTGCAATCATGCAGGCTGTACCTATGCACTCATAAAATAACCCAGGCACTACCCTTGTAGTTGTAGAATCACCCAGGCCCTACTGTTGCACTCATCTATTCCCCTAGGCACTACTCAATGACTCATCTATGCCTTCAGGTAGTATTTATACACTTATCCATGCACTCAACCTCTATGTGTGCACTCATGCAATTAGCCAGTCACTATCCATCTTCTCCTCCAATTACCCAGCGACTACCCTTGCACTCATACAATCACCCAAGCACTACCCATGGAGTTATGCAATCACTCAGGCAGATCTATTGCATGTATCAGTTGTAGGTTTCACTATATTCCTGAAATATTGTATCCATATGTCTGTACCTTTTCCTAGCAAATTCATATATAAACGTAATATACAAATAGATGCATAGCTGTGTTGTATATGTCTATCAACTTCACATGTATGATATGTATCAAAATGGATATGCAAGTAGAGATATACCTCAGTTACAAGACTATAAATGGTTTAAAATTTGAGAGATTGCACTTTACATTTCAAACAGACACGTAGATTTATGTGGCAAACTTCAAGTGAACTTTTCCACAGATTCTTACAAAGTACCATAATCAGTACTTAGTCACCAAACTTATCTTAAACATCACTTTTCTACTGCTACTGCTTCACTATTCCACTACTAGTTAGGTATTGAGCATAGCTAAGGGCAAAGCAGCAATCTTTGACATGTCTCTGCTGTTAGTCTCACCATCTTCCTCAAACTGTGCATGCATATGTCTGTATCTTTTGGTAGTGCACCATATATAAAAGAAGGATAGAACTAGATGAATACTTGTGTTTTACACATGTAGCATCTTCAGATGGATAACACATATCAGAGTATATGAGTAAGTAGAGACATATGTTCATAGACACCTACATTTATGTGGCGTACAAACATATGCATGGATGCTTTCAGGAAGATTGTGACACTTACAGCATACATATGTGATAGGTTGCTGCTTTATATTTGTCTGTGAAAGGTTTGCATGAAATACAGTACATGATTTTAGGTCTCTACTTGAAATGAGAAGTGCAGCTTCTTTAGTTTTAATGTGTGCAGAAAGAAGGAACAGAGGTGTAGAAAGAGGCGGGGTGCAGGAAGAGGGAAGAGGGGTGTGAAAGAGGCACGAGGGGTGCAGAAAAAAGCAAGAGGGGTGCCAAAAAAGCATGAGAGGTTTAGAAAGAAGCAACAGAGGTGCAGAAAGAAGCAAGAGGGGAGAAGAAAGAGGAAGAGTAGTGCAGAAAGAGGAAAGAGGGGTGCAGAAAGAAGCATGAGAGGTACAGAAAGAAGCAAGAGAGGTGCAGAAAGAAGCAAAATAAGTATATAAAGAAGCAATAGAGATGCAGAAAGGGGGAAGTGGGGTGGAGAAAGAGGCAAGAGGGAAAGAAAAAGAAACAAGAGAGGTGCAGAAAGAAACAGAAGAAGTGCCGAACGAAGGAACAGATGTGTAAGAGATGGAAGAGGGGTGTGAAAGAGGCACAAGGGGTGCATTAAGAAGCAACAGGGGTGCAGAAAGAAGCAAGAGAGGTGTAGAAAGAAACAAAAGAAGTGTAGAAAGAATGAACAGAGGAGGAGAAAAAGGCAAGAGGGGTAAAGAAAAAACAAAAGAAGTGCAGAAAGAAGCAACTGAGGTGCACAAAGAAGCAAGAGGAGTTCAGAAAGAGGGAAGAGGGGTGCAGAAAGAGGCACAATGGGTGTAGAAAAAAGCAAGAGGGGTGCCAAAAAAGCATGAGAGGTTAAGAAAGAAGCAACAGAGGTGCAGAAAGAAGCAAGAGGGGAGAAGAAAGAGGGAAGAGTAGTGCAGAAAGAGGGAAGAGGAGTGCAGAAAGAAGCATGAGGGGTGCAGAAAGAAGCAAAAGAGGTGCAGAAAGAAGCAAAAGAAGTGTATAAAGAAGCAATAGAGATGCAGAAAGAGGGAAGTGGGGTGGAGAAAGAGGCAAGAGGGAAAGAAAAAGAAACAAGAGAGGTGCAGAAAGAAACAGAAGAGGTGCAGAAAGAAGGAACAGAGGTGTAAGAGATGCAAGAGGGGTACAGAAAGAGGGAAGAAGGGTGTGAAAGAGGCACAAGGGGTGCATGAAGAAGCAACAGGGGTTCAGAAAGAAGCAAGAGAGGTGTAGAAAGAAACAAAAGAAGTGCAGAAAGAATGAACAGAGGGGGAGAAAAAGGCAAGAGGGGTAAAGAAAAAAACAAAAGAAGTGCAGAAAGAAGCCACAGAGGTGCACAAAGAGGCAAGAGTAGTGCAGAAAGAGGGGAGAGGGGTGCAGAAAGAGGCACAATGGGTGCAGAAAGAAGCAAGAGAGGTGCAGAAAGGGGAAAGTGGGGTGGAGAAAGAGGCAAGAGGGATACAGAAAGAAAAAAGAGAGGTACATAAAGAAAGAAAAGAAGTACAGAAAGAAGGAACAGAGGTGCAGAAAGAGGTAAGAGGGGTACAGAAAGCGGGAAGAGGGGTGTGAAAGAGTCATGAGGTTTGCAGAAAGAAGCAAGAGGGTTGCAGAAAGAAGCAAGAGATGTACAGAAAGAAGTAAGAGAAGTGCAAAAAGAAGCAACAGAGATGTAGTAAGGGGGAAGTGGGGTGGAGAAAGAGGCAAGAGGGATACAGAAAGAAACAAGAGAGGTGCAGAAAGAGGCAAGAGGAGTGCAGAATGAGGGAAGAGTGGTGTGAAAGAGGCATGAGGGTTGCAGCAAGAAGCAAGAGGAGTGCAGAAAGAAGCAAGAGAGGTTTAGAAAGTATTTACATTTCAACCACACACCTATATTTATGTGCATACTTCAAGTGAACTTTTGTACAGACTCATACAAAGTAGTGTAATAACTAATCCATCTCCTAACACGCCTTAAACCTCCATTTTGTGCTGCTGCTTCACCATTCTAGTAATGCTCAGGGTGGAGGGCCCAGTCAAATATAAAGCAAAAACCTTTGACATGTGTCAGCTGTAAGTCTCACTATATTCTGAAAATCATAAATGCATATGTCTGTACCTTTTAAATTTAATGTATTTCTTTATTTATAGATGGGAATATTTGTATATAATTATTTTAATAATATTAAATAATTTTTAGAAAGTTTTTAAACTTTTCAGATATTCTCCATAATTGTTAAGAAAGATTCAGTATGACAAGAAAAGTGCAAAAGAAAAGACAACAAAAAAAACAGTACTATTTAAAGGAGAGAGAAAAGCAGAAATTAGATGAAGTACAACATGTGACGTTGAAGAAAAAGTCTTATGGTAAGAGAAGTAAAGAATTTGTTAAAAGACTTATAAAGAATGTAATGAATTTTCAAAATGGGGAAAAGAGAAAGAAAAGTACTACAACCAATCAGAAGGAAACGAAAAAAGGACAAATTAATGGAAAAACATGCTATGGGAAAACAATCTATGTAGAAAGAAGGATGAAAGAATATAAAGACATTAGGAAGAGAATGTATAAAAGTAGAGTACCACATTTATTGAAAGATTGTAAAAAATATAAAAGAAGATCAGCATTTTACAAGAAAAAACAACAGTTTGAAAGTGTAGTCGAAAAGGCTTTTGAATTGAAAAGAAGATTGTTTATATTAGTATTGAAGAGAATGAGAACATTGAATAAAACAATGCATTTTATGAAGGAGAAAAGTAAAAGAAAAAGACTGGTTGATAGAACTAACTTTTGCAAAACATTTTTCGGGAGAATGGAAGCACACTTCTAGTACTGAACCTGTTTTTAATGAAGAAAGCTATTTTCAACAAAATACATTAGTTCATGCAGTTGATCCAGTGGTCGTTGTTATGAGGTTAAAAATGGTTGTCCAATTGAAAAAGAAAAGACGGTTCCTAGAAATGTGGAAGAAGTAATAGCTGAAGAAGTTCGAGGGAGACGTACACAAGCTCCAGTGTATAAGTGGGATTGTAGTAGTATTTGTAGTATACGACAGGAATCTATTGAAATATTATGACATTTCTTCCGAGATTATGGTAAAAAAAGTGTTAAACAGAAGATTAAGATGTTGCAAGAACTACATCCTTGTAAAGTGAGAAAATATACTAACTTGCAGGGAAATTCTCTGGCTTGTCTTTCAAGAACAGTGTGTCGAAGTACTTTTCATCATTTAAGAATGTTAGCAGTACATCACTCAGAAATGCGGAAGTTAGTAAGAAGATTATACTATGTGAAAAGTCCTGCATTATCTTTAAGTGAAATAAGCACAGCTCTTTTGCATGGTTCAGTATTGGATGTAAAAAAAGTTTCTGATGATATACAGTTTCGTTTCTTTGGTCATCAAGAGGAGTGTACAGAAAGTGAGAGTTTGATAGGTATAGGTGTTGAAGAAGAGGTGGAAGATAGTACTACTGAGAAGTTTGTAGAAGAAATTACAAAGTTTAAGGAACTTTCTTGTGAAAAACCAAACTATGTTTATATTTGTTGTCGACGTACTCACTATAGAAGTCAAACTAGGAATGTTGATGTGTAGTTAAAAAGTGAAAAGGAAAACACTGATAAGTGGGAGCAATTTGGTGCTTATTTGTTGGTGGAAGGTCGTTTTGAGTTGGGTAGTGATCAACGTATTTGTAAATATTGTTACAACAAATTAGAAGAGAACAAAATGCCAACTAGAGCTGTACATAACAACCTAGAGTTGGTAGCTTTTCCTCCGGAACTGGTAGATTTAAATATGTATGAGTCCATTCTTATTCAATCTGTGCATCCGTTTCAGGCTATAGTTTGTATGGAGCCTAAAACAGGTAAGCTGCCTCCAACAGATTTACAAAGAGGTTTAAAAGGGAGAGTTGTGTATTTACCTTTAGATTTTAAGAAAAATATTGAAATTGTTGGTATAGAGAGAGAGGAAAGTGAACCTGTAGTTATTCTAGTTAATAGTGTACCAATAAAGAGTCGGACAATATGGCAAGAGTTAGTAGATGTAACCAAACTTCAGAAGGCTACATTATATCTTGTACAAAACAATATTCATTATAAAAATGTATATGTGGAAGAACAAGAAAAATCTGTAGAAGATGATAGAAAAATTTCAACTGGCCGAGTAGAAAAAGTGGACAACTCCAGGAGTGAAGAAATTTATGAACATTACAGTATACATCCTCTACATTCAAAAGAAGTTATAGGAAACACTATTGAATTATTCCAAATGAAGAAAGCGAAGGGAACTCCCATGAGTGTATGGGAAAAAAGTTTAGAAGGTCGTTGTTTTCCCCAGCTCTTCCCCACTGGAAAAGGTGGACAATATGATGAACGACCAGTACAGATTCCAGCTTCAGAATATCGTACAACAAGATTGTACTCCAAGATTTCAACAGTGCATTCCATATTTATTTCATCTTCTGTTTGAAAGTGACTTGTCTGGACTTTCATATGCAGTGAACCACACGTTAAAAACGGGAGTTCATCTTACACATGTTTCTGCAAAGGACTTTTTGGACAAAGTACAACAAAGAGACGATGTTAGAAATGGGATCTCTGGTTGGCTAAGGCTTGCGCCAAAGCCAGGCAGAGACCACCACTCTATTCAGGGCGAGGGAGTTACACGCCAAAGATAACCCCTGCTCACCCCCTTGGTAGCTTGGCACGAGCAGTCAGGCTTATCCCGGAGGCAATGTGTAAAGCGTTTGCGCACGCACACAGCAACAACATACCAGGCACACTACAAAAAGAACTCCACACAAGGTTATATCAAAAATAGCATTTGTATTATCATAACACATTAGAATAGTACTCACATAATATACATGGTGCCACCTGGCACTAGGTCATATTTACAAGGGATTATTTACACCTGACAGGGCCAACTGGACCACTGTCAGAACCAGCACAAAGCGAACTTAGTATATGTAACACTTATAATAAATGTAGCACACATCATAAACGTACAACCAGTAATCACTGGTAACCACTGTACTTAGCATCAGCCTGTAACATAAACTACATTATGCACAGTATCACCTTAGGCGCAAAATACCTTATACGCCAACCTCATAAGCCTAAACACATTAGACACTAACCTCCTAAGCATAACTCACATTAGGGGCATAACTCACAGTAGAGAATAACTCACAACCTAAACGCATTAGGTAATAATAACCTCACAAGCATAACAACATTATGCAAAACCTCATAATCATAAAACTACATTTAGAGGTATAAAACAGGGTGCGTAAATCAAAGTAAATGCATCACATTTCCTAGCACCACATAACGCGCATTAGCACATAACCTCCTAGAAAAAAGAACCATAGCAGAGGCGTAAATCACATCAGGGCCTGGCGCCCTACAAACCTAACAGTCCAGCTGGCCAACTAGCCATCTCTACGGGGCTCAAATGCCCTAGGTCCAAAAGTCAGGGCGGCTGCCAATGCAGCAGGAGTCAAGGGTGCGCAATTGCGCAGACCTAAACGTTGCAGCTGGCACTAAGTGCTGCGCAGCTGTGAATGTAAGGAGGCAAAGGAGTGCATCTCACTCCTAACTTCAAAAAAGACAGGCCCCCAAAGCACTGTGGCCTAAACGATGCAGCTGCCACGAATTGCTGCGCAGCTGTAAATCAAGATGTGGGCACTGGCACTCACTGTGCCCTTCAAACCACTGTGCCCAAGAACGTTGCAGCTGCCCTCTCACAAGTGGGGCAGCTGGGAAGAGTAGCCACACAAAAGGAGAACAGCATGGGCCCCTCGGGGCCCTTTTAAAATAACTAGGCCATCGTTGGAGCCACCTAGGCTCTAAAAACAATTATGCCACATTGTTGGAGCCATACTGGGCTCTTAAAAATTATGCCCAAGGTTGGAGCCATACTGGGCTCTAAAACAAATATCCATGTTGGAGCGGCCCGCTACGGCGGGTCTGCTCTGGGAGACAGACACGGTGCCCTCACTGGCACCACACGGGGCTTTTTAAAATACTTAGCCCCATCGTTGGAGCGGCCCGCTGCCAGACGGGGCCGCTCAGGCACTGGCACATCTCGCTCCCGCCATCCCCACTCACCGGGCTCTTCATTCTGTGCTGCTCCGGTCTCTTCTTGGCTTTGCTGGGACCGGCCGCCCTTCTCTTCTTCACCCGGGCCCCCTCCTGGGACCCGGGACTCTGCACGGCTTCGCCTGGGCCCCCTCCAGGGGCTCCGGACTTCTCTGTGGAGCCTGCAAGGCTCCGGGTGGCTTCTCCGGTGGGCGGGATTTCCTCTCCCGGCCCCGCCAGACGTCTGTGAAGCCCCGCCCCTGTCCCAGCCAGAAATGCCTGACTTCCGGTTTTCCGTGCTCCCTGCGGCTCGGGCTAGCAGCGGTGATTCTTTTTGGCAAAGTGCGGGGTGGGCACCCGCTATTTAAGTATACAGATAAGCGGGGTGGGCACCCGCGATTTAAGTATCACCGTAAGCTGGGTGGGCACCCGCGTATCTAAAAATAAACCAAGCGGCAATAACGCGGGGTGGGCTCCCGCAGTTAAATATAAAATTAACTAATGCATTGAAGATGCTGTCGGGGTGGGCACCCGCCAGACAAGCAGGAACGCGGGGTGGGCACCCGCTCCACAGCATCACTTGGGGATTCCCTCACCAAGGGCTGCAGCACAGCGCTGCGCAGCCCATACGCTTTTCCTCCTTTAGGGAAAATAAACATGAAGCGCTCCCCAAGTGCTAGGAGCCCTTCAGTCCCTGGAGAATGAAAAGAACAGCGCTCACAGGGTGCAGGATGCAGGCAAAGTCCTGAAGGTCCTGGACTCTAGCAAAGCAGAAGGGTCCCACAAAGTCCTTGGAGATGAGGGGGCAATGCAGGGCCCAGGGAGGCAAGCCCTCCTGGCAGCCCTCCCTGGGCCCCAGCAGCAGCACGCCCCAGCAGGAACAGCACCAAATACTGAACAATTTCATGGGGTCACAGTCCCTATATTTATACTACATTCTCCTTTGTCTAAAGGTGCAGGGTTTGGGGGAACCAGATACAACTGGTTCAGGAGCACTTTGTTATGATGACTCCTTCTTTCCTTTCACATGACAGGTTAGGGACATCATACGCACCACAGGGGGTGGAGCCAGCATTGTACAGGGCAGGCACCATCCTATTCAGAGTCAGGGGATTACTCCTCCCACTACCACAGGGATCCGAGACAAGGCCCTGGAATGGACCACCTCCTTCCTCGACGGCAGAACCCAGAGAGTCCGCCTCCCACCTTTCCGATCCGAAGCCTCCGAGATCATCTGCGGCGTACCCCAGGGATCTTCCCTCAGCCCAACGCTGTTCAACATCTACATGGCCCCGCTCGCACGCATCGCCAGACAGCACGACCTCAACATTATCTCCTATGCCGACGACACTCAACTGATCCTCTCCCTCACCAAGGACCCCCTCGCCGCCAAATCCAATCTCCATGAAGGAATGAAGGCCGTCGCCGATTGGATGAAGATCAGCCGACTAAAGCTGAACACGGACAAGACAGAGGTCCTCATCCTCAGCTCCAACCCCTCAGCCTGGGACGACTCCTGGTGGCCAACGACGCTGGGAGCAGCCCCGACACCCACCGACCACGCACGCAACCTGGGAGTCATCCTCGACTCAACGCTCTCCATGACCAAGCAAGTCAACGCAGTCTCCTCCTCCTGCTTCAACACCCTCCGCATGCTTCGCAAGATCTACAGGTGGATCCCGACAGATACAAGAAGAACAGTCACCCAGGCCCTCGTCAGTAGCAGACTCGACTATGGGAACGCCCTCTACGCGGGAGCCCCGGCCAAGCTCATCAAGCGACTGCAACGCATACAAAACGCCTCTGCACGCCTGATCCTCGACGTACCACGCCACAGCCACATCACCCCCACCTGAGGAACCTGCACTGGCTCCCCGTCAACAGGAGAATCTCCTTCAAACTCCTCATCCACGCACACAAGGCACTCCACAAGACTGGCCCAGCCTACCTCAACAGACGACTCTTCTTCTACGTCCCCAACCGCCAGCTCCGCTCCGCCGACCTCTCCCTCGCCACCGTCCCTCGCATTCGAAGAACAACCACCGGCGGCAGATCCTTCTCACACCTAGCCGCCAAGACCTGGAATACCCTTCCACTAAGCCTACGACAGACCCAAGACCTGCTGACCTTCAGGAGGCTACTCAAGACCTGGTTCGACCAGTAGCAGCACCCCCCCCCTTTCTCTCCCCAGCGCCTTGAGACCCTCGCGGGTAAGTAGTGTGCTCTACAAATTCTGTGATTGATTTTGATTGACCGTTAGCCCAGGTGTCCTATTCAGCCCAGCGCTGACTCACCCTGCCCCTCCTGGAGCCACACACACCTCCCAGCCCCTGTCACTCACAAAGCCAGACATGCAATCCACATCAGGCAGGCGGGCACAGAGCACACATAAATGCCAACTTCTAAAAGTGACATTTCTACACCAGCCATAATAAATCTGCGCACACCATTGCGCAGCATTTATTCTCACGAATTCACACATATTAAACTTGACCACACTGCTCCTCTCATACCAGGAATTACCACTGGCACACAGATCCCCAATGCATTCCTATGGGAGGCAGGTCAATCTCACTAAATGTGCACAGAGCGCGCACGCACTTTCCATTGGACCACAGAGCGAAAGTGCCCAGAGGCCTAAAACCACCAACACTAGGTTACAGACCAGGCAAAAAGTTTAGGGGTGAACCTGCTAAAAAGGGCCAAGTCCAACACAACCCCCTTCCAGCCAAAACGCAGGGCAGACCAATCACCACCGTGATGGGCTTCCCTGCTTGGGACGATAGAACACGGACGGGGGCCCGCACTGCAGGGACACCCTCCGGTTCTACGCCACTTGGAACCCATGGAATCCATCTAAGAAAAAAAACTCAGGACCAACTAGGCTACCCCACCGGTACTCCTTAGTTGTCCACGGCCAGGACCAGGCCCTAGGCCACCCAGATGCCACTGGTCCTTGCCAATCCACAGAGTGGGGGGCAGTAACCCCTGGCATACAATAGCCATTCTCCACTCTCCCTCTCAGTGTAGTTCCAAACTACCACTGATCCTTCAACCTAGGGTCCGCACCCTCAGGCTGACCAGAGGTCACAGGTGAAGCGTCTCCTCACCCTACCTCTACTTCTGACGTTTCGCGCTCTCCCAGGAGAAGCACCTACCAGAACACAACTCTCCCACCAGTTCAGGACCTCTCTCCATCACTGGTCTACCACCTGGGACATAAATTTACTGGCTGCACTGGGGTCAGAGGCGAGGACTCCCTCCCTCTGCACCCCCTTCCAGAGTCCGATACCCTCCCAACTGGAGTGGTACCCCCTAGAAGGCAAACCGGCCAGGGCACTGATTATAGCCGTCCTGCCGTCCAGATCAGGAAACACCTGCTACTGGCTCCCCAACCCAGGGACGTACCCTTTGGTCAGATGCCTGGTGAACCAGGACTTCCGGGGGAGCACGCATGCCCCCCCCATCCTGAAGAGCAGGGTCCCTTCACTTAAGATAGGCCCCACCTGCCCTCAAGTTAGTACTACCATACTCAGCCAGGGACCCCAAAGATCCCGGCCAGGCCTGTACCACCCCCCAGATGGTAACACATCTAATGTGTTGTGTGACAGTCTGCCGGGCACAAACCCAGGGCAGAAGTGGTGTCCCCATGGCCCCTTCTGGACCCACTGGTTTTTCCACTGGGGAACCTCTCCCCCTCTCACCCCTCAATCAGGACTTCTGCACCCTCCACTTAGGAGCGGCGCTGCCCAACACAAGGATCGGTGGAGCTCTGATTACAGACACTCCATGTCCTCTAGACTCTGGGAGATCCTCCTCAAATGGCCTACAAGTACAGTCTAGGCCCCCAACCTGGTGTTCCCTGAAGAAACCATCCAGGCCCTGGGACTGGGTTTCGGGCACACTCACTCCTTCTCCTCTGAGACAGGACGTGAGCCCCTACACCCCTCCCGCTACACTGGGACCTAGCTGGGCTACACTGAACCTCTTCCACCACACAGGACCGGAAGATACCCGAGCCACTCTTATTGGACTCACTCCCCCATGCAAGCTCCTTATTTCAGAGAACTCACACCCAATCGTCCAGTGCAACACACCACTCATCCACAGGCGTCCCCCCGGACTGGTGAGACAGTATCTTACTGCCCCTGAATCTCAACCTGCCCCCTTCTTAACCGGGAACCAGGTACCACCGTCTGGGGACCGGGACTTTCTGCACTGGACTTCATGTTGCTGCCACCACTGGATCCCACCCTTACTGGGGAATCCAGAAAACTCACACTGCACTTAGGGGATAATCTACCCTCCAGAGCTAGTGACTCAATGCCAATTAAGTCTCCACTGTAGGCCAACCCTAGAACCAGCAGACAGCACAGGGGCAGTCCCTCCCTCAGCTGCAGGCCAACCCAAGAACCAGCACAATGGCTCAAGGGCAGTCCCTCCTCCAGCTTTAGGCCAACCCAATAGCAGTCTGCACAAGGGCAGTCACTCCTCCAGATTCTCTGGTTTCTGTCCTTGGCAGGACACTCAACTCATAGTGCAACAAGAACACACATTTCCAAAGAAATGATACTTAAAACAAACTCAGAAACAATAATCCCTTTCCATGTGACTATCTAAAATGCAGAGTTTTGTAATGCAGCCAGTTGTCGCTGTGGTACTGCGCAAACGCAAGTCCTATCCCACCGCTGCCACCAATGTTAGAAATGGGATCTCTGGTTGGCTAAGGCTTGCGCCAAAGCCAGGCAGAGACCACCACTCTAGTCAGGGCGAGGGAGTTACATGCCAAAGATAACCCCTGCTCACCCCCTTGGTAGCTTGGCACGAGCAGTCAGGCTTATCCCGGAGGCAATGTGTAAAGCGTTTGCGCACGCACACAGCAACAACATACCAGGCACACTACAAAAAGAACTCCACACAAGGTTATATCAAAAATAGCCTTTGTATTATCATAACACATTAGAATAGTACTCACATAATATACATGGTGCCACCTGGCACTAGGTCATATTTACAAGGGATTATTTACACCTGACAGGGCCAACTGGACCACTGTCAGAACCAGCACAAAGCGAACTTAGTATATGTAACACTTATAATAAATGTAGCACACATCATAAACGTACAACCAGTAATCACTGGTAACCACTGTACTTAGCATCAGCCTGTAACATAAACTACATTATGCACAGTATCACCTTAGGCGCAAAATAACTTATACGCCAACCTCATAAGCCTAAACACATTAGACCCTAACCTCCTAAGCATAACTCCCATTAGGGGCATAACTCACAGTAGAGAATAACTCACAACCTAAACGCATTAGGTAATAATAACCTCACAAGCATAACAACATTATGCAAAACCTCATAATCATAAAACTACATTTAGAGGTATAAAACAGGGTGCGTAAATCAAAGTAAATGCATCACATTTCCTAGCACCACATAACGCGCATTAGCACATAACCTCCTAAAAAAAAGAACCATAGCAGAGGCGTAAATCACATCAGGGCCTGGCGCCCTACAAACCTAACAGTCCCCCTGGCCAACTGGCCATCTGTACGGGGCTCAAATGCCCTAGGTCCAAAAGTCAGGGCGGCTGCCAAGGCAGCAGGAGTCAAGGGTGCGCAATTGCGCAGACCTAAACGTTGCAGCTGGCACTAAGTGCTGCGCAGCTGTGAATGTAAGGAGACAAAAGAGTGCATCTCACTCCTAACTTAAAAAAAGACAGGCCCCCAAAGCACTGTGGCCTAAACGATGCAGCTGGTACGAATTGCTGCGCAGCTGTAAATCAAGATGTGGGCACTGGCACTCACTGTGCCCTTCAAACCACTGTGCCCAAGAACGTTGCAGCTGCCCTCTCGCAAGTGGGGCAGCTGGGAAGAGTAGCCACACAAAAGGAGAACAGCATGGGCCCCTCGGGGCCCTTTTAAAATAACTAGGCCATCGTTGGAGCCACCTAGGCTCTAAAAACAATTATGCCACGTTGTTGGAGCCATACTGGGCTCTAAAACAATTATGCCCAAGGTTGGAGCCATACTGTGCTCTAAAACAAATATCCATGTTGGAGCGGCCCGCTACGGTGGGTTCCCTCTGGGAGACAGACACGGTGCCCTCACTGGCACCACACGGGGCTTTTTAAAATACTTAGCCCCATCGTTGGAGCGGCCCGCTGCCAGACGGGGCCGCTCAGGCACTGGCACATCTCGCTCTCGCCATCCCCACTCACTGGGCTCTTCATTCTATGCTGCTCCGGTCTCTTCTTGGCTTTGCTGGGACAGGCCGCACTTCTCTTCCTCACCCGGGCACCCTCCTGGGACCCGGGACTCTGCACGGCTTCGCCTGGGCCCCCTCCTGGGGCTCCAGACTTCTCTGTGGAGCCTGCAAGGCTCCAGGCGGCTTCTCCGGCGGGCGGGATTTCCTCTCCCGTCCCCGCCGGACGTCTGTGAAGCCCCGCCCCTGTCCCAGCCAGGAATGCCTGACTTCCAGTTTTCCGTGCTCCCTGCGGCTCGGGCTAGCGGCGGTGATTCTTTTTGGCAAAGTGCGGGGTGGGCACTCGCGATTTAAGTATCACCGTAAGCGGGGTGGGCACCCGCGTATCTAAAAATAAACAAAGCGGCAATAACGCGGGGTGGGCTCCCGCAGTTAAATATAAAAATAACTAAGGCATCGAAGATACTGGCGGGGTGGGCACCTGCCAGACAAGCAGAAAGGCGGGGTGGGCACCCGCTCCACAGCATCACTGGGGGATTCCCTCACCAAGGGCTGCAACACAGCGCTGCGCAGCCCATACGCTTTTCCTCCTTTAGGGAAAATAAACATGAAGCGCTCCCCAAGCGCTAGGAGCCCCTCAGTCCCTGGAGAATGAAAAGAACAGCGCTCACAGGGTGCAGGATGCAGGCAAAGTCCTAAAGGTCCTGGACTCTAGCAAAGCAGAAGGGTCCCACAAAGTCCTTGGAGATGAAGGGGCAATGCAGGGCCCAGGGAGGCAAGCCCTCCTGGCAGCCCCCCCTGGGCCCCAGCAGCTGCACGCCCCAGCAGGAACAGATCCAAATACTGAACAATTTCATGGGGTCACAGCCCCTATATTTATACTACATTCTCCTTTGTCTAAAGGTGCAGGGTTTGGGGGAACCAGATACAACTGGCTCAGGAGCACTTTGTTATGATGACTCCTTCTTTCCTTTCACAGGACAGGCTAGGGACATCAGACGCACCACAGGGGGTGGAGCCAGCATTGTACAGGGCAGGCACCATCCTATTCAGAGTCAGGGGATTACTCCTCCCACTACCCTTAGCCCAGGTGTCCTATTCAGCCCAGCGCTGACTCACCCTGCCCCTCCTGGAGCCACACACACCTCCCAGCCCCTGTCACTCACAAAGCCAGACATGCAATCCACATCAGGCAGGCGGGCACAGAGCACACATAAATGCCAACTTCTAAAAGTGGCATTTCTACACCAGCCATAATAAATCTGCGCACACCATTGCGCAGCATTTATTCTCACAAATTCACACATACTAAACTTGACCACACTGCTCCTCTCATACCAGGAATTACCACTGGCACACAGATCCCCAATGCATTCCTATGGGAGGCAGGTCATTCTCACTAAATGTGCACAGAGTGCGCACGCACTTTCCACTGGACCACAGTGCGAAAGTGCCCAGAGGCCTAAAACCACCAACACTAGGTTACAGACCAGGCAAAAAGTTTAGGGGTGAACCTGCTAAAAAGGGCCAAGTCCATCAGACAATCATTTAGAATCTCAGTTAATTAATTTGATGGCGTGTCAACGTGGTACTAATGAGTATTGGTATCGTCGTCATGGAGAACATAAATGTATGTTAAGAAACTTAGGAATCCCTACGTGGTTTGTTACGCTTAGCTGTGCTGAATACGCATTGGACTATTTACTTGAATTTCTACGACATGCAAATTCAAATTTAAAAAACATTGAATTGAAGACAGCTGGAGAACTGTGTTCCTTGGATCCTGTAAATGTGTGCAGATATTTTAATCATAGGTTTCAAGCTATGATGTCTTTTATCTGCAATAAAAATAATCCACCTCTTGGAGAAGTTATTGATTTCTTTTGGAGAAAGGAGTACCAAGCCAGAGGTGCTCCTTATATACACATGCTATTATGGATCAAGAATGCACCTAAATTTGGAACCGATTCTGATGAAACTGTTTTGTCTTTCATTGAAGACTATGGGCCATATTAGCAAGAAGCTTGTTAAAATTATCGCCGTTTTAGCGGCAGGAAACTGCCGCTAAAGCGGCGATAATGGGCTTGCTAATATGCGTTATAGAATTCCAATAGAAGCCCAGGTTAGATGTGCAGGACATCTAACCTGGGCTTCTATTGGAATTCTATAGCGCATATTATTAAGTGCCATTCCAAAAAAAGGAGGAGAAAACAGCTTAAGACAACAAGTTTTACAGTTTCAAAGTAATCAATGTGGAAAATATTGTCTACGAAAATACACGTCAAAGGGAAAAGTTTATACAAAATGTCGTTTTGGATTCCCACGTCCAGTAATTTCAAAAGGAAGAGTCAATAGTTTCATGTCAGCAGTAAGGCATACTATAACTTGAAAATCTCCGAAGAATACTTACAACATAAAAAGAACTGAAGAATCAAAGTATATTAATGACTACAATCCAGTGATTTTGACAATGGGGAATGCAAACATGGATATCAAGTATGTTGCAGATAATTTGATTGCTGTTGCTCGCTATGTTACGTCATATATAACGAAATCTGAAAAGATGGAGTTGAAAGAAATGTGGGAAGAAATTTCACAAGAGAAGACTCTTAGTAACAAATTGTACAGCTTTAGTTTGAAGATGCTTTCCCATCGAGAGATTGGGTCCTACAAATGTTCGGATCAGTTGACATCTGCAAGTGTATATTCAAAGTCAAGAGGATTCATTTGGGTAAGTCCAGGTCTTGCTGCAACACGAAAACGAGTATTGAAATCTCTACACGAAATTGAATACTTAGCATTGAATGAAACGGAAAGTACAGATATTATTAAAACAAATATGTTGGATACGTACTATCCCAAAAGGAGTCCACATCTGGAAAACATATGTCTCTATGAAGTACTGCAACATTACAGTTTTAAGAGAAATGTTACAGAAAATAGAAATGAAGAAAAATATGCAGTAATTGGATGTAATGGATGTTTGGTAAAACATGCCAAAGGAAATCTTATTAACCACAGGAAACTCAGTTGTGAAACTCCAGATAAAAGGGAATTGCTCTATTTAGCACTTCTGCAACTCTTCAAGCCTTGACGTAGCGAAATGGAATTACTTGGAGATTTTGAGTGCTATGAAGATTCTTTTAATGCATGTAAAGATGGGAAATGGCCTTTACAATGATTAATTGACAACGAAGGACCGGAACCACGACTCCTTAACAACGACCTGAACCTGAATCACGAGTCTTTTAACCACTAGTGCATTTACAACTACCTCTGGCCAGTAGATGGCACTCTTTGATTGTATATGACACATGTACTACTATTGATAAAATGGTGGATGGCCGTATTTTATATGGTTTTGTAGAGTGGATGTTTTTTATTTTTTAACAAAATAAGTTGATGAAAATAGTGTTTATTATGTGAAAACGTGTTTGAATATCGTTGTAAATGCATTAAAGGTAAAGGCATACTCGCAGAAAAAAATACTTTAAAATGTAAGTATTTTGGTAAGTATTAAAGGTAAGTATTACGTGTAATATATATATATATATATATATATATATATATATATATATATATATATATATATATATATATATACATATATATATATATATTCACTGAAAAAACCATAGGTTTTACAGACGTTATAGTTAGAAATTAACATTTAAAAAACCTTTGAAATTCACTGAAAAAACCATAGGTTTCAGGGGCATTATAGTTAGCTGGACATTTCACTCGTACAAAACCATAGAAATTCCACTGTTATAGTTAGTTCAGCTAACTATAACTCGCGCCCCTGCAATGCACTGCTCATGACGTCACATATTACATCATTCATGACATGGTCAGTGACATCACTGATGACATCACTGATGACATCTCAAATGACATCACGGATGACATCACTGATGACATCATCCAGTGACTGTGTGTTTCTTTAAAGTTTAAATATGTATTATATATATGCCAAGGTGTATTGAAGAATGAGTGGGTGTATAAGTGTCTGGATGGAGGATTTAGTAGGTGCGTGACTGACTGTTTAAGTGAGTGATTACATGTGTCTTACTGAATGCATGGGTTAGTGACAAAACTGTGTGAATAACTGTATCAGTCTGTCTGTTGTTGTATAAGCTGCTGCATGGGTTGGTCAGTAGCTACATGAGTGTCTATATGGGTTATCGATTGGTTGCCTGAGTATTTGTATGGGTGCCTGAGTGTGTGTGTGGGTGGGTGGGAGGTGTGTGACTCTGTGCATAGATGTTTGAGTGGTTGATTCACTGGGTGTATGGGTTCAAGAGTGCATGTGGAAACAGCTGTATGGGTGGGTGAGTGTGTGTATGGGTATGTTGGTGAGTGAATGGATGTCTCAGTGGTTCATGTCCAAGTAACTACATATGTAAAAGGCAGTGTATGTGAGAGTTGGAGTATATAAATGACTATACGTGAGAGTCAGTGATTGTGAGAGTGGCTGTATGGATGAGTGTGTACTTGTATCAGTGATTGTATAAGAGAGTAAGTATGCGTTTGTTTCTGATTGAATAAGTGATGTGGTGTGTGTATAACTGTATAGGTCAGTAAATGGAAGTGTGATTGATTCTTTGCGTGACTGACTAGGTGTGTGAGTAACTCTGGATGAGTGGTGGTGTGTGAGTATCTGTATAGGTGTATGAGTTTATATGATAGTGTTGTATTGATGAGTGACTGCATGTATGAGTGATTGTATGGGTGAATGAGTGGATGTGTGTGTAGACCTAGGAATCAGTGAGTGCGTATGTAGTAACTGGTATTGGTGTGTCGATGGTTTCGAAAATGGTAGTCTGTATTTTACAGTGGGTGTATCAAAGGTTATATTAGAGTGTGAGGAGGTGCATCAGATTTTCACGTGGAGGATGTCATCAGTGATGTCATCAGTGATGTCATTTGAGATGTCATCAGTGATGTCATGAGTGATGTCACTGACCATGTCATAAATGATGTAATATGTGACGTCATGAGCAGTGCATTGCGGGGACGCGAGTTATAGTTAGCTGAACTAACTATAACAGTGGAATTTCTATGGTTTTGTACGAGTGAAATGTCCAGCTAACTATAACGCCCCTGAAACCTATGGTTTTTTCAGTGAATTTCAAAGGTTTTTTAAATGCTAATTTCTAACTATAACATCTGTAAAACCTATGGTTTTTTCAGTGAATTTCAAAGGTTTTATAAATGCTAATTTGCAACTACAATGTCCCTGAAAACTATATTGTTTTTAACTAAATTTAAAAAAGACGTGCATACTTTTTGTAGTGAAAAACAAACTGTAACAGTAGTCTGTTATAAGTTATAATTTAACAATGTTTAAAACGTAATTAGCACTAATTAACATATACGTGTGGAAAAAGTGTGACGCAGCAGCTATGATACCTGACTTCGAACAACAGCGTTCACAGTTCGATTCCCGGCTCCAGCGGCACGTTAGCCCACCACTATGTCACTGTGGGCAACACCTTGCTTAATCTTTCCGACACCCCGGAACGCCGGCACACCTTTCCAGGGGTAGCTGTACGCTTTACAAATGCTCGCATTTTTTTAATTTAAAACCATAGTGATGAGAAATATTATCACGTTTTTTTTTCTTCTATTCTGAAAGATCTTTTTTTATGTCTTCTATTTAGAATTACGGCAATTAATAAATGTATTTACTCATGAGAATGGAAATGACACGGTTTTCCGGGTAACAGTTTTTAAGCTCTCCAACGTATGTACATATTAAGGACCTTATACGTGTTAGGTTCGAAATCGAAACTTTTTCCGCTTCACATTTTGTAACTTTTCCCAACACGTGCACAAGTTAAACAGTTAAAACGTGAGCACGTGTCAACTGTAAAACGTGACATCTAAATGGGCGGAGCCACATCTTCCTTCCATAGACTACTCAATAACCAAAAAGTATATAAACCACACCCGTTGATTGATTAGTTTCGTTTTTGCGAGTTATTTACGCGTCTCCATTCAGTGATGCAGGTGCTCTTTTCTAGAGTTGGATTCTTCTTTTGCGGCCACAAAACATAATCCTGAGTTGTAAGTTGTTTGATTATGGCATACTAGATATTTATAATACGTAGCTATTTGTCAATATTTAAACACTTGTATTTAGAAAAAAGTGTTATTGGTTGTTTTTGCCATTTATATGTAACGTCAGCAGCTTGTTTTCAGAAACAGACAGAATACAGCAAACATTGTTCCTGTTCTGGCTCCTTTGAGCTCATATAGTGTGAATTTGTATATTATAATATTGACACTGTACTTGACCTCAGAAGTGTTGGTGACCCGTCGGCGCGAAGACTAAAGATTTATATGTAACGTCAGCAGCTTCTAGTTTGTAGTCTATTTCCCTTTGACATCCTATAGTGTGAGTATGTATATCATAATAATCACACAATATGATCTCAGAGGAGTTGGTGACCCGTCGGCGTGAAGACTAAAGATTTATATGTAACATCAGCAGCTTCTGGTTTTTAGTCTATTTCCCTTTGACATCCTATAGTGTGAGTATGTATATCATAATAATCACACAATATGATCTCAGAGGAGTTGGTGACCCGTCGGCGCGAAGACTAAAGATTTATATGTAACGTCAGCAGCTTCTAGTTTGTAGTCTATTTCCCCCTTGAGATCATATAGTGTGAGTATGTATATAATAATAACCACACATTATGATCTCAGAGGAGTTTGTGACCCGTCGGCGTGAAGACTAAAGATTTATATGTAACATCAGCAGCTTCTGGTTTTTAGTCTATTTCCCTTTGACATCCTATAGTGTGAGTATGTATATCATAATAATCACACAATATGATCTCAGAGGAGTTGGTGACCCGTCGGCGCGAAGACTAAAGATTTATATGTAACGTCAGCAGCTTCTGGTTTTTAGTCTAGTTCTCCTTTGAGATCATATAGTGTGAGTATGTATATTGTAATATTTACAATTATACTGACCTCAGTGGAGTTTATGACCCGTTGACGCGAAGACTAAAGATTTATATTTAACGTCAGCAGCTTCTCGTTCTTACTCTGTTTCTTCCTTGGGATCATATACTGTGAATATGTATATTATAATATTAACAGTCCTTGTGATCTCAGAGCACTTTATGACACGTAGGCGCGAAGATGAAAGATTTCGAAGTCCCGGAGAAAAGAAGCTCTAAACATACTCATCGCTGGAAAGTATTTAGTTATTGATCTTGTTTTGTATTGATGACTTCATTTTCCTTTTCCTTTTTGTGTGCCATCAGTGACACTGTGTATATTGTAGGAGTGTGATATTTCCACACAACAGGAATTGGAGATTTGTCGCCGCCAGGAGTAAACCATCTGAAATACAGTTTACTGACCTTTCTAACTTACTTGATCAGATATTTTTACAGTGACAATATTTTGGGAAATTGCAGTTTAAAAAAAAATAGTTTCCATAGATACTTTCTTAGTGAATACCTTTGATAAACCCTACATTTCTGAATGTTTTTTTGCTATTTCTATTTTTGTCTGTTGCGGTTCCTATTCACCTTCTCCCTATAGAATATATACGACCAGTAGTGTATATTATTATACTACTATCCTATATATTCTTAAAGGAGTACGTGATTTGTTAGCGGAGCAGTGAGCGACCTCTAAGCACTACGTCCGAACTTTCCCGAATTCTACAGAATAGAAATTATAAAAAATGATAAAGCGTACATTTCTATGTAATATAAAGTGATTTGTATTTAACTGTTTTTTACTTGTTATTGTTCTTGTGACCTGAGATGATGTAGTGCGGGAGTGTTTCTTGTAGCACTTCTTTTCTACTTTATCTAAAACTAACTCATGCTCTCTTACATTATCAAGAATATGGGGCAACACTTTTACAAACTATAGCAGAAAAAAAAAGGGAGGGTGTGCCCACGCTTAAGGGATATTTTATGAATTGCGTTTTATTTGTCACCCCTTTGATATATACAGCTTCAGTTTCCGAAGAAAGTATATTTGTAATTGCTTAATAAAAACTATTTCAAACCTAGACTGAAATTTTGCTGCGCAACCACAGCTCCCCGTCAGAAAAGTAAACACCACATTATAACTAAACAGTGCTCCTGGGAAGTATCCCACCCGCAAACTTAATAAAAAGAAGACCGCAACACACTTTGTTATTTTCCCGCCGTGATTTGTACACCCCACGCCAATTATATAAATGGCCCTTAAAATATATCAAAAACAATTTTTACCTTCACAATCCCTGTCCACCACCTTGTGACCACTGTACAGAGTTAATAGTGTTCCTACCCTCCCCGCTACTACTTTCTTTTGAACCGTTCCCAGCCAATAATGAGCAAACTTGTACTCGGAACACTTTAGCCAATAAAATATCCATGGTGTTCCGCAGAGGGGGAGGGAATCACTGCCAACACTTCTACTTTCAATGGTTTACAGCCAATGAACATTAAGCTTGGGAAGGTCCTGCTTGGAACACGTTACCCAATCAGATGTCCCTGATGCTCCGCGGAGGGTGAGGGAATGGCTGGCAACACTTCTACTTTCAATGGTTTACAGCCAATGAACATTAAGCTTGGGAACGTCCTGCTTGGAACACGTCAGCCAATCAGATGTTCCTGCTACTCCGCGGATGGGGAGGAAATGGCTGGCAACACTTCTACTTTCAATGGTTTGCAGCCAATGAACATTAAGCTTGGGAAGGTCCTGCTTGGAACACATCAGCCAATCAGATGTTCCTGCTACTCCGCGGACGGGGAAGAAATGGCTGGCAACACTTCTACTTTCAATGCTTCGCAGCCAATGAACATTGAGCTCGTTGTTGGAACACCTCAGCCAATTAAACGTTAATTTTGTTCCAGACACACGAACAGAACACGCCCTCCCACATAATATTAAATTTCGTCTAAGAAAGTGACACTGTCCATGATAAAAGTGAACACCGCATTATAAGTAAACATTACTGCGCATTATATTAAAGGAAGGCTGCAATACGGCGCATTGTTATTTTCCCGATATGATTTACACAGCCTACTGAACATTGCCGCAATACCGCACATTCACACTACCTGTGTGTACACCCTACACACTGCTTGCCGCAATACGGCGCATTGTTTTCCCGACCGGATTTCCAGAGCCTACGCAACCTTGCCGCAATACCGCGCACCGTTGTTCTGCGGACGTGATTTCCACGGCCTACGCAACATTCAAACTCCCTGCCTCTGCACCGTACAGACTGCTTAAACTAAGACCACAGTGTTCCTACTATACCCTCTTATACAATTTTTTTCTTTTGTTTCGCCCTTCGCCTTTCAGTCACGAAATGGCTGCCAACACTTCCTAGTCTCAACAGTTCGCAACCAATGAGCCGCACGCTCGTGCTCGTAACGCCTCAGCCAATCAGATGTCAGAATTCTCAAATATCGATATCTGTAAATTTTGATATTTCTCTAAAACTACTGAACGGAGTTACCCCATTTAAACAAAAGCGTGCTTTCTGGACCAAGACCTTTCTCCCTGCTAAATTTGGCGTAATTCCGTTTGGCAGTTTGACCTGTAGCCTTGTCTAAAGTTTCCTATAGAAATTGCATGGAGAAAACACGTTTTGGGACCCCCCTTTTTTCTCAGCCCCCCCGTTCACGAATCACCCCCAAACTTTTAGGATAGGAGCTCACCTGAAAAGAGGAACTTTTTGGAACATTTCGTAAAGATTCGTCAAACGACGCCAAAGTTATAAGCACATCAAAAAATGCTTTTCCTAGGGAAACGTGGTCCTAACTATAACTATCTACTGGCGACCGCCAGTAGATTATATATATATATATATATATGGTTGCAAGTGTATTTCTAAGGGTTTAGGGTGATTATGGGTTTTTGGGTGGCAAGGGTATTTTTAGGGTTTAGGGTGGGTGTGGGTTTTTGAGTGGCAATGGTAATTTTAGGGTTTTGGGTAAGTATGGGTTTTTGGGAGGCCAGGGTAATTTTAGGGTTTAGGGTGGGTATGGGTTTTTGGGTAGCAAGGGTATTTAAATATGGGGTTATACTTACCTGTGAAATAGATACATTAATGGGGTAAAGGCAATCGTGGTAAAGGCAAAGTAGTTGTAAAAAATAGTTGTTGTTAAAACTTTAGTGGTTTAGACTAAGTAGTGGTTAAGGAGTAGTTGTTTAGACTTTAAGTTGTTCAAGTGGTAGTTGTTCCATCATACAACCTGTGAAGATAGCATTCAATGCACAATTTTTCCAACTTATCTACAAATGTTAAATGAAGAGATTAAACAAGAAACTACTATTGCAGCTGAAATAGCTAGAGACAGTTCTCAAGATAGTTAAAGTTCTGCTCCACTAAGTCAAGATCCACTAGGACAACCAATTCTTGAAAATGAATCAGCAGTAGCCATGAATGAAGTAGAAACGGCAATGCAACAAGCACAACAGGATATTATTGAGTTGGGAAACTTAGAAGAAAAACTAAATATTGAACAAAAAGAAATATATCAGCAAGTGACACAACAGATGCAGCATGGTTTACTGCATGAAAAAAAGAATGCCATTGCACATCATTTAAACCTATTCAAATGTACCTCAGTGGGCAAGCTGGAACAGGAAAAAGTTTCTTAATTAAAGTTTTGACCAGTTATCTACATAAAACCACTGAATCACATTTATCATGTGTTGTAACCGCTCCAACTGGGTTAGCAGCACACAACATTAAAGGGATTACATTACATCGATTAATCATGCTACCAGTTGAACTTGAGAACAAGTTGGAATCTCACAAGCTATCTGGAGAAGCTTGTTATGAAGTTTCAAGAGTACTCAAGAAAATGAAACTTTTAATCATTGATGAGATGAGCATGGTCTCAAGCTTAATGCTTGCCTTTGTACATTTAAGAATGCAACAGATTTTAAAAAACAGATTATGATGTTCTATTTGGAGGAAAAGATGTAATTCTATTCGGTGACCTACTGCAACTTACTCCTGTAAAAGGACAACCCGTTTTTAAAATACTTCTCCATGAAGACACTAAGAAATCTTTGGGAAGTATTGGAAATGCCAACATTTGGTCTTATTTTGAATATAAAGAACTTATTAAGAATATGAGACAAGCAAGTGATGAACATTATGGAAACATTCTTCAAGAGATAAGAATTGGTGTTTTAACAAAACATGGAAAAGAAGCTTTACAAATTCGGCTTTTAATGAACTTGTTTCCAAATGAAAACATAGCACCTGAAATAATATGCAAAAAAATTGGAGAAAAGAAGTCTATAGTTTGCCTAATGCCTACACTGCAAGAGTGTTCTACATTCAATCAAGAACTTTTGAAATTGGGAAAACAACCAATACTGAAAATGGAAGCTATTGATAAAATGGAACACAGAGTTACTATTCTTCTCTTAGAGAAATTACAGTCAAAATTGGATTCTTTGGAAAAGTCGGTGTCTAAGACTGCAGGTTTAGAAAAGACTTTATTTGTATGTGTGAACTGTCGGGTAATTTTACGGTGTAATTTGAATGTAGAAGAAGGTTTAGTAAATGGAGCAATGGGAAAAGTTGTTGATTTTATAAATTTTCAGAACAGAGATGGAATTGAATTTTTGAAGATTAAATTTAATCAGATAGAAGAGGTAAAACAGATTGGACATTGTAGTGTTCCTTTTTTGCTTGTAAAAGACTTGTATGTTCGTAGAAAACAGTTTCCTCTTTCTTTAGCATATGCTGTAACCATTCATAAATCTCAAGGTTTGAGTGTATGCAGTGCTTTGGTAAATATTGGAAGTACAGTGTTTAAAGAAGGCATGGCATATGTTGCATTGTCTCGAGTAAGGACATTTTCTGGTTTTTATTTGATTGATTTTAATGAGAAAAAGATTAGTGCTGATGTAAAATTATGTAAGAGAGTACAATCGGTTAAGAAGACTTTATGCTCCTAACTTAGGTGAATATCCCGTATATGAGAAACGTATAGTGTGTCCAAAACGGAAATATGACAAATATTTCACTGAGATTCAAAAAAAGAAAACAATTCAAGAGAATGATGAAACTGCAAAGAAAATGAAAATGGACACAGTTGATGATATTGTAGGATACCAGTTAGAAAATAGTTCAGGTATCAACTGCTATGCTAATGTAATTGTGAATGTTGTGTTTTATCTAGAGGATCTTCATCATGAAATTATGGAAAATCGAGAAAAAAGATTCTGTTCTTTACTACATTATATTTTTCAAAAGTTGAGAACTGATAGAAACATTCGGCATCTTTTGGATATATGTACTGGATCATTGAAATTTACATTGATTGTACAACAAGATGCACAAGAATTTCTTATGTTTATGCTTGCAGTATTGGAAGATGAAGGAATAGAAATTAAAAATTTGTTTGGCCTAAGTTACAGATGGGATCATAAATGTGAAGAGTGTTCATTTTCTTCTACCACTGAAATAGACACTGAACGATTCATATATTTGACAATACCAGATTGCAAATCAGTGTCTTTTAACAAGTTACTAAAGATAGCTAATCAAGATATGAAATGTTCTTATTGTAAATCAGAAATGTTGTCAACATTATTTATAGAAAGATTTGGACAATATGTCATTTTAACGCTATAACGTTGTAGAGCAGATGGAAGTCAAATATCAATTTCAGGAAGAACTTTTAAAGCAGTGGCAATTATTTTTCATGATGGACCTGCTACAACATATTGACACTATACTGTGGGGCAGATCTACAAGAAAGTGCCGCAGCGTGGCGCTGCAAGCCCTTTGGCTGCGCCACGCTGCGGCACTTTCAGAGCACAGGAATGCGACATATTTACAAGAATATGTCGCATTCCTGTGCTCTCCCCTGCGCTGGCGCACAAACAGCTGCCAAGCGCCGGCGCAGGCACCCTTGCACCATGGTGCAAGGATGCCTGCGCCATGGGGAGATTGTTTTTGTGCAGGAAGGGGCACCTTTCTGCACAAAAACAATCAGTACAGGCTTTTCCTCTTTCAATGCGTGCTGCAGAATGCAGCACGCATTGAAAGAGGAAAACGAGGAGAAATGAAAACATTTCTCCTCGGTGCGTCTCGCTACGCCACCTCTAGGGTGGCGTAGCATTCACACGCATCTCCAGAGTTACGATTTCTCGTAAATCTGGAGATGTGTCTTGTTCCATGGGTGTTGCGTGGGAACACCCACAGCAACACCCATGGAACGCCCCTTCAACGCAAAGTGCTGCGTGTGAAGGGACGGTATTTACAAGGAGAGGAAAAGTCACGCATGGTGGCTTTTCCTCTCCTTGTAAATATCGAGGAGCCCCCTGCGCCACCAGTACGTCACGAAAAGTGACGTACTGGTGGCGCAGGGGGCTTGTAAATCTGCCCCTGTGTATTTAAAGTGCAATAAAGGATGGACACATTGTAATGATGCCTATTTGGAATTCAAATATAGGTTGCCTTACGAATTACCAAATTCATATCTGATATTTTTGATGCCAAAGTTTTGAAAACATCATTCGGCCTATTGGGAAGATGTGAACACGAATTAACGAGTTTATTTTGGATATTTTCAATGTAAATGGATTTGGAAACATTATTCGGCCTATTGGGAAGATGTGAACAATTATTGTTTGGATTATTGTTTGTGCTAATTCTTATTGCATTTGCAAAATTGTGTTTGAAAGAAGTAGTTTATATATTTGATCTTTATATTATACGTGATGTAAATGAGAGTGTATATTTTACAAAATGTACTTCAGAGAAATAAATGATTTAATGTAGTTATAGAATGTAATTTAGAAACTGTAGATAGGTAAACAGATAGTTGCACTTGTAAATATTTTCAACGCAGATTTGTTTGTTTTTTACATACTCATTGATTGTATTTTTTCCCCCGCTGTTGTATGATGATCTACATTGAAATCACTGTGTATGGTGAAATTTAGTGGAATCTGAGAACAGCAAAAAAGGGAAACAGAATATGTTATGTAATTCTAAAATTATGTTGTGTTCTTAAGACTATAATATTATATGCAATAACAGTTTTTCTTCTTTTTGTTACAGAAGGTAATACTAAAGTTTGAAAAGATTTTAAATTCAGGGTACAACAAAACTATTGTAAAATTGTTCTACTGAGTTTTGTATCTTCTTTAATAAAAAAGGTAAGATGAAATAATGTAATAAGCATGATAATATGAACTAATGTTTACAGTCGCTTTTACTGCACTCATCCATTTTTTTCAAACACCACCCATGCACTCATCTATACAGTTAGGCACTATTCCCACACTCCTCCAATCACCCATGCACTATCTATGCACGTCTCCAATCACCCAGGCACTATCTGTACACTCATGCAATCAGCTAGAGATTACCCGTACACTCTTCCAATCACCCAGGTATTACCTATACACTTCTCCAATTCCCTTAACATTACCCCTGCACTCATGCAATCACCCAGACACTATCCTTGCACTCTTTTGATCATCCAGGCAGTATCTATACACTCCTCTATTCACTCAGGCAGTACACAGGCACTTATAAAATCACCCAGGCACTATTTATGCACTCCACCAATCACCCAGGTACTACTCCTGTACTCCTCCAATCACCCAGCCAGAACCCTTCAAGTTAAAAAGTCACCCAGGAACTACCTATGCACTCCTCCAATCACCCAGGCACTACCCCTACAGTCATGCAATTACCCAGGCATTACCTATGCATTCCTCTAATCCTCAGACATTACGCTTGCACTCATGCAATTACTCAGACATTAGCCATGCACTCCTCCAATGACCCAAACATTACCCGTGCACTCATGCAATCACCTAGCTATTACCCATGCAGTCCTTCAATCACTCAGTCAGTACCCATGCACTTATACAATCATGCAGACACTACCTATGTACTCATGCAATCACCTAGCACTACTGATGCACTCCTCGATGCACCTAGGCATTACCCATGCACTCCTCCAATCAGCCATGCACTATCCATGTACTCCTTCAATCACCCAGGTACTACTCTTGCACTCGTCCAATAACTCAGGCACTACTGCTGTACTCATATAATTGCCCATGTAATACCCATGTACTTATAAAATCACCCAGGCACTACCTCTACACTCATGCAATTAGCTAGACATTACCCCTACACTCATGCCATTACCCAGGCATTACCTATGCACTCCTCTAATCCCACAGATATTACCCCTGCACTCATGCAATCACTTAGGCATTACCCATGCACTCCTCCAATTACCTACACATTACCCTCTGCACTCATGTACCTAGGTATTACCCATGCAGACCTTCAATCACTCAGGCAGTACCCATGCACTTATAAAATCATCCAGGCACTACCTATGCTCTCAAGCAATCACACAGGCACTAATGATGCCCTCCTCGATACACCTAGGCATTACCCATGCACTCTTACAATCACCTAGGCATTACCAATGTACTCAGGCAATCACTCAGGTAGTACACATGCACTTCTGCAATCACCGAGGCACTACACATGCACTCATGCAATCACACATGCACTGCCCTTACACTTCTCAATATATTCCACTTGCCACAATTCATACAACACTTACAAATGTGTCTATTTTTAACCAAATAGGCGGTTCTGAAAAGAACCATTTTTTTCTTCCTTTTTTGCTTTACACATATATATTTTTTGTGTTTTTTAACTCTTTTTAAAATTTTATTGGTGTTTTTAAAAAAAATAATATATAAATAAACAGAACCAACGGTGAAAACGTTCAAAACATTATGCAATTAAAAAGTCATTGCAAAAAAAAAATATATATATTAACAGTGGTGGTTCTTAATGGCAACCACGATGGCATCCACTGATTGCTTGCCAAAACATAACATTTTCTTGCATTTAACGCAATGCTGTTCCACTCTGGCAAATTCAGGGATAATATTTGGTGTTGTAGTTGCTGTGGTACCAGATGAAGTGCTAGGTCCAGCAGCGTTGTCCTGAGTTGCCTGCTTCTGTTGGTCTCGTCGCAGCTGTTCCCTCACGAGACACCGTGGGTGCATTGTTTGTAAATGCTTTAACAGGGATGATGTGCGGCAGGAATACCTTTTCTCTGATCCTCGTGAGAGGACCTTGTCACAAATGGTGCACGCAACTTTACGTGCATTTACCTTTTTCTCCCTAGGTGGTATGCAGAAAAATGCCCAAAAGATACTCTCGTATCTAGTCTTCACTGGTTCTTCCAAGTCTTCTTCTTCTTCAGGTGGAAGCTGCTGAGATGGATTGCAAGCTGCCATTTTCAGATGAAAAAAAAAACACCAAAAAAAGCCAAAGAAGAAGAGCAAAAGACAACAGGTGTGTCTGCTGAGATGCACTTGAAAGAATGAAAAAAATGGGTGAGGTCCTTCAAGTTCTAGAATCAAAAGCTTCTTAACCAATGAAATAGTTTTTTTTTAAGTCACATGGGATTCGCGCATTTGGCGCGCAACCGGCGCGCACCCGATGTGCACCCGACCCGATTTCCGAAAACTATATTTAACAATAATAGATCTTTATTACAGTTACAAATATATGATATTTACAATAATGTTAAATAATCTCTTGGTATAATATACATATTAAAGTTATATACATATACTTTTAAAACTAAAAAATTAGAGGTGGATTCGCGCACCTGGCGTAACTCCCGAAATATGTACGTGACGTTACGTGGGGTCCAGAACTGCGCACCCTTCACATACCGAACGTGCATCGTACACGACTTAACCAATATGGCGGCAAAATTCTTTGATTTGCGCACCCACCGTGAAAAACCTTTGAAATTCACTGAAAAAAACATAGGTTTCAGGGACGTTATAGTTAGAAATTAGCATTTAAAAAACCTTTGAAATTCACTGAAAAAAACATAGGTTTCAGGGACGTTATAGTTAGAAATTAGCATTTAAAAAACCTTTGAAATTCACTGAAAAAAACACAAGTTTCAGGGACGTTATAGTTAGTTGGACATTTCACTCGTACAAAACCAGAGAAATTCGGCCATTATAGTTAGTTGAGCTAACTATAACTTGCGCCCCTGCAATGCACTGCTGATGACGTCACATATTACATCACTCATGACATGGTCAGTGACATCACTGATGACTTCACTGATGACATCATCCACGTGATCATCTGATGCACCTCCTCACAGCCTAATATAACCTTTGATACACCCACTCTAAAATACAGACCGCCACTCTCGAAACCATAGACAAACCAATACCAGTTACTACATACCCACTCACTGATTCCTGGGTCTACACACACATCACTCCCTCATCCATACAGTCACTCATACATGCAGTCACTCATCAATACAGCCACTATCATATGCACTCATACACCCATACAGACACACACACTGTCACTCACCCACAGAGTTACTCACACAGCTAGTCAGTCATGCAAAGAATCAATCACACTCCCATTTACTCACCTACACAGTTATATACACACCACCTTACTTCTTTATATAGATACTAACACATACTTACTCTCTTATACAATCACTGACACAAGCACACACTCATCCATACAGCCACTCTCACAATCACTCACTCTGACATATAATCATTTATATACTCCAACACTCACATATTCTGCCTTTCACATATGTAGTTACTCACACATGTACCACTGAGACATCCATTCACTCACCAAGACAGCCATACACACACTCACCCACCCATACAGCCCCTCACAGATGCACTCTTGAACCCATGCACCCAGTGAATGACCCACTCACACAGCCATGCAGGGAGTCACACACACACCCCACCCACCTACACAGACACTCAGGCACCCATACAGATACTCAGACAACCAATCAATAACCCATATAGACACTCATGTAGCTACTCACCAACCCATGCAGCTGCTTACACACTGACAGACTGATACTGACATTCACACAGTTTAGTCACTAACCCATGCATTCAGTAAGGCACATTTAATCACTCACTTATACAGTCAGTCATGCACCTACTAAATCATCCATTCAGACAGTCATACACCCACTCATTCTTCAATATATCTTGGCCTATATATATATAAAACATATTTAAACTTTACAGAAAGAAACAGTCACTGGATGATGTCATCAGTGATGTCATTTGAGATGTCATCAGTGATGTCACTGACCATGTCATGAGTGATGTAATATGTGACGTCATCAGCAGTGCATTGCGGGGGCGCGAGTTATTATTAGCTCAACTAACTATAATGGCCAAATTTCTCTGGTTTTGTACAAGTGAAATGTCGAACTAACTATAACGTCCCTGAAACCTGTGGTTTTTTTCAGTGAATTTCTATGGTTTTTTAAATGCTAATTTCTAACTATAACATCCCTGAAACCAATAGTTTATTAAATGAAATATATATATATATATATATATATATATATATATATATATATATATATATATATATATATATATATATAATATAATTACCTACTGGCAGTCGCCAGTAGGTAGTTATAGTTTGGACCACGTTTCCATAGGAAAAGCATTTTTTGATGTGCTTATAACTTTGGTGTCGTTTGACGAATCTTTACGAAATTTTCCAAAAGTTCTTCTTTTCAGGTGAGCTCCTATCCTAAAAGTTTGGGGGGGATTTGTCAAGGGAGGGCTAAGAAAAAAGGGGGGTCCCAAAACATGTTTTCTCCATGCAATTTCCATAGGAAACTTTAGACAAGGCTACAGGTCAAACTGCTGAACGGAATTACGCCAAATTTGGCACAGAGAAAGGTCTTGGTCCAGAAAGCACGCT